>CACVBS010000032.1:654387-695402 GCA_902728275.1 Cyclocybe aegerita | reverse complement strand
TTGATACGGCCGTGGAGGAGAAGGGGGAGAGATAGGTTGCCCGTCTCGCGTTGTCTTCGGATAGCCCTTGCAAGAATGTTTACAAATGCCTCCAAAATGCCTTCCATCTCCGCCCCTGGCAGTGCGTCCGAGCATGTTAAGCTGAGATCGCGCGCTGCTGGAAGGATAATGAACTTGAGGAACGCTGCGACGTCACTGATATTGGCCTCCAAATGCAGCGACGTGAGGCGGGAGAGACGGGTTTTCGACGACGGTATCGTTGAGAATTGAGCATGAGGGTCAGAAGGAGACGTCGCGGTGAAAATGGCATCTCTGAGGAAGAAGTCGGTGATGAAGGGTGGCATAGAGACGAGGGCGATCCAGTCGAAGGTGCTGGGCGCTAATTTATGAGTGGTGTCGAGATTGATCACGGTCAATGACGTCAGGGAACGAAGTGCAGGCGTGCCAAAGTCCAAGGTGCAACCTTCGAGTTTCAGCCGCCTCAATTGTGGTGCGCGATTGTCGAATAGATTCCGGGGGAGGATATACCACGGTCGATTCGTCTTAGAAGCACGGAGTGGGGTGTACGCGAGGCTGAGGCATTCGAAGTTCTCTGCAGGCTCTTGCAGCTTCTTCTCGAGAATATCCCAGGTCTCATCTGCGAACCCTAGCCAGTACGTCCGGATCCTTCCAAGGTATCCCATCTCCGAGGAAATGCTGTTC
Source organism: Cyclocybe aegerita (assembly GCA_902728275.1). NCBI lineage: Eukaryota > Fungi > Basidiomycota > Agaricomycetes > Agaricales > Hemipholiotaceae > Cyclocybe > Cyclocybe aegerita. The sequence goes on along the minus strand of CACVBS010000032.1, from coordinate 694,700 downwards.
GTCTTGCGCGGTGGGAATGTGCACGAGCCGACCTCGACAGGAAGGGGGTGAGAACGACGTAACATCTCCTCATTCCATCGCCAAGACATATCGTCGAAGTCGGTGAGTTGCACCCAGAGTGACTTCGTAGCAAGTGCAGTGGTCCTCCAGTCGTGGCATACTTGAGAGTAGGCAAGGACAGCGCGCCTGCGGTGGTAGTCCTCGGTTTCGAGGCTGGCACCAAGCAAGAAAAGATATTCGAGGAGGTCTGGGCACAGTTGGAGAGCGGGGAGCAGGCGGTTTTGGAGTCGACACGCGGTAATGTCTCGAGGTTTGGTGAGCGTGGTATTGGGGTGGGTTCGAAGGAGAGCAGGCATCGTGGTCAAAGAGCAAGACGCCAGCCCAACAGGGTTTTTATCGCGGCCCCGCCTGCGAAAGGAGAGACAGGAAGAACGGAGTGTCCGAGAAGGTTGGGATCGCGACTAGGCTATGCTCTGGTCCATGTGAACGCTCGGACCTCTGCAACAACTCTGGAACAGGTCAGCGAGGGTATCGAACGCCCCAATATGGGAAAAGGGCCGCGAGGAGAGCATCTCATAAGTGCGTGGGTCGTTGTATCGAAGAGAGCAGCGAGCAGTGGATCCGGAGCAGAAATAGGGGCGTTTACCCAGAGTAAAACTTATCAAGAGAATCACATGCTTCTCGTTCGCGGCCATTTTTACGGCAGTGTTTCTTACCTGAGTCCCGAGTCCATGTTATTCAGTTTGCGTCATAACTAATGTCGTCAGAATAGATAGATATTGTGAGGGATGAAATGTCCGAATCTAATTTCGAGGGTCTGAGGCCGTAAGGAATGATTGAACTGGCAAAGTGGACCCACAACCCGTGGGAACGCAGGCTTAAGCGGACTTCAAAGCACCAGAGGCCCAGAGCGTTTTTTAGCTAGTCAATTCATTGCCATCCCATAATTGCTCTTCCGTTCGTGTCTCCCCGGTCACATTTTATTGACACTCGATTTACAATGGGACTTCCGATTACGCGTCTCTCTCCAAAGATAAGACTGTATCGCGGACCGAAAACGTGCTTCGAGATGAAGACTTTTCTTTTGGCCGGCATCAAAGGGTTGGACCAATCTCGTTTCAATTTGTCTGGACATAAAAAATACAGAGCAGCTTTCGGCGTCTGGAACGAATAGGTGGTTACGAAAAATACACAAATAAACCAGTTATTTAACGACGGGAGGAACAGCGAAAGTGACTGGACGCGGTGCAGGAGGAGCAATCTCGTCTTTTTCAGAGACGCTTTCGAGGCCAAAACGAGAGCGGCGCGGGGTGCCTACGCTGCTCATATCATGGGGGAGCGCATTGAGATAGGAGTTGACTCTGTTGTAGCTGTTGCACGTGCGATACGAGATGGAGCCTGTCTCTGTGGCTAGGATCCCCGGCAGTGGCTTTGAGCGGAGGGCACTGTCAAATCGCTCGGGGTGGCCTATGCGAACGGCAAGTCAAAAACTCGAGTAACATCGCAGACGAGCTGTAGAGCGCACCAGCCTTCCTCTCTACGTCCATCTTCGCCCGACGACGACGTCGCACCATCACGACAATCAGCACGAGGAGGAGCAGCCCAACAATACTCCCAATAACAGCGCCCACAATCACTTCTACAGGTGTGTTACTTGATAGCCTCTGTTTGAAATCCCCTATCGTGCGCTTAAGTAGGATCTATAGGTCAGCTACAGCTGGGAAACTTACTGTCTCCTTCAGCAGACTTTTCCTTTTTCGAAAAACGATTCTTCGCGCCGGGCCCTGAGGATGTTTCATTCTTCACGGTCACCGAATCCAGAAAATATCTGCCGTCATTCGTCACGTTGATCAACAACGTGTGCAGACCGGGCGTTAGTTCAGGCGATTCAAAGAATTTCGCATTGTAATCGGTCTTCTCCGGCACTGCTGGGGCGAATCTGAATAGCGTGGTGCTGTTTCCATCGGGGTCGATTACGTAGGTAGACACTGGGTGCGACCTTTGTCTCCCAGGATATATAACCCCGTAGACAGTTATCGAGGTCCCTATAATAAGAGGTGAATTTAAGGGTCATCTTTCTACCGACATTGACAACGTACCGTTGAATATTACTTTAACCGTGCTTCCAGCGCTTCGACTCTGAGAAAGGGTACCATTGACCGCACCAGGCTGGTCAACTAAATGATCCCATGTACCGGTGAAGGTTAGGCTCGGGTGTGTGTCGTCGAGCTCCATGGTAAGAAAATGAAGAGGAAAATAATGGTGGAACGAAGATGGACGGGGTTGTTCGATATGCTGGGCAGATCCTTTTAAGTGACTTGTATTTGGGGTGATTGTAACATGACAGGTCTCTTGCAAACCCCTTCGATGTGGTTGTTCAATCTATTAATATTTAATCATCTGGATGTCATCGACGAATGGAGCCCGTCGCTAATCCTTAATTGACGAGCAGATCACCTCCTAGACTTCGATTCATGATTTTAATGATCTTCAATAGGATTTGCAGGGCTCGCGTCGTGGTTCCTCATTCGCTCCAACGGTTAACTATTAGCAAGAATGAATCAGTTGAAACACCGGGTTGAAGAAGTCGCTGCCAGTGTATACTGCGTTATTACAAGGGTGCCTTTCTGTATCGTATTACGCTAGGACCGCCTCTCATTGATAGATGGCGTCAAAGATCGTCATGGGTTGTTGAGGTGCGATGAACACTCCAATCAATACTCCTATATTCTGACGGAATGGAACGACCAGTGGCATCGCCTCAGTTGCGGGAGTGGTCATCAGTGGAATACTAGAATCGTGCTCCGAGTGCTCGAGTGGATTACGAATTCAACATCTCTTTGGTTAACTTATTTGCCAGGATCTTGGAAGTGAGATGACTCTTCCTTCGTTCATCCTGATTTTAGTAGCTCCTCGACGACAGCTAACTCAATTCATTCTACAGTGGGGAACGAGGAATTGACGAGGAAGCATGCGGGAGCGGCGATTCCGGAAAATAGTAAATATTCACACGGGTTCGTTTCGATGTTCCTCACCGTCACTGCTCCTCGACAACTACTAGCGCACTCCATTTCTAGTCATGGTGTTTTTGATTTCTCAAAGAACCGCGAATATGATTGCCTCCTCCGATCGCCACAACACTGACTCTCCTGCGAAAGGGGAAAACGACCAATCGATACAGGACTATGTACATCGATGTACCTCTGCATTGCCAAAGTTGTCTACGTCCTCCTCAGAGCACCATCGTGGGTACTCTGCCTCTCGTTCCATCTGTTATTACTCACCACTTACACGCTAATTTTACAGAAGGGCTACTTCGCAGGCTATGCTACGAGATTTATCGATGGCGGGGATGGGCGGATGTAGCGAGGATTCCTCAGGTATCTATCTTCCTTTGTTCTATCTTTGACCCCGTCCAAATATTCGCACTCTCACCCTCGTACGGAGCGCTATTGACGGGTGTCTGGCTACTACCCCATTCCTGGAGCCCTCCGTTTCTCCGTTTCATTTCATAATCACGGTACTGATTCTGCGATTTCGCGTCTAGGTTCGGCTCCTGAATATTTGAATGCTAGTCGACTTCGTCAAGAACTCTCGCCCATACCCCTCCTGCGTACCTCGTCTATCCAGGCGCACCACCCGTACTCAGCAACTCATTGGCAGAACGTCCGGCACTATCGAAGAAATATATGCCCAACTTCAATCCCATCTCAAGGCTTTTCCTTCATCTTGTGCTGCGACGTGGAGCTCAGCATAGCGCACAACACCCTCTTTCCAGCAGAACGGAACCTCTTCTCGGTTTATGTTGGCGGCGTTGGACGGTGATGGAGCAGGCCCGAGGGCAGGGGACGGCGGTCGAAGAGCAATCTTCCCAGTTTCGAACTGGAGAGTATCTTGTACGTGCCGTATGCTCAGGTTCTCGTCGGCACTGTTTCTAAGACTCGATTTTCTTTTAGATTCAAATCCTTACGCGTCGCCCGCCCCAACACCATCTCCCGACATCCATATATCGACGTCGACGCAGGAAGATTGTCTTTCAAGCTCCAAGCTTCATGGGTCACGTAGATCGATATCTATCCAGGACGCACTACCAACCTCACTTGTCAACCCACCACCAGCTGGGCCGTGCAATGACCAACCAACTCTGATTTTGCTCGTCCTCTTCATCGAGCGAATCGAGCCTAACTCCGAACGGTGGAAGATTCGATGGAGCGGGGTGTCAAGGCCACTCTGCGAGTGTTGCAATATTGATAACGGGGCGGTGGCTGTCTTCACCTCTATGTTCAAAAAATTGTTTTGGTAAGTAATCCTCTCCGTTCTGCCTTCTCGTTGACGTCTATCTCGTGATGTTTCTCGGCGCTGGAGTCCATCTTTGACTTTTCCTTCATCCTTTCTCATCACTCTTTCGTCCACTTTCGCTTTCGCTTTCTCTCATGTTTCGCGTTTGAGATTGTTCTTACATTTTCTATTGCCTCCTTTTGTTAGATTCTCAGCGCGGACAGACCGCCCAACCCGACCTCCATCAGCCTCTGCATCAACAGCGGCATACCTTCATTCAAGCACCCTCTGTCCACTTCAACCTCGTACAGCCCACTCAACATCTTTTTCAGCCCCCAGAAAGGCGCCAACGACTTGCTCTGGCTGTCATCAATCCTCCTCAGATGCCTCCGCCAACGTGGTTGCGACTCAAACACTTGATCAATCCGTCATCGAATGAGGATCGGCGGTCGGCGCTAATTCGGAGAAGATGGCACGATGAAGATCTCCAAGGACAACGGTGCCGTGGGTGCTAAGGCAGAGCAGGGGCAGGAGCAGGACGGTCGACGGAGGATGGAAGATTGCTTTTGCTGAGTCTATGCGAGGTCTGGCTCGGGATTTCAATGGTACGTCTCGTTTTTCTTTGTTCCGCGCTCTCGTTGCTTTTATTTCAATTCTTCCTTTCATCCTTCTTGGATCACGTGTATTTCTCTTTACGCCGCCGTTCATTTTTGGTCCTTATCGGTGCTAACCTCGCCTTTCCTTACATTTTAGAACGTCAACCTCGACTGTGGCACGCGGGCCAATGTACGAAATTGACCTCGATGTCCGAACGTTCACCTTGGTAGGTCCTCCTCTCCGTTGTGCCTTTTCATCGGTGTCGATGTCCTCCGCTCCTCTTCCTTCCTTGACTCTCTGTTCGTCTGCGGTTTCTCTGTTCGTTCTCTATCACGGCTTCTTCATTTTCATTTTCACTTTCGCTTTTACCCTATTTCGCGTTTGAGATCGTCCTGATGTCCCTATCTTCGTTCTTTAGATCCTCAAAATAGTCAGGAAGCACGCGAAGTTCAGTGTTTCGCTGCAGCGGTGTTATTTAATCATCGACATTACCCGATCCGACGATGACGCATACACAACCTAGCGTACCACCAACGCCGCCCTTCTCGCCTCCGGCTTACCGAACCTCTCTTCCAGTACCCAAGATGCGCCAACAACATGGGCCAGCTACACCATCAAGCCTCCTCAGACGCCGCCGCCAATATATTTACGACCCAAGACCTTGATCGAAACATCATCGATCGAGGATCGGCTGTAGGAGCTGATTCGGAGAAGATGGGATGACAAAGACCTCTAAGGACGGCAGCCCATTGGTGGGCAAAGGATGAGAAGAAGGAGGGGGTCAGCGGATGACGGAATATGGAATATGGAAGACGGAAGATCAGTTTTAGGGGGTCTGGCTCCATTTTTGCGTGGTACGTGTCGTGTCCTTCACTTCGCTCTAGTTGGTTGTTTTATCCATATGAGCATTCCGCTTTTTTGCTATATCCAGCATGGAGACCCTCTACTCTACTTTTCCACTTTTATTTTTGTGACTCGTATCGTTGCTATTGCTAACCCCGCTGTTTCTTTCTTATTTCCTCCTAGATCGTCAACCGTCCTGCCTGTACACCCACGTGAGCCCTCCGCCACTGTCGATGTCGGGGGCAACCTCGTTTAATCACAGCACGCGTGGTTTATAGCACAAAGGCACCAAGCGGCACCATCCTACTCCTGCTCTCTCCATTGCCAGCCGCATCTTGCTGGCACCTTATACCCTACCACGTTTGAGAGACTCATCAACGTACTCCAAAATGAACCACCATTTACCTGGAACTCAAACATCTCTTCCGCCCTCGTGCACGAGTTCAGTGTTCAACGTGCGAAGTTGTGCTCGGCGTCTTGTCCTCTCGGTGGAGCTCGGGTGGGTGAGCTTTCTCCGATGGCCAGGATGGCAATGAATGGAGGTGGTGTCACCGGAGCCGCCTCCGGCGTTGTTACACCTATGCCTTCAAGTCAACCGCAATGACTTCGTCCTTGGTTAACGTCCGCAAGTCTTTAGGCCTAGGTGCCGGAGGTGTCTCAGACGGTTATGAGAACTCGCGTACGTTGTGCAAGTAGCGAAGCACCTGGGCATATGGTATCCTTGTGGTCCAGCCTGCGTCTTTTCGGCCCAGGATCCGAGTCCGGATGGGTCGATGGTAAGACGGGTCTTCGTGCTCGTCTTCCAGGATTCGGTTGTATTTGAGCTGGAGAGTTCGCGGTTGGTTTGTGGTTTGTAGGCAAAGGAAAAGCCGCCAATACGCTCGACGTTTTCGAGTCGAACGTTTAATTGTGCGGGCCTACGAAGGCCCAAGACATAGGATGGGACGTAATCGAGGATGTTTAGGTGTAAGGGATTTCTTTCCTTCTGGACGGCCGACGTCGGGTATATGTCGTGCGTTGGCTGAGGCGCCAACGGAGCTTCAACTGTCTCTTCATCTGTCTTTGTCCGCCATCAGCTCTTCGTCGTGCTTGAGCTCGTTTCTATCCTTTCAATTTAGTTTCTTTGTTCTGCACGCTGCTCTAAATTCCTTCATCAAAATTTCTTTTGTCATTTTTTCGTTCTGGCCGGCCATGAAAATTCCAAGATGTCCCACCCGCTCTTGCCCCCTTCTCATATCGTACATTGGACAACGATTCGCATATTGAGTCCCTAAGTTGCTCTATCCTTCCTAGCCTAACGAGTATGTAGGTGTTAACATGCCGGAACGAGGGGACAGTTGATAAGTTGGCCAGGCCGAGAGAGACGAGCCAGTGTATAAAGAGGAAATAGACCTTCGGGAGGCTTCGTCTGTATGGAAATGAATAAATGGGTGTGGGGCGCAGACGGAATTCGGAGTTAACCAATTGTGTGAAAGGAATTGCTGGGAGGTTGATGCACAGCACCGTTTTGCAGCGGCTGTGCCTGTCATTTAGACCATGAGTCAAACACGGCCTCAAGGCACCCTCTGCATTCCGTATCTTTGCCGGCACTAACCACCTCACATTCATACCTTTCTCTCATGTTTCAGAGCGCGCGGAATCTGTCTATCAACGGAGGAGCCTTCTACAACGTCAATGGAAACTTATATCAGCTCCAGGAGGATGTTGGTTCAAAAGGTGAGCGACGTTCGCGCAACCGGCAAAGAACCTATCCCTAGTGAAATTCATTATGCAGGCATCGACCGGCTTGAACTTCACATAGCACCAGAGGCATTCCACAACTCCGAGGAAAGATACGACCCTCCAAAGTGCCACCCTCTGACGCGTCGAAGAATTCTTGAGAAACTAACCTCATGGATCGAAGAGATGGCCCAAGAAGAGTTCCGCACTTTCTGGCTCTACGGGTCTGCAGGAGTCGGAAAGTCAGCCATCATGCAGACGATCGCCGAGTTGTACCATGCGAGGGGCCTTTTGCTTGCAAGCTTTTTCTTCTCCAGGACGTCGACCACAAGGAATAATCGCTCTCGACTTATCCCCACACTTTCCTATCAGCTCGCCCTCTCTTCACCTCTCCTCAAAGAACATATCAACCTAACAATCGCAAACGATCCGACCATTTTCGAGCGCTCGCTTGACGTTCAAATCCAGTCGCTGCTGGTAGGACCCTTGTTGGAAGCCTATGAACGTCAGGGATCGAATAGTAATTGCCAACTCATTATCATCGACGGTCTGGATGAATGCTCGACCGCCGATGATCAGTGCTACATCCTTCACGGGTTGACAGAGGCTTTCCGTCATCCCCCGCTAGGGATAAGCCTCATGATCGCAAGTCGGCCTGAGCAGCGTATCCTCACAGCGTTCCACTGCGGCACGCTCCAAACGCGATCGCAGCGCCTATCACTGGATAATCACTCGCTGCTGTCTGAGGCCTTCATCGACATCGAAGTCTTCCTCAGACATAAATTTCAGGAGATTAAGATGTCACACCCTCTCCGTGCTTATATCCCTCCCGAATGGCCTCTGAATTCCTATGTCGGGATTATCCTCGAAAAGGCTGCTCATCATTTCATCTTTGTGGCGACTGTTATTCGCTTCGTTGGGTGCCCAAGGCATCGGCCGGCACCACGACTTCAGGCAATCTGCGATGCGTCGATCAAGACGGAAGAAACCCCCTTTGCAGAATTGGACACCTTGTATTCAACAATCCTTGCGTGCGTCGAGAATATCAAGCCAGTGATCGAGGTATTGGGCATGCTCATTTTCGGCACAACGCCCAAGAGCATATCTTTTATTTCGACATTTCTCGGGTATACTCCCGAAGAGGTGCGAGGTTATCTCATGGACATGAGCTCGCTGATCGACCTCGATGTCCCTGATGACGCGGAGCTCAGAATATTCCATGCATCGTTCTCGGACTTCCTGACGGACAAGAGGCGTTCGAAACAGTATTACATTGACCACGGCTTGGTCCATGCCCATCTTGCGAAGCTCTGCCTTCAACATTGCGATCTCCGTCGCCAAACGGAACTCATGGTCTCAGGCGACGTGGAAAAGCTTCAGTCCACTCCAGTGAGCTGGCGTAAGTCCCATGGATTCTCAGACGGCGCCGCCTGCTTAATTACTGCCCCAGAAAATCAGTCATACGCCCGTCACAGCCTACTGCACCATTTTGTCAGCGCTGTTCCCACTAGAGAGCTACGATAACAATTTGACCAGTTTGACGCTACGTCGGTGCTCATTTTTAACGGTCAGCCTATGTTTGCGGGAATCAGTTGGCGCTTCTTTTACTCCATCATGGAGCAAATCCGGAAATCGGTCGGTGCTCTCAATTTACTTGACTAAATGCCATAACATGGGTTGAAATGAATTTCAAGTAGATCTTTCCAGAGGCAAAGGCGACATTCACCCTGCAACTACGCTATTTTGATAATTATCTGAGGCCCAGGTTAGTCATCTACCATTCGGATGCGCGTCTAAAGGACCTCGTGGCATTCACGACATGTCACCTCATGAATCATTTTGAGGGTTCTGGTGTTGTCCCGGGAGGGGTAGATCTCTTTCTCTGGGCCAAAGCGGTTCTAAATCTTACGCAAGATTTACGAAACAAGGATGCTCAATCCCTGCATCTTTTGTCCTTCTCAATTCTGGGCACCGTTAGTGTTACATCCGATGCTGGGAGTAAATCTCATTTGGGAACCTTCCTCTGCGACCGGGCACGCGCCGGAGAGTTCTGGGTCAACGGAGAGAGGTATGCCTCACTCGCGCTTAGGTTCGCAAAACAGCTATGTGAACCTAGCGTCAGAAATAAATGGTTAATCAGCGATCATGGGAAGCATAGCATAGGCCTGCGTCTTTTCGTCTTCCTACTCTCACGATCGTCCTACTCCCCCGAGCTGAAGGAGTATCTTACCTCACACCGCCTCGTCTTTGACGACTCAGTCGAATTCTCACACGCTGTTCACGCAATTCTGGCGTATCTGGAACTCTCGCCGCCGACTATATCTTCGAATCCTTGAAGGGCTATACCAAAGTCCCTTCCTATGCATCCTCATCCGGCCCACTCCCCCATTCGCCGTATCCGAACCCCCCGAATAGGTCGGGTCCGACCAGACACCCGGCCAACATCGACCTCAACCGTCAGCTACTGCGTACCCTCAAGACGAAGGCACAGAAATCCGTCCGTTGTCCCACAATTAGCATTCGGCCAGTGGTCCATATGGCACGTTTGCGCCGTCGATAACGGGTGTCACTGATGCAAGCTGCAGAGTTGGCAGGAAAATCCGCCATGGAGGCGAGGAGCGAAAGGCAGATTCTGATTGACGACTGGCTGGGACAAGAAGACAGAATTAAAGCTCCCTTACGACCCTAGGCAGTCAGGCGGTAGGTTGCCTATTGCGCATTATCATGTTCCGAGATACCGCGGTTGGTTAGTGGGGGAGCTTGAAGCCAGGAGAATAGCATATAGGTACACCCGAGCTCCTGAGGGCTCTCGCCCCCTTGCCCCTCTCCCGTCCGACTTTTCTCCTCTCGTGGAGAGGATCGGGTTCGATGAAGGTTAGTGACGTGATGAGCAGCTTCGTGGACGTGTCTTGCCATTCAAGTAGCTGGGGTTGGGTGATGAGACAAGAATATTGTTGGCGGAGGAGAGGCCGTCTATCTAGTTTGACGAAGCGACTTTGCACTGGGCCGTAGAACTGGAGAGAGAACAGGATATCTAAACGGAAAGGAACAGATCAGCCCAGAAAACAAAAAGAGGAGCATAATGAAGGGGCGGGGAGAAGATGAACAGAGACGTACCAGACGAAGTAACAGGATCGGGGTCTCATCGCCGCCAAAACCACCGCCCACCGTAAAATGCTTGTGCCGATTTCCCTCGGTCCCATCCCACCACACGTCATCGGTCTTCGCGGACTCCCAGCCTCTCACATTCTACTCAAACGTCAAGTGCGCGAGGAACTGATCTTCTGCTTGCGAACCCCGAGCTCGAAGTCGACACCGCCCAAGGGGCATGGCACAATCACAGAGGTTCGGCACAACGTTAACGAACGCCGGGCTGAAGTCTTCAGTAGACATTCCGAGGGCCATAGCTCGGTCTGGCAGGCATGGCGAAATCAAATACTCTATCGCGATGGTGGCGTCTCGGCGGAGGTGCGTGCTAGCGAGGACGGCTGACTCGATGGTCCATCTGCACTGAATGAAGTTTGGCCTTCTGCTCGAGAATGGTATGGAATGAACGTTGAACCTTGATCCATCACCCGCACGAAAGCTGATGCTGATATTGATTACGGCCTTTGAACATGCCAGCGAATCATTGGGCCTTAAGGGCGTAAAATGCCGGGAAGACATGATTGACGATGGAGAGAACACTCGGAGGGTCGTGCAGGGTGTCTTTATGGTTTTTGTGAGATTCGGCAGTACGCTTGCATCGGAGCTCGCCAAGAGTGTTTACGGGTTGGGATTGAATGTTGAGGTTCTAAAACAGAAAGAAAGGGTGGGTTAGCACCATTGCAGACCAGAGCCAACGACACTGAAGGATAGAGCTGAGCGAAAGGATGCATACCGGGCTAAGTCTCCTGAAGAAAGACAAAGAAATCCTCTCTCAACCCAGAACTCCTCCATCATAGGACCAACGCGACCGTCATCTTGAAAGCTCTTCGTCATCCAATCCTCTCCGACCCATCGACAACTAGCACCAACTTCGCAACTGGAACTGCGTACAGCTCGTCCTCCGGTCCTCGATCGATGGTGGATCGATACCATGCTCGAGGTAGCACTATGCTCGTTCCATTGTGTGGGGAGTGGATGAGGCGGCACGTCGTTGGCGCATTTTGGGTGCTGGAAAAGAGGCCTGGGAGGCGGAAGAGACGACAGACGATGTCGGGGGTTGGCGGTCGAGCTGGGCAGAGAGGTGCTTGGATAAAGGTACGCCGCTGTTGATCGCGCAGCCGCCGTAGGAAATTGAATTTGGTGGCTTGTCTACGTTGAGGATCCAAAGAACAAAAGAAATAGGAATGTCAGAGTGATCCAAAACACGAAAAAGGAGAGACGGAAGAGAAAGTGGATAACGAAGCAATCAGAACAGTCAAGGGAGGGGCGAACGCAGGGTAGAGAAAAGGAAGTAGAAAGCAGCACGAAATGGACGCCAACGAAGAGTATACGTACCGGCCACCAATCAAGACAGGGCTTGAGGCAAAGATCCCATTGCTATGTCGATGTCGACGTCGCACTACCCATACTCTTCCACAGACGTTCGTTGCCCTTTCGTCCCACCAACTACCGTTGGGACCGATTCACGTCATCGTACCAACTCCTGGGACGTTGAATGTCGATCTGGGCTGGTCCGATCTACACCGATGGCCTCTCGCCGGGGTGGGCAGATGTCAGGTGCTTCCCTGGTTATGCACTAAGATGGGTGGACGAGCCCAATCCTTCCGACATTGACCTTGGTATCTATGTAACTTGAGGTTGGAGGGTGGGCGTGTAAGAAGCAGGACGGAGAAGCAAAAGAGTTCTGTTATGCTGGCGAGAAATGGGCCTAGAGAACCTCAAGGTTAGGATGGGGCGAAGGGGATGATTTATGGAATGAGGGTACGTACTAGCAAGTATTGAACTGGATGCTTACGAGCTCGCGATTCGAAGGCCCAAATTCGCAATGAATGCATCGTTCCACAAAGATCCCTCGGATTTTCGCCCCTTCAAAGGCGTTTCATCACCGTCCGATATCGTTCTCCCTACTGCCATACGCGCTCCAGGCTTTCCAGACGCCTTTTCGCAACACCCTATGCCCGCATTCTGCAAGAAGGTGTACCCGGCTTAATGACGCGGCGCAGAGGAGAGGGGTGACAAGCTTGGGGTAGTGCATGGTGTTTGCTGAGGTGATCCTTCTTCGAAGGGTAGGGTGGTCGGTCTCGCGAGACCATGTGGGAAGCACCTGCGCGGGTGTTTTGGGGTCAATACGTCGTGTGTTACGCGTATGCCTTAGACGATTCGGCGGGCTGGACCTGGAATCGCAAAATCAGAACAGTTGTCATGAGACGATGAGACAGTGGGTGGTCGAGATGGTGTAGTACAGCGCTGTGCGGTAGCTCCTGTGCGTTGAGCTCGATACGAAGCCCGAAAGGAGGAAATGAAAAGGTCGACAGATTCAATGGAGGGACTGCTCGAGTCAACTGGTCACCGTCGACCAACCAGTGCCGTGGGAATGGCGCGAAGTTTTATCTTATCTTATCGCTTCCGATGTGGAAGTGACCCCAATTCTCGAGCCCATCCCGCGCCACACGAGTCTTCCGGAATCATGACAGCACCCTTGGAATATGTCCACATTCCAAACACAAAACCTTTGTATGCTACTTCAATTTCCGTAAATTTATCCCCTCTTCAACGTCTTGTGTTCTAGATCTGTCAAAAGTTTTCCACACATCCAAATGTCACAGAGAGAAAGGATATGAATGGCTAACCGCCTACAATCGGCGCCCGTGTGCCGAGAAATTTTGAGATTGTGTAAAATGCCAGGTGCTATCAGGCATTGAAAACAGCTCGAGCATTCCTCAAGCCACGTGCAAAAGGCGCATCAATGTCGGTGCCCCGATTTGGATATGCCCCTGAATATAAGCGCCCGCTCTGGTAGCTCCGTTCTACCACGTAAAAAGGGCATTAGGCCCCAAAAAATTCAGATGCATTAACTCCATTTATTCTCGTGCTCGTACGAGGTGAAAGGGTGGCAAGTCAGAAGGAGATTTGGCTACAGGTGTCATAGGAACATCCGAATCCGACGTGTCAATTTGACTAGATCAACTGATTTGATAACTGTGTTCAGATTTTCCATGGCAAATGGTCCATTCAGGCTCTTCGCCTAAACGTTTCTTCAAGGATTCCCTTCGCCCATTACGATTCGCCTGCTCCAACCTGGAGGCGTCTAATCACGTAACCGAATAGAAATGAAATGACACTACGAGAAGTTGACTTAAAAAATGATCTTCGCCAGTCATAATGAATTGGAAGAGCCACGAAATCCTGTAGATTTGGGACTGTATGGCACACCAGCCTGAGCGCCGTCACGTATAATGGAAAAGACCCAGAATCCTTTGGGCACTGAGCCATAGGTTTTCTCGACATCTAGTCTTGAATTAATAGACAAGCACCAGATCCCAAATAAATTTGCGACGACCTCTTGGACACGTTTGTTCAGGGTGGGCGGACCACCGAGGATGTCCTCGCTCAAGATTCGAATGGTCCTACTTATCAGCCTCGAAGCGCACTTACGATTACGCGCTCACGGCACTCCACATGGGGAGATTCTCCATTGGAGGTTCTATTCAACCACGTCCATAGAGAGCCGAATCGATCACCGAGGGCGGTCTCCCTTGTCATTGGTCCGGCCAACTCTATTTTTTCGCGGTGGGAAATGTTCTCCAGGCGATCCACATACGTACCCCCTTTTGCCAACTCTGAAAAGCTTAAAGACATTCAATTGCGCCTCGTGGTCGGTCCTGCGGTCCAGGTCGTCTCCCCTTCTGGATACACCTTCTCCGTCTTTTGTGGGATCCGCGCTGACTGGTGGCGCCATCATTTTCCGAGTATGACGTCGGTATCTTGGCATGTCCCTCAAAATAAGCGCCCAGGATCGAAGTGCATCGTCTCTTTCGTGACGAGGACGTCTTTTCGTTTACTGCAAGTACTATGTCTTCTTTTACTTGGGAAGTATCGCTAACCTGCCCTCCCCATCGTACGCAGTAAGTTCAGCGAACCTATAACTACTCTACCATAGGAACACCCGAAACCGACACGTCAATTTTCCTCGAGCCGCATTATTAGGACTGAATTGTGGGATCTCCCATCAAACGTCGTCCTATGTTACGGTTCTTATTACCGACGCCCATTTTCGAGGACGCCCAGCACCCGAACGCGGTATGGAGGTGAATTGTTTCGCCACTCGGAATTGCCATTTCAGTCTGATGGGGTCCAATCAGTACACCGAATGGGTCCATTTGAAGATGCGTCTTCCCGCTTAGAGTCTGCTGATAGCGTTTCAGTGCAACTTGATATAAAATAGGCATGCGCGGCCGGTGCATAATAATCAGTCGCCGGAACCACGAACTCGGGCCAGAGGATGTCCTCGAGCCAAGATCCCATATATCAAGCGTACAAGCCCCAACGTCCATCCTGCAAGATCACGTATGGAAATCTCTTCATGTGAGATTCCGGAAAAACGTTAGAAGGTAACAACAGAGGCGCGGATCGAGGGAGGAGCGGTCTCTCCCATCATTGGCTCAGCCAACTCTGTTTTTTTACTGTGGGAAACGCGCTCGGGCGACTCCAGGCAATGCAAATGCCCTCTTTCGCTCTTTTGCAAAGCTTGAACGACATTTACATTGGCCTCGAGGCTTGTATTTCTGCGCTCTAGGTAACAGATAAGGAGAGCGACGAAGATGGGTACCCTCTGTGTCTCTTTCTTCCTTTCCTTTTTCCCGCTGGGTACGATTTTTTTCATCGCTTTTCGAGTTCGTGGAGTTCGCTGACTGAGCTTATGTAGAGCGTCTTGCTGCATATCCATCTTTCACCGACGATACGCGCCCGATAGTCGACTAGATATCGACCAATTGCCAAGCCGCGACGATGGCCCATGCACAAGTTCTTCCGATCCCTGTCTTGCTCCGAATCTTCGACCTATGCATGAAAGCCCAGGATCCGTTCCCGGCGCCGAAGGACGACGTTCTTCGCGTCATAACTCACGCCTTTCCCGAGTGGCGACGCGTTGCTCTCGCTTGTCCTTCGCTTTGGACACATATACAGCTGCCACCAGTTCGTTTTCACCATCCTAACAATCTCGTCCAGCTTTTCCAACAATCCGTCGAGCGTAGCTCCGGTCTTCCTGTAACAGTCGAGCTCTACGACGACGTTGGAGCTTTATTACCCGGAGGAAGGACGGCGAAGAGTGTCGAGGACTTCTTGTACGGCGGCGGCGGCATCTCAATTATCGACACCATCCTCCAACCCATCCGCAGGTGCCTTGTCTCCCTTACCTGCCTACTCTGCGGATCCGACATCATCAATTTCCTTCGCCTTCCTTCTGACACATTTCCCGCTCTCGAGTGCGTCTCGATCACATTCATCCACACGCTCGACACTCCGCGCTCGCCGTTTACACAGGACCTCCTCGAGTGCTTGAATTTTACCGTGTTTGAAAGTCACGGCGCGCTCAAAGAAGCCAAGTTCGACATCCTCAACGGCATAAGTCCCCTCGACCTCAAGCTACCATGGGCGCAGCTGACGAAGCTCGATATGAATCGGAACCCAATCTCCCCACTTCTCTTCCTTCGCCTTATGCGCAGAGCGTCTTCCTCCCTCGTCGAAGGTTCTTTCCATGTTGAGTTTCCACGCATCTCGCAACGACCTTTCTACCCTCGATACTTCGACGTGCTCATGCCCCGCCTTACCACCCTCCACCTTAAGCTCGTCAATCCCAGTCTCGACACTTCTTTCTTCTTCTACATCCGCCTACCCCGCCTCCAAGCTCTCCGTATAGAGCAGTACGACGATTACGCCGCGTGGGAGTTGTCGATGTTCGACCCCTTCTTGATGCACTTCAGAAATACCCTCCGCATCCTCGAGTTGGCCGACTTCTCTCCCAGCGCTACAGACTATGCTCCGCCCGTCCGCAAGCGCACTCGGGCCTTACACCAAGAATTGGAGTCTGTCTTCGCCATCCTTTGGCGCCTGGAGGACCTCCGCCTTCCTTCCTCCATCCAAGTCCATGCCATGACCATTGAGAAGCTCGCGGACGGCCGGCTCCTACCTTCATTAACCGAACTGGAGCTCTTCGCCGTCAATGCCGAGCAGATTCTCTGGATGAAGCAGCGGCGTAAGTTCCTCTCGAGGTGCTACCAGCTTCAGCCTGGATCGTCCCGTATGGCAAACGAGATAGGTTCGCGGATCTCTGTCAAGGAATTTAGGCATATGCGGGTGTGGGTCAAGGAGCATGAGGTCGAGCGGATGAGGGAGGCGGCTGAGGCGTTGGGATTGGGCCGGACGCTCTCGATTGCCGGCTTTCGTCTGTAAGGACGTGGTATGGACATGCATATAATTTTGATATTTCTTGCTATACGAGTATCATTAGTTATATGATGATATATCCGTAGAGTCATTTATTTCTTGGAGATAACGAATGTTGAACGGCTTCTCGTTGCCTGTCATTTCGTCGAACCGCATGACGTTCTTTTCATCCATCATCTATTCTCCATGTCTCGTGGCTAGCGATTTAGTTGCAAATTTATTCACTCGCGACGGCGTTCCGTGTAGTTTTGAGTGAAGAAAGGAAGATCATCTAATTATCCGTGACATTGTCCGTCCTTTCTCTTTCCTGCGAAGCAAAATTCCATCCACGAGCATACGGACATGTTGGTCAAACGTTAGTAGGAATACCTACGGTCCTCTTCGACATATTGAAGCTTATCCCTCAGAAATGAAATATGAATTTCCCTCATCTCAACCTGAGGCAATAGCAAGAAAAATCACCAACAGTTGAGAGCCACTAGATCTCAATTCCTCGAAGTAAGAACACGCGAATTGGAGCTGCTAGGCGTAGATCAGGCGAAAAGATAAGATTTCGGGCCAATATAAATTTCGACTTGTTGGGAAATTCGACCTTCCTGCCTACCTGATTCCCCATTCACTGGACGTTCTGTATACAGCTTTGAAAAGCTCTGTAGAGTGTATGTACCTTGCTCGACTTGTGCTCGACATCGATTTGCGAGGCTTGAAAGATAAGATAAGATAAAGCTCCAAGCAGGGATCATTCCCACGGCAACTCATCCACCTTGGCATCGCACTTTCGATGCTGCTCATCCAACGAACGGTTCAGATTTGTTGTACACGGTCCATTTTCTACAACGTCTCCAAAGTCATGCCGACGTCAACCTCACTGACTGGAACTCTCATCGGACTCCCGCAACTCGACCAATCCATTCACCCACTTAGATATCCAACGTATCGCCAACGCCGATGTCGTTGAAGTTTAGCCAGGTAAGATCTCCCCTGTGTTCTCGTTTGGCCTTTCGTTTCTTCGTCTGCCTCGTACTATCTCGACCATCCCTGTGTCATCGTTTCATGAGATCCGTTCTGACTCTATGATTCCAGGTTCGACTCCTCCCGTCCCCTCCTCTCGGCCAGACTGGACATGAAGATACGTCTAGGCACCTCCTACCTCGCCCCGCGAGACCAGCCACGCCATACCCAGTAGCCCAGTGGTAGAAGGTCTACCACCAGCAACGAACACCAAACACCATGTCTTCCCGCCCATCAACCCCAGCTCGCGTCATTCTAAGAAGTGCAGCGCATCTTCATTCCAAAAGACGGACCTGGCATGGCGGAATCAGACATTTGGAGAGGTTGAAGCATACTGTACGAAAGCAAGAACGGGCTGGATCATGACGAAGAGAAGTTGGATGGGGCGAGGGGGGCGAGAAGTGTTGGTGGAACGATGGGGGTTCTAAGCTTCGAGCTCTCATCTCAAGGTTCAGTTTACTAGTACGTGCCTTCTTTTCGTTGGTTTTCCCCTCTTCGCCCGATCCCGACCTCTCGTTCCTTTTCAGTTTTCGGCTCCCATTCTCCTTTGCACAAGTTCTTACGCTCTTCTGTTTCTCTAGATCGGGATTCTCGCACGTCTACTCCCTACATCAAGATACGCCCGCGGATGTCAAGGCTGCCCCTCAGTGCATCACCACGCCCGTGTTTATGTAACAAGCTACTCCCGTCCACCCTCCACGAACGTGTCGCCTTCATCCGCCCCAAGTAACATCGTTCTCCGACTTCGCAACTCCTGCTGCAATGCCGCCTTGGACCCGACGGCGGTACTTAGGTTGCACGGAGTGGGCATCCTACGGTGTTAAGGGCGCATTTCGAGGCGACAGCTCTACTTCTACCTCGGTGTTCGAACATTCGCCTTGGTAAGTAAGCATCCTTTTTGCTGTGCCTTCTCATTGGCATCCATTCGTACTTTTCTTACATTCTTCCTTCGCCCCTGCTTCTCTCATCACTTTTCATTCCCGTTCGCTTTTGTATTATCTCCTTCTCGCGTTTGAGATGGCTCTGAACCCCTATCTCTTTCGTTCTACAGATCCTCAACCTGGATAGACCACCAAATTCAATTTCTACCGTAGGCGGCGTCAACAACGATGTATCTTCAAGCAAGTAGCCTCAGCCCAGCTCAAACCACCGAGAACGCCCGTCGTCTGTCGTCCTCGGCACTACCACCCACCAGCCTCTCTTCCGACACCCAAAATGCGCGCAAGACGTACTGCGTTATCCGCCCTCTTCAAACAACGCAAGAAGCACAACGCCAGCTCGAGCACTTCATCGATCCATCATCGATCCAAGATCGGAAGGATTGCTGTATCTTCCAGCTGGGAGATCGTTGGCGGCGGTCGTAGTGGTCGTAGGGTTGGAGAGGATGGGACGGCGGAAAATCCGAAGGACGACGGCTACTGGTGGTATCGGTGTTGAGGCGGAGGCGGAGGAAAGACGGCTCCGCGTCGAGTGAGGATGGTCGATGGATTCGTCCTTTGGGAGGTCTAGCTCGGTATGTCTCTTTTTGTTGACCTGTCTCTCGTTGGCTGTACCTATGCACGTCATCACCCCACTTTCTTCATATGTCGGGGTTGAAGCTTGAAGACCCTCGCCTCCACCTTTCAACTTCGTCTGTTCTGGTCAGCAACGACGCTAACCCACCTTTTCTTTACATTTTAGAGCTTCAACGTCAACATCAACTTCGGCAAACACACCGACCCATAGAAGCTCGTAACGAACGTCGATGTAGGTGGAGCATCGTTCAAGGCCCACGAGTCGCGGTGTACAAGACTCGCAAACGCCTCCAATAGCGCCTCCTTCACCCTCGTTCTGCTCTCTCCAACGTCAATCAGGCCATGCCGGCACCTTACCACCCCGCGTTTCGACGACTCTCGGCATATTCAGCGTTGAGTTCAACCACCCTTCGCGCTTTCGCTAGCGTACAAAACGTCAAACTTCAACCCTGGGTTCTGTATCATGGGCTATCGTTGGAGCTGGGGCGATCCGAGAACATTCTCGAGCTGAAGTCGAAGCGTCATGTTCATCCGATGGCCAGGATGGGTGGATTGGAATCGCGGCGGTCGACTCCGACGTCGATGCCTCTACTCCTTCAAGCAGAAAACGCGATGTCTTGCTTCATCCTTGACGTCGCCAAGCCCTTAGTCCGCTGAACGAATCTCATGACATGATACGTTCATCAACGTGCCGTCGAAGATCGCAGCACCAACGCCGCCTCGTAAGACTTTGGGCACTCTGGCTCGAGACTCGCGTTGGTTGTCCAAACAGCAAGCACCTACGACCTCGGTGGCTGTACCACGCGGTGTCGACTTCGGGGTTTCGTAGGCAGACGATCAGCCGTCTTAGCAGTCGCCGTTTGAGTAGGATGTCGGATGCTGCGAGGCGGCAAACGCCCAAGGTGTCGGATAGGATAGGATCGAGGACAATCGGGACGACGACTTTAGTGTGGGTGGGCTGTGGTTGGAGCGGCGATGGGAGTTTCTTCCTCTGGTACGTCTTCTAATTCTTGTCTTTCTTTCTCGTCTGTCTGTTCATATCCGCTTGTCCGTCGGTTGCATTAGTTGTTCATCGCCCCCTCCCCTTCATCTCGCTCCTCTTGTTGTTTCTTGGACTAACGTTTTCCTTTCTCCGTCCAGATCTCCTGTTCGCTCCCAACTTCTAAGCATCCTTGATGCTCGAAGATTTACTTCATCTCCAAGCCCAGACTCCGAAAGCTACACCTCCCCTTCTCCTACGTCAACTCATCTTGTCACCAGACCCCAGCTACTTGTATAGCTCCGTCCGCCACTCAGCGCGTTGCGTCGCCAGCTTCAATCTCTTCGTCAAGCCTCTCTAGCTTCTCCGCAAGAGGGCGAACGATGTTCAGCTGACGTAGCGGGGAAAGGTTGGACGGCCGAGGGGCGAGGGTCCTCGGAGGAGCCTGGGCGGGAAATCCCACATCGAGCCTATTTTTCTGGCTATCTAGCGTGGCAGCCTGTCCATGTACCGATACCCAAAAATACGACGTCTAGTGGCATATTCATCAACGTTGAACCAGGCACACTCGCGCCGCGACATAAGTAGAGGGCTCTAGTCTTCGATTTTCACGAATATCTGGTACGTCTGCTCTTCGCTGTGCTTTTCTTTTTCCGCCCGCATCTATCTCTTCACGCTACTGGCTGCTGCCTTCGGCTCTGTTCTATACTCATCTTTTGCTTGGGTTCCTTTTCACCGCCTCGTTGTTCACTTTCGCTTCAGATTAATTTCACCGTTTGAAGCTGGGTTGACACTCATTTATTTCGTTCTTTAGGGTTCCAACCACAATTTTATGCCGCCTCGTCCGAAGACCGTGCATAGGCTCAGCTACAAACCAACGACACACGACATACGCCAACGTCCTGCTACGTCCTCAAGTCTCTTCAGACCCCGTCGCCAACGTAGTTGACCAGTTGACCGGCAGCTGTCGCTGGCGCGGAGGAGATGGAATTCTTGCAGATGGTAATGAATACCGGGTCCGGTTTGGGCAGGAAAGACAGGTCTATACTTCTGTAGGAGGTTACGCTGGAGCTTTGAGTGAGGGTATATTAATGTGTTGATTTGGACAGTCTCGTCGAGTCTTTCGTGAATTGAATGTATTTTTCCTTACACATAAATTAGTGCGCTTTTGATAGGCAATACGAAGTATAAGATATATACCCTCGTCATTTAAACCGATAGTTTGTCCACTTCGCCTTCAAGTCACTCTGAGTCCCGGGCGTAGGTCCAGTAGATCGGATTCACCGTATCAGTTACTAATACCCTCTTCCAGGACCTCGTTGTTCGCCTTATGTATAATTCTCAAACTCGCGATGGAATCCAACGCCCTCAAAGGGACGATTTCTTCGCATCTCGTCAAATCGAGAATGGATACAGGCAATCCGGCCTTGAGTCGTCCTTTGGAAAAGTCGCTGCATGCCAACTCGATATTTTGGTCTCGCCGGGGACTCGGGGCGACTTTACGAGGTACCGTAGATCAGCTTCGGGAATAAGGGTGCTTCACTGGGGTCGTATGGAGTGATCAATTCCAACGTCTGGGCGCTTGTGCAGAGGAGCTCAACATTTGGGAATGCTGGCCGAAAGAAATACCAGATAAGCGGGACAGACGTTTCCGTTATCTTGAGGGAAAGGCCGAGGTTTTCCACGTTGGTTAGATCGCATTCTGAGAGGATCGCGAAGAGCAGGAAGTACTTGTCGACGATTACTGGGTGGCTCTGGAAGGTTCTAAAGTCGATCGCAAGGGGGCGGAGTAGGCTACGAGGGATCGACTCTTGATGAATCCGGAGAACGTGGTTCGAAACGGTGATATAAAGCGAGTGACAATGGGTGTTGTGCTCGAACCAATTCCGCGCGTATCTGGCCAGCGTGTTCTGGAAGTGCTCTGCTTCGACGGAATCCTTGAATGACGGGTCAACCGTGAGTTTTGCCTGTAGACCACATCCACGGCTGGGGATTAGGTGGTCGAGGAAGTCTATCGCCCGCATGACCTGAACACCGCTGATCCCGATGTGTAGGAGTGACGGCATTTCAACAATGGAAACAGGCGTTACGTCGGTGGTTGGTGCTTCGACGGCTGTGAATGTGAGGAGCAAAGATTCCAATTGGCGCATCACTTTTACGGCGTCTAATAGGGATCCAAGGGGAATCATTCTGCGAGATGTTTCACGAAGGCATAAACGCCGCAAGTGGGCTAACCAGGTCGCGGAGGTGTCCAAGTGGAGCAAGAGATTTGACTCGAAGACCTGGAGCTGCGGGGCGTCGTTGCTGAAGAGTTGACCTTCTAAAACGACGGGATTGGGGTTCCAGGTGCGTGTATTGATCGTGAGGCTGAAGAATTGGAGATACTTGGCGGGCCAGTAGAGAGGTTCCCAGTCGGCCTTGGAAAACAGCTCCTCGCCAATAGTGATGTGGAAATGTTTGATACGCTTCCAATTCTCGAAGAGCAAGGAGACAACGAAAAGCTGCGAATCAGAGGATGAAAGTGCATCACCAGCCCGTCGAAGGACCTCGTCCCTTCCGGCAGCATCCAGACGCATGAGATAATCGACGTCGATGAGTCCTCCCCACAAGGATGGAGAGCGCAGGATGGCCGTCCGCCATGCATTGAAAATGTGGGATGTGGAAATTGTATTTCCTAGCGCTCTATCGCACCAGATTCGTCCGCCCGGGGTATTCCATTCGTCAGAATCGTTCAGTACCCCGGCATTCATCTTGAATATTAACCCCAAGATTTCGGGGTGAAGAGCATGGATCGACGTGTTTCCTAGGCAAGTCTTGTAAGTCATGGCTAGAATATATACCTGTTACTTACTTTCCATTGGGGATGTATTCGATGGGCCGCTTGAGAGGTATCGTTAACGAAGCTTGGCCATCTAAGGTGAGACAAAATGCGACAGGCTCCAATTCCGGCGTTCGTCCCGTCACGTGCACTTCATCTCGACGCGTTTAGGGGTAGATTCCCAGCTTTCCACGCAGACAACTACTTTACATCCGTTCAAGTAACAATAATTTCTAAATATAATCAATTTATTTTAACCATAATATTCCTCATAACGTTCGCCAATACCTCAGAACTTGGAACGGAAATGAGGGCACCCCGTCAAAACGAGACGCGACATGGAAAGAGTTACAGTGGCGACAGTTGGGGTCTAGGAAGAAGCAAAATCTGGGGGAAGACCTCAAGGGTCGAGAAATGGGGGAAATTCTACAGAGATTAAAATCGGGCTCATGTCCTATAGCTATTCCATAGGCAAGGAACCAATGTGTTCCTACGCGACTGCGTACATCCTACTTGAAGAGACTATCAAAATTATGATAGAGTACCAAGAGCCCCAGAATCAACGAATAAAACTAGATTTTAGATAACGTGAATGTTAGCCACAGTGGATGATTAACGCTGCGCAGAAAGGATACAGGAAACTCTTCAGTAGGTGGTGATGATAACGAGAACTAAATGAGAGGTTCAATAGGCATAGACTCACTCGAGAGGACTTGGCAAGAAATGGATGTATAAAAGTAAATCTCACAGCATGAGAATCGTCCATCGGCAATGGCTCATAGCCGACATCGAGGTCGACGAGAAGGAAGCAGGGTGTATCTCCGATGAGGGGAAGGCAAGTTCTTCGGAGAGCGAGGATCCTTGAATACAGTAGTGTAAAGCCAGCGATGCTCAGTGCCCCTGAAAATCATGACGAAATACACCCTGAGGAAGCAGGAGGAACTTGAAATGAGGGGCCCCACATCATCAGCCGTTGACCCCGAAGTAAAAGGGACCCCATACTTACGCACGGCAATAGGTGGGGCGATCCATACACGAGTTTCACGAATATTCAGAGCACCGAGGATCACAGATGAATGAAGAGGAGAGGATCGTGCGAGTGAAGAGCCTTTCCGCACGTACAAGCCTTAAATCTGTGCTTCGAGGCATGAGTTAGCAGGTGAGAAATATTATTCGTTCCAATATGGCGCAGAAGTCATCTGAGAGCTGACTGAATTCAGGTAAAAATAAATGGATCCCAATGAGTGAGGTTTCACGAAGCCTGAGAGCGAAGAGAACCCTGGACCAATTTACGTCCTGAAGGTAGGCGCGACGGAAGAGCGTTTCTAGGCCTCAGTTCTTCCTTACTGCGCCCCTTCGGGTAGCGTAGGGGGCGTAAACTCTCCTTTGGACAAATGATCAGCGCAGAAAGCTAAGAACGAATCATTCTTTTCAGGTTCTGCGACGTCCATGTCGTGGGCGGTGTACCTGTGTTTTCCGTGAACCTTAATACCGGTTGAGTGAGCGACCACGCGACCTCTGGTATATGATTTATATCATGTCCAAGAAGTTTGTCTTGAGACTATGCCACGAACTGAAAGAGAATTCGGGCCAATTGGACGAAGGAAGTACAGCAGTGTGTCCTCTGGGCGCCGAGAAAGTCAGGAATACTTCGATTTCGGCGCCGCGGCATCACTTCTTCATTCACCGTCCAAACGATCGCCGAATTGTCACTCAAATATTACTTCAAATAATTCACAATCGCACGGTGAATTATAAGCGCCCTGTCTGCATGATTGAACGTTCGGTAGACATGGAATCAGGCACTCGAAGCTCGTATATCCGGGTTCCATACTCGTCAAAATAACTAGCCATTGGGCCCACATGCGCAACGCTTACACGGGCTGCTTACTTTCGGACCCCGGTATTGCGCATGAAGAAGAACATCGAGCAGCACAGAACCTCGGATATTGTCCTCCATTGGTCGGCATCGTGCAAGCCCAGGCAATGAGGGGTAGCTGGAATAACCTCGCGGAAGCACGATAAAGTATGCGAGAAGTCGGGGCGTTTATAGAGGGGTCCTTTTGAAACATGCCTTCGAAACGTACTAGTCGCGAATGTAAGAGCTTGCGATACCGGTTAACAATGAGAGACATCCACGTGAGTACAGGACTTCATCGCGGCATATTTAAATTTTGATGGGCAGTGGGGCTGTCGTAAGAGTGTGGGAAATTTACTCTACAGCGAGGATCCGGAAGGAACTTCTGTGTCATGTTGTTGCACTCTAGATCATCGCCGTGTATCCTAAGCTCGAGCTGACTGGTCGACACAGAAACCCCTTAGAAAAGTGATTCTGATCCGCCTTGCGGGTCATTCCGCGTGCGCCACTTTCCTTCTAAAGACATTTTATCCGCAGCCACGACGGGATCAATTCGCTAATTAAATTCCCGTCTCGTGCCCTTAAATTTTAGGCGCTCTGGATCGCTGCACTTTCCACACGTACGGTCGGACTTATCCCAAGGAAAGCCTATCTGACCTCACACGATGACCACTGCTCCCGTACTTGTCTTTACATGGTTATATTGCTGGGAGTTACCGGTGTAGGTATTGTCCGGCGTCTATTGGATGAAAGGGGGGCCTGAACGCCTGTATCCATGAACCAATTCCACCGATGTGTTGACCGAGCACGGTTCGTGTTGGTTCTACCAAGTCCACGATCCTGCCTTGACAATTGGGTCCTTTCCCCGACTCGGAGCCGGAGCCAGAGCATGCCGATCCCAAGTCCCCATCCTTCAGTACGTGAAATGGTGACAGAATGTACCAGCGGCTCCGTTTTCCGGCTTTTGCATAATGAAATGCCAATGACACATTGTGTACTTATTGTGAGCCTTTACTATTGTCCGGCATTCAAACCAGCGGTCCGTAGAAGAGCAAGACAAAGGGGGCTCGGAGTGACCTCCATTCCTAGTATAAGCGAAACGAAGGACATCATATGCCGCGATAGTGAAGAGCAAGCTGCGTGCTGTCGCGCGTCTCAAAAAGAATGGAAGTCCGCAAAGCTGAGCAAGCGAGAGAGCACGAACGCCGAGTCTTAACAGAGCTACCTTAGACTAGACCGGTGGGACCGAGTACTCAGGGAAAGAAATTTCTTTCCACTTAAAGCGGTGTGATTCGTTGAAGTGAGAACTTATGTCTAGGTAGGTATTTGGAAATTCAATCCAAAACTTGACCAATTCATTAATCTCGTATCTGAACAACCTTCTCATCTCGAAGCTTCAAAGGGACCCCCGGAGTGAAGTCTAGTAAGCGCTGCTACGGAGCCAACTTGTTGTTCTGACCCCCTCTTTGACTTGATTCGCTCCGCTTGATGGTTTACGCTGCAAACCGGGTTGCTCATTACTTCAAGTGACGAACACACGGCGGCATTGGCGTCCTTTTAACTCATCTCCGTTAACCCTTAAGAGTTCACGTCATTTCGAAGGGCACCGTCATTTATACATGTTGCCGAATTTCCTGAAAAACGTCACTAATCACCGCCTTCCATGAGGCTCGGTAACGAACCTCCTCCATTGTATTCTGGTGCTGAGGCCCCCCGGGGGCAAGAGGTTTACCAACAGCAGGGCAAATCTGTAACTGGCGTCGGATGACACGACGGACTTGACGGAAATTCGCCGCGTCGCGTTGCATACAAGGAACGGCAGTAGCTTACGCGAGCGAACTATGTTTCTAATCCTACCTGCGAGTGTTGTAGGACTTGATACTCGGTGTCCCGCCGGGACCATTTCTGATTACCGGTGAAAGGAGATGTGCGAGAATGATGCAAGCTACATATGTATTGGCTGGCGTGTAGTACTTGCAAGAAAGAATTAACCCCATGTCGGTATCTTCCTTTGGGCCGGGTAATTTCTGGACTCAATTATACTCGCCGGGGCGAGAGAACATCAACGCCGCAGAGTCCCTCTTTTCATGTTGCCGGAGTCATATCTCCATTGTAGGTTATAGGGACCTGGTCAGCGACACTCTCTTAATTAATCACTCGCAAGAGAACTAAGTTTCGTGAGAGGAGGAGCTTGGGCGATACGGTTGAGATGTCCTTAGAGCTTCATCAGGACCTAAGTCCCCGGCGCTTAATTCCCGATCACCACCTGACGAATGCGGAATTCATGAACACTAAGTAGGAGTTCTCGAGATCCCATCCTTGAACTATTGTTTCATAAAGTAAGAGAAGGTGTGGCAGGTCGTGAATGATCTTGCGTGGGTACTTGTAAATGAGAACCTCCCTCACTTTCTTCACTTTGACATTAACCCTCTCTTATTACATATTTTCTCTCTGTTCAAAGGCGCGCAGGCATATGCTCTGACGGAAAAGCTGAGATAGACAGGTGATAATAAATATAGTCCACGATGACGAGAACGCACTTTGATGTTGAACGTCGACCTCCTAGCCACAAGTCACTCGACAGAAACGTTGTGGCCTACAGGGTGCGGACTATAGGCGGATCATCCTATCAAAGCTTGGCGGAAGGTCTCGAGAACAATTCGCCAACTCATGATCAACCTATGGCCTCGCTTACGGGGAATTTCTTCTGCTGCCTAGTGAATTTACCCCGACCTCTAGGCGTGGGAGAGTTAAAAGCATAGAGTCAGGCAATAGACGCCCGTAAGTAGCTCTGCAATCATGAATGATATGACGCGAATAGAATCGAGAGGTCAGTAACAGCTCTTCAATACGCATCAAGCTGTGTGTGATTCGAGGAAAGGGAAGGTGCCTAGACATCCAATGCACTTCTATCGGACACTGTATGTCAGCGTGGCAGCCTGATTCCCGATGCACATAAATCGCCCTTGGTGTATATCAAACGCTTAAACTCGCCTTAACGTCGAGGCACGCCCGGAGTCAAGAGAAATTTATTTGCGAGTTTGTGAAGCGGACTAGCTTTTCTAGACCCCGAGTAGTCACCCACAAAGAGAGTAAAGTGAGAACGACCATTAAGACCGTTAGAGAAGGAGAATGGCAACTAGCGGTTCGAACACCTGACACGAGAGGAGCATTTGGACGGCGACAGCGAGGAATGGGTAATTCTCGCAGGCTTCTCGCGCGGACAATTGAGCATATAAAGCGGCTCTAACCCTGATACTTCGCTTACCGTAACAAGGTGGAGAAAATCATACCCCTCGAGAATATTTAAAAGAACGGTGCAAAGAATGTTTGAACTCGCCTGTCTAGCCGAACTCTTCGAATCATGAAGCCATTGCTGTTCTTCGTCGCTCTCAGCACTAGCCTAGCACTGGCCAACCCGATCCCTCAATTTTGGACGGTGTGGCTGTAGCCTTCTGTTTTTCAGGAGACGAGCTGACATTTTCGATTTTTCAGACTCACTTTCCTGCCCCTGGCGGCACCGACGTTGATGCCGGGACTACCACCTGTATAGCTACCGATTGGGGAGTGCCCACTGAATCTCCTTCGGAAAGTCGTTCGACTACTGTAGAGCAGGCGACTTCCCGTCCCACCCTTTCTACCACGTACCACGAGTATACTTGCACCCCGTTCACCAAATCGGACACAAGCCGCGAGGTCACATCCACTTACCAAACGTAAACGCGGACGACAGTGGACCCAACGATTCCCACATACACCTCGAGAAGCACGACTACGGAGTCTGCAACTACGCGAGACCCAGAGTCGTCTTCAACCATAGCTCCAGATCCTTCTAGCACCGAAGTCGACCCAGGCACGACGACATGCATCACCTTCACTTGGCCTGGCGATCCTTCGTCGACCACGGAGACCACGGCTGTTCCTCCTACTTTTCCCACCGTTACCGAGCCGACCAACACGGCGACAAGGACCACATACACTGAGTCGGGAGCGTCTAGAGACGTCACTTCTGAGAACCCAACTATCACCGCCCCGACGATCGCCCCCACCCTTCCACCTTCCCACTCTGAGTCGCAAACCTCCGAGTCGAGGTATTCAACACGCAACGTTTCTTACACTACGGGATACACGCGCACCTTCAGCGATAACGACCCAAGCTACACACGATCCATTTCGTTCACCGCTGCCACCGATGCCAGACCTATGTCGCACGAGACCGGCACTGTCCGCACTCTCACCCTCAGCGGCTGAAGCTCAAGACCGGCGGTGCGTTCATTCTGCGTCGGGATGTCAACTTAAGATTCACCACAGCCAAAGTCCACATCCGTCCTTACTACTCCCTATAACATCCAAAGATACATTGTCTGTTACTAGTACAGTCTCTAGTTCTATATTGTAGATGTAGATTCATGAAGGTCACGGCAAGGAAACAGTCCAAAACGTTACAAGAGAAGAATTATCAAAAGAAATCTTAGTGTTCCGCAAAGCGTGATTTTTGGCGAAGCCTTGCTCCTATTCTACGGAATATAAATCTGTACAGCAATGTGTTAACTTCAAGCGTGGATCAGAAAATAGCTAGACGAACGGGAGCGGGGCGAGCAGGGTTGTTATTCCTGCGAGGAGGGCGGTGGCGCCGGCGGTTCCTAATTTATCATACATGGCACCGACGAAAAGTGGGAAAGCTGCCGCGAAACTTGAACGCATCGCACTATTCGCAGCCATGGCGGAGGCGGCGATTGGGCGATACGCCGTAACGAGGTAGGTGAACGTCGAGGTAAACACGTAGTAGATCCCCGCCCCAAATGGGATGGACGCGATGATGGGAACGATCCAGGGGACACTCTGATAAGTAGTAAACGCGATCCAGTACAGGCCTTACCGACAAAGACGTTGAGTTTCGACTCGCGCGTAAGAAGAAACGGGGACGCACTTAATGGAACCAAAATTCCACCGATTTCTCCCATCACAAGGCGGGTTTCGGGGGGTATGATTCCTTTATTTTCAGCGGCAGCTCGGTGATACATGCTGCTGGAAGTAAGAATACAGAATTAAAGCAAAGAATGAGGCTCACAGATTGAATAGATGTTGGGTGAAGATTGCCATGAGCATGCCGACGCCGATTCCCAAGAACGTCATTCCGGTCTCTTGCATGTTGAAGCCGTGTACGCGGCCGAAGATGTATGGGAACGCTTGAAATGAGAGATAGAGGATGCCGAGAACTACGGACGTCCTGGGGAGGTGGACCATCAGAAAAGGTGGCACTCACAGGTCCACAGGAGGCGTACCAGATATCCAGGAGAAGAGCCATACGGTCGTAAATGAGTAATTCTACAAATTTGTTCGTGAATTAGAGAATTTAGGGAAAATTTGAACCGAGTGACGCTCACCGAAAGGCTTTAGACAGCTTATCGCGATGGATTCTGCTATATCTTTAACCTCACGCTCCAAGGGTGCCCAATACCTTTGATTCCCGCTGAATTTTCGGAGGCTGGGACTAATTTAGCTAGAACGAATGGGACTTCCCGAGGAAGAACGTACTTCTCAGCCTTTTCTTTGCGCAAGGCCGGAACAAAGGTCTCCGGGACGAGCTAGTCGAGATGAAGGATGCCGCGAGGAAATGAGAACTTGATGGAATCAGAGAGATGGAGCTACTCACGAGAATCAAGGCGATGAATTCAGTGAACGTCCATATGATGAGGATGTGATAGGTCCATCTCCAGTGCAGATGCTGCGACGGCGGGGTCAGCAACAACATCACGACCTGTGATAGGTACTCACCTGGTTGACAAATCTAGAAAACGATAATCGTCAGTTCAGGGTCATTTGAGTTATATCTTTGGCTCACCCTCCGATCAGGGGACCTAAGACGGGGCCGATGAAGGGGCATATGGTGTAGAAGGCCATAGGGCTGCGAAACCATTCGTCAGTGCGAAGACACGATGAAAGGTACTGACACGTACTTCGCGACCGTTTCATCGTCGAACATATCCGTTATGCTTCCGCCCGCGACGCTGAGAAACGCCGAGCCGCAGAAGCCAGTTATGAACCGAAATATGAGGTGGACGACTGTAGAAATTCCGTCGACTGAGTTCAACTTAATACCAAAAGGTAAAAATGGGAGTCGTACCGATATTTGGAGAGAAGGCTACCGGGAAATTGCACACGAGAAATAGGGAGTAAGAAACACGATAAACCGTATTTCGCCCATATACCTCCGACAACGGCCCGATGAGGAGTGGCCCGAGGCCCAGTCCTTCGATGAAGAAGCTAATCGACAGAATGGAGACGATTTTGCTGACGTGAAAGTCTCTCATGAGACCTTCTTCCGTGAATGCAGCCTGTACAGGGATGAGTATCTGCGTGGATAAGAAGAGAGATAAGACATACAACCGACGAGGCGCAGCAAACACAGAGAGCAGCTGTACTGATGACGACGACTGCGATCCATTTTCGTAGTGTCGAGAGGTTTTTTGGATCCTCTCTTTCGTCCAGATAGACCTCGAAAGAATCCTTATTCGGTGTCGTATCGATGATTTTCTCCGCGTCCTTCCTGAGGGTTTGGAGTACAGCCGTCGTGGATGATGATGCTGACATTTCGGGTGAGGTTGTCGAGGGAGGGTGCCCTTTGAACCTATGAAATGCGAAGCGAGGGTGTTATAGATGGTGGTAAGAGGCAAGGTGCGTCCCCCATGAGACGGCGCACCCCTTCCTTGCCCCACGGTGTCGAGACATAATCGATGAGACAAAGATCCTGGCTATTTCTAAGCACGCACCTTTTCTTCTCTTTGGTCCCCATTCCAACCCGTGCCGCAGCTGCCGACGGCATTCGACGGAATCTAGCCGCCCTTCATAAGGAAATGATTTCACAACGTACCGACGAAACGCGGTCGGGAAGTGCTCCGAAGGGCGTCCAGCACGTTGGCCTCGACGGATAGCGGGTCCTTGATGGTTATCTATGACGTATAGGCGCGCGAAGACCACGGCGCTCGTTACGTTTCGATGAAATCGAGTCATTTTATGAAATGTAGGCGCTTCGAGGCTTCATAATTCGAGGCTTCATAATTCGAGGCTTCATAATATGGACAAGTCCGAAGACCATCAAAGGCGCCTTCGGCGAACTTGCAGCATCCTGAGAGTTTTGAGCGACTTTCTGAAAGAATTGGATTTGCTATCAGGAGGCAAAGCAGGCTTCTGATGTGAAGATCATACCGCCAATCCCACCTATAGAGCGGGTTTTATACAATACGCCGAGCGGCAATGACTTTTGGGGCGTAACTGAGCGTCACTGCACGACACAAATGAATGTGGGGGTAAGTATGGAAATAAGAAAACGTGTCATTCCGCGAAGGTACCACTTTGATATGCCGGAAAGTGTGCGAGATCGGCGTTCGGATCCGAGCTTCTGACTAGCATGGCTAGGACGAATACTATTGGCCAGCAGAGTTCAGCTAGTTATACACCCGCGAACGAAGTTCGAGCTCCCTTGGAGCAAGATATAATTAAAACTTAATAAAGGCGACCTTGAGACCCGTATTTATCGAGAAGCGAACTATCGGGACTCACCACGTCGCATCTATCTCAGTCTATCAGAGTCTATCGCGACCTGTGAGACAGAGAAGACGCGGAGACCTGGATCGGAGGCGGCCGCGAGTCGCACTTGTGCGGGTGCGCTAGGACTTTCACACCGGTTTCTCGAGACTGACCGGTGTAGGCTGTTTGTAGCTATGGATGCCTCTTACGTTGACACATGGGGCCTCGAAAGCGTCGAACCAAGAGGTTTCACACCTCTTTCCACGGCGACTTCAGAATGCCTCTCGGCACGACCGGGTCGGTTATGCGACAAAACACTTCAATCTGGCCCCAATCCTTCGTCAATTCAGAGTTGAGAACGAAGCTTCAGTGCTCTGATCACGCACATAGACCGGTTATCCAGCCACAACCGCACGAATAGGGAGGCGTAGGAAGCTCTTCACACTAAATTATAACCTGAGATTGCGAAGGTTGAGTTAGATCCCTCTCTGAGCAGTGAACAATTGAATACTTGCCTTCCACCCCGTTGGCGACAAGATGGCTCGCGACGGGGTCATCATAATGCCGCCAGGTTGCGACCTTCAGGTTTATTACGTGTTAGAACCACTGAAGCGGATGCTCACTTGCTTAGTTTCGTTTGGATTTGTACAGCAAAGATCGTTGAAGACGAGTAAGCGCTGAGAAGTGATGTTAAAGTGAGGCGGCGCGGAAGTAGCCGGCGGAGATCTGTCGGCGTTTGAAATATACGTTTGCCGAAACGACGGCATTGCCCTCCACAAATGGGGACAACGGAGGATTGAGGCTATTCTCTCTCACACACCTACAAGTTCGACGTTGCACCATGGAAGACGGGTAGAGTTGCCCTCTTCGTTGCGGCTCGTTGACGACTTGTAAGTCTAGAGTCCTCAAAAATTTCGTCTAGCAACCCTCTCCCTAGGCGTTTATCCGGTCATTTTCATCATCAGAAGTTCCTTTTCATGAAGGTCGTATCACCGCACTTCCACGCAGGGGAACCCCGCAGCGTGCATTTTCCCCTCCACGTGGGCGTGGCTCGGGCGCAGACCCGTTTTCGCATTTGATGAAAGACGCCGTGCGGCCGTCTCTTCTCTCCGAATCATGTGTAAGTTGCGTTATAACTTCCTTCTTCCCATGATAAAAGTGACCGACGGTGTTTTCACGCAGGGTTCTGCTGGCGCGGCTCCTTCATCCTGTAGCGCGTGCAAGGGCGTATGTATTTTCGGTTCTGCGGGAGAGCTTCTGATAAAGACTGAGTCTAGCCCACAGACACGGCTCACATCGTTAGAGAAGTATCCAAACGTCATTGCGGCGTGTCATGGGAATTCGTCGAGGGATAGCGAGAGAAAGCGACGAGACAACGAAAGAGAAGGGATCTAGGGGATATTATGAGGGTGTATCGTATGTCCTTCTACTCTATCAAAACTTCCAGTACTCAATACTAGCAGCTGCCCGCTCGAACGGAAATTCGCCTCCCCAAGACTTCACGTCGGATATGCTCTCGCTCACTGCGTTTCTCAAGTCGTTCTTTGCTTCCCTCGCGGACGAGAAGTCGGTTACACGGCCAGCTTCGATCTCCTCTTTCGAGCTCTATGGATGGCTTGATCAGGACGGGAAATTTGCATGAAGAACGAGAGTCATTCTCTAACCTGGATAGCCTGACCAATGTCGGCATCGATGACGGCGAGGATGTCCGCCATATCACCATCCTCTTCCCACCGAAGGCCCACCGTCGCTCGCACTATCGACGCCAGCAGCCCCAAGCTAGCAAACCCCATTCCGGCTCCGTAGAGGGATCTCGCACGAGTTAGGACGTCTTGCAGGTGAGGTAGTGGTTCTGACCCAGTGTCGCGTGTTGCCTTACTGAAGAAGGCGTAGGTGCTGACTTTTGAGCTCGTTTGGCGTAACCGTGAACGTGCTGCGTTCGTAAATGCGGATACGATGCCTGGAGGACCCGTGGCGAGTAGGGTTCGTGTGATGGCGCGTAGACTATGGTACGTTTCAGCTTACTGGTCTCCAAATTCGAAGCTCACTTACTCGTCAGCAGAGGCGTTGGCGATGAAAGTGTCTACCATGAGATTCCTACGAGGGCCGTCAGCCATTCTCCTTCGGTGAGTGCCATGATAACTTACACATGGCCAAGTGCTGGACGCGAGTCGAATTGTCGATGTCCAGTCTCTGGGGCAGGCATGGTTTCGTGTCGCGAGAGATGTTGAGTGTGAGTGGAGCGTGCGTCGCGGTCGTAGTCAAACGTCGAGTTGAGCACGAGAAAGAATACTTATTCTCATATCCTACGAGGATTATATAGCTCCCTTGAACTGAATCAGAAGTGAACGCACCAGGGGCCAAAATTCGAGATTCATCGACTGCCGAAAGATCAATTCTGATTCCGCGGGACTGTTCCGGCATATTTTCTCGTAGCCGCCAAACTTTCGGACAAAGATTCTAAGATTGACGAGAATCCATCCGGGGTCGATTAATCGGGGGGACGAGCGACGGGCGAACATCTAATCTCGAGACCGGTTCGATACGACCCTGACATCACAAATCATAAAGTCTGTTTCCAACGCGGTCACGATTCCTTCTGCTTCGTTTCACACCGGTTTCTTTCCATTCCTTCTTCGAACGGCTCTAAATATGTTCGCCGTTATGAGTTCTGTCGAGTCTTATAAAGAGCTAGCTTCCTTAGGCTCGACCGCTCCTTCATCCCGAACTCCAGCCTCCGTCGAGTCCAGAAATGTCGCCGTCGAACCGCCCCTTCGAAACCTTCGAGATTGGTCCCTTCGTCGCACCGCGTATCTGGACAGGCCTATGGCAACTCTCAAGCAACGCCTGGGGGAGTGCAAGCGTGCCCAAGATCCGGCAAGGCATGGCTCGCCACGTCGACATGGGCTATACGGCCTTCGGTGAGCTTCTCAGTGTCTGCGTGCTGGTATCATTTTTGTCTCAAGACGAGTTCCATAGATATGGTACGACTATTCCTATTATATCCCCACTTTTTCTTATGGACCGCGAAATTTATCCCGCGATTAGGGTGAGCATACGGAACGACTCTCTTCTTGTCAAATTGAAACTCATGCATTGCTCTAGCCGATCATTATGGGAGCGCTGAGATCGTCTTCGTGAGTGCTCGCGGCGTTGACAGATATTCGTCGGGTGCAAACTCTTCTTTCACGCGTACGTAGGGCCAGTTTCGAGAATCGTCTCCCTCCAAGGAGAGCATCATCGGCGCGACCAAGTGGTGCGCGTTCAAGCGCATCAACCCGTCGCGCTCGGTTGTTGAGGCAGCTGTTCGAGAGCGCATGGAGCGTATGAGAACGGATCGCGTTGATTTGTTGCAGGTATGTCTTCCAAAGATGGTTTTTCGCGACAGTTCCCGTATTTCGTCTGCAGTTCCACTGGCAAGATTACTCGGACCAGAATTACATGGTCGCATTGAATCACCTTCTGGACCTTCACTTCGAGGGTGTCATAGCGTCCATTGGCCTGGTTAACTTCGACACGATTAGAACCGACCAGATATGCACTCAGCTCGGTCCTGGTGCTATCGTCTCGAACCAAATTCAGGTGAGTGGAGGTTCTCATTTCTCCCGAGGTTAAGCACTGACGTCTATTCATTTCGAACAGTTTTCGTTAATTGACACTCGCCCGCTTCATGGCATGGCGGACATATGCGAGAAGCACGGCCTCAAGTTGTTGACGTACGGAACTCTGGTAAGTGGAGCTCATTACTTGTTTCTCCTGCTAAACAAACGTATCGCGTCAGTGCGGAGGCTTTCTCACAGACAAATGGTTAGGAGAACACGAGCCATCATTTTACTCCAATGACCTCACACCGTCGCAACGAAAAGTAAGTCCGTAATACCAGGAATAGCTTCAGGGGTCCGTCTGACGCGTTCTCGTTAGTATTTAGACGTGATTCTCAGAGCATGGGGATCTTGGGAGCTCTTCCAATCTCTCCTAATCGTGCTACGTCGAATTGGGGATCGCCATGGGCGCAGTATCGCAAATATCGCGACGCGTTGGGTGCTGGACCACCCTTTCGTTGGCGCAGTGCTCATAGGTAGGCGATCATCACTTGTTTTCAGCGCTTCGTAACTGATTTGCCCTCGTTAGGGGCGCGCTTGGGTCTCGCGGAACACCCAGACGAGAACGAGAAGGCGTTTGGATTCCATTTGAGTGCCCAAGACGAAGCTGAGATAGAAGCTGTCCTGGATCGTTCTAACGGTCGGACCATGATCACGTCTATAGGTGATTGCGGGGCGGAATATAGACAGTAGAGGCGGATTCGCTTCGTCAAGGGAAGGCGGTTCGAACTGGTTCGGCTCCCTCCCCAGACGTCTATTTCGGAAATGGCTTTTGTCTTTTTGAATGCCGACCGCATCACCCGTAAGTACAACTACAATAGGAAAATCTGAAGGGGATGATCCACTTTCTAAATAAAGTAAAATACTAATGGAATCAATGCAGCTTAACACTCACCCCGCCGAGAAGGCCGTGGTCAAGTTTCGAAGTTCTGCATCATCGCGCACTTTAATCGTGCTCGTTGAGAGAAAAAGCCCTCGGACGCTTCAGCTACAACCTTATCAAGTGGCTTCCAATCCGAGCCTCAGGTAGGACGAGTGAGTACGCTACCTTCTAGAAGACCATTACGCGACCAAGTCACAGAAGGAGTTATGTGGTGGTCCTCCTTTTTGTCCACCACCGCGGCCACCGCATGCGCGGGGTAGAGTAGAGGTAAAAATAGTATTGTTCTTGAATATAACTGACGTGCTCAACAGTACAACGAAACAGCAGGACATCCGGAATAGTGGTTTCACGTTGCTCTTCAGCGGTTAGGTGAATCTAAGTGAGTTTCCTGACGGTCCCACGGAACCAGAGGGTCCGTCACGATCATTGAAAGCGTATCCCATCTCGAACGCTCTCTACGTAGGTTGGCCAAAGGTTAGCTTTCCAGAACACTATTTTAAATTGACGAGAAGAAGTACGCAACACGGGTAAAGCTCCAACCATACACGAGGAGCGAGGTGTTCTGGGAGGACTGGAACGTAGACTCCGAGCCTCTTCCTCGAACGAGTTCGGCCTTTCTACATCACAGGAAGCGACACTATCATTCATTCCCGGGATTGAAGGATGACCCGCTCCAGTCCACGCCACTGGGCGAGACGTCAAGACAGAAAATTTCTCCCCACAGTGAGAACTGCACGTGGGAGATACTCTTGACTTATCGCCCACGAGAATTTTACACCTCCTCGCGGAATTCCACGGTACGCTGCAATACAACTGCGTGGATGTCATGGACGGCTACTTCTCGAATGTGAATCTCTAGTATATTTGACGTACCCATTCGGTTACAGCTCTGTTTCTCAAGATTGTATGCCGGTGTGACCGAGCTCATGGGAGATAATTTACTAAGCTAGCCAGTAAGAATTTTCTCAGTCTGGATAGTCCAGCTCCCAGGGCAGAGCGGTAGGAAGGACTTCGAAGATTCGATTGGTGGGATGATTGCGAAGACTATACGCATGAAATGATCCCCGCCTCGATGTACCTACAGCTCGGCCAATATTTAAATGCCTGAGGTCTTTAACCTGCTGGAGAGTCGGCGAGTGTCTTGAAAGTGAGGTAAACGCCTTGTGTTACGGACATCGGCTATCATAACTACCATGGCGCAGTGACGTGTGACACAAGCACCGTTTGAACCGCAAGGTCGAAAGGGTCATCACACCTCGAGAAAGGCACCCAATTGAAGAGCACGTAACGTCATGGAGAACCCATAATTAATCTATACGTGGATGCGAAGGATTGAAACTCACTCATGGGTCGTTCGGGGTAGATCCTATCGCCCTGGAGCATGCGGAGCCAATTAGAAAGAACTGGGGTCGTGCAAGCATCCTCGAAGATGTCATAAGTGGGAATTAGCCGGCCGATATGCATTCAGTAATAACACATGTACGTGGTTTAAGACTACCAAGAAACGAGCATACACACGATCTCCCCTGGGTTCACGGATCGTGGTCTAAGGCCCAACGGAATGCTACAAAATCTATTTAAATAAATACCTAAAGCATTCTGTATGTTTTCCAGACCGAGTTACAGATATCACCACCGTAGGGAAGATGGCGCAAGAGTCTGTCGGTGAGGTCACATTCCCGTTCGGACATCAAACTATCACCGACCACTCCCAGAGAGTCAGATAAAGAATTGGTCGAAGGTCTTCGACGGAGTGACCTAGAGACATAGACGACGTGAGACTTCGAGTCTTGTCTCCCATCGCGCGGTCATTCGCTGGTACCGCCTTTGCGTCCATGAGCATCTAGGAGCTTTAAAAGGTGGACATTACACATGGTGTTGAGAACGACCGGATATAAGTATGAGAGGTCGGGCAGGCAGACGGATAATCGGGTCGAGGCCAGCAACACTCTCGAGGGAGCAATGGGTATCCTCGCGATTCGGCGGAATTTTTGAGACGCGTGTCAACAACTGTATTGTCGCCTTCGATTTTCAGCCGTAGCAGCGAACCTGTGAGAATGCAGCGGCCGTTCCAGCAGCTAGGCGGGGAATGAAACGGCATGTATGAAAGAGGTAGGATGCAAGGCCTACTGAGTAATTCTCGTTTTTAAGGAGCTTCAATCGACAACGTCGTCGGTGATTGGACATCAGAATGGAATGCAAGAGGTTCCGGGCCTGGAGCTGTCCATGCGATATCTACCGGTGTCGTTATTCAGTAGGCAGCGTAGTACATACGCCAGAAACCCCTACCCTAGAATGGATGAACGACCTCGAAAATTCGCGAATCATCGCTCGTGTAATTGTAACAGGAAGCACATATGGATTGTCTCCATCCGAATGGAATGCGCGTTACGTTCAGTAATAAGCTTTACATACTGTATATTGGTGCGCTTTATCTAGACCCTACGAGACGGAAGGAGGAAGGGACGGCGCCCGCGGCTTGAGGTGATCTACAGAATAATTTTGTAATTTATAATGAAACCCACATGGGAGACTCGGATTACCGGCCAGGGGTCCATTGTCAGAGTAACGTCCCGGAAGATTTGCTAGCTAATAATATAAATGGCCCAGTAGGGCCCTACTGGAGTCAATCTGTCAATTTTTCAGCAATAAATAGGAGACATGTCTCCTAATTATTGGTCAATAGGGTGTCAATCTGTCCTGAAAATTGACGAAGATGGTGATTTGTGCTGTCAATCTGTCATGCTGGAATAATTAAAGTCAGATAGGGTATTTTGACAAGTCAATCTGTCATTCTGCAGTAATTAAGGACACTCTGTCTATATTGTTGGTGTCAGTCTGTGCATGAAAATAATTTAGAAACATGTCCGTTAATTACTGACTGTCCAACAAGGTGTTGAAACGTTGTAGAAGGCTCTGTAATTAGTGAACATGTCTCTTAATTACTGACCGAGAAAAGGGTATTGATGCGCTATATTATATTTACAGTCAACGGTCATGCTGGAATAAATCTTGTACTCTAGGAATCATTTTTGACATTGGGAAATTGGAATTTGAAAGGATAAAAGTTGTTGGGCATACTCAGTAATTGAGAGCTATGTCTACTAATTAGATGGGCTTGACAGATTGACAGCGACATTACATCAAAAGCAACCCTAGCTCTATTCCGTTGCCCGCGCTCGACCTGAATGGTCCCACGGTGCTGGCCGCCTGTTTCCGTGACCGTGGTTAGGGTTAGGGTTAGGGTTAGGGTTAGGGTTAGGGTTAGGGTTAGGGTTAGGGTTAGGGTTAGGGTTAGGGTTAGGGTTT
>CACVBS010000032.1:621993-654327 GCA_902728275.1 Cyclocybe aegerita | reverse complement strand
ACTGGAGTTCAGACGTGTGCTCTTCTAACCCTAACCCTAACCCTAACCCTAACCCTAACCCTAACCCTAACCCTAACCCTAACCCTAACCCTAAGAGACATGTTCACTAATTACAGAGCCTTCTACAACATTTCGACACCTTGTTGGACAGTCAGTAATTAACGGACATGTTTCTAAATTATTTTCCTGCACAGACTGACACCAACAATATAGACAGAGTGTCCTTA
Organism: Cyclocybe aegerita; assembly: GCA_902728275.1. Classification (NCBI taxonomy): domain Eukaryota; kingdom Fungi; phylum Basidiomycota; class Agaricomycetes; order Agaricales; family Hemipholiotaceae; genus Cyclocybe; species Cyclocybe aegerita. Next base: position 654,100 of record CACVBS010000032.1, on the reverse strand, counting down.
ATTACTGCAGAATGACAGATTGACTTGTCAAAATACCCTATCTGACTTTAATTATTCCAGCATGACAGATTGACAGCACAAATCAGCATCTTCATCAATTTTCAGGACAGATTGACACCCTATTGACCAATAATTAGGAGACATGTCTCCTATTTATTGCTGAAAAATTGACAGATTGACTCCAGTAGGGCCCTACTGGGCCATTTATATTATTAGGCGTACATCTTTGATTCGTTTCACGACAGGCACCTAATGGAGCGAAGGGGCATCGCGTAAAAGACTCGAGATTGGATAGGTGATGGGGACTCAACGAAAATTTCATTGGTGATTGTGATTCCGCACTCGGTGTTGCCACCAGAGCCGGGATTAAGCGCTGAGAGGCAGTGGAGATTAGCAGGACTTCTGACATTTGATCCACGGATGTTGAGCTTTGTCAAGGAGAGTGCGCTAGTTCGCCCGGCATAGGCTCAATTGGATTAGATTACGGTCACAATCGCACGAGAGGCGGGGTTGACGGAATGTTGCAAGAAGCACTCGAAAATGGTACAACGTCCGCCTGAAGAGAAGTAGATTTGAGGATTCAATGCTCGGACAAACGGGGACAACGATCTTAGAAGAATGGGTAGCAATGAAAGATAGTCTAAAAGAATGTCGAGCAAGGAAAGAATTAAAACGCCGACAGGAAGGACGGACGAATAGATAGAATGATGGGAATGCGAGGACAGACCGGCGAAATGGACGGTAAAGGCCCAAAACGACGAAATAGGAACGACGTGGCGGGTCCGAAAAGTTGTCGCCGGGGAAGGGGGGGCGGGGGGATGGAGAACAAACGCCGATACGAAATAGGCATCCGTCAAAAGTCCAACTCATGTGCAAGGGCCGAACGGAGGCCCGAGGCCGAGGCTAAAGGGAAGACCTGATGAGCAGTAGCACGCTCTAAAGGATCAAATGAGGGCTTTCCAACATATGTTGCGGCCTGACGAGGTCTATGATTGCAGTGATATGAACAAAAAGCACAGGTTTCGAGCTGAGCTGACGTACCTCTTTCATCGACGTCCTTCCCGCCACGGACTCCGTAAATGACATCCGCCCTCCTAGCCACTGCCATCTTGTCGAAACACGGGACTGTCACAGCCTTCAGCCGAATCGTAGCTCAATACGAGACGACAGAGTCGAGCATTGTGTCAGCGGTAGTGGAGATCGATGATGTCTTGTTGGTGCATGGGCTAGCGCGGGCTAACTTCGGAGGCTCCCGCTGCAGGGCACGCGAGGCTGTCGAGAAACGTTCGTTTCTCGTTGATGGAGTTGGCGTTGACTTTAGTTGAGTGCTGGGTGGCGCGGGTCAAGATAGGAGACGAGCACGTATGTTCAGACGAGGTTGAGTGGTACATATTGACGGTTGCATCTATACAAAGTTCATGAAGGGTTGGAAACAGAACATGAACAAAATGACAAGACTCACGATTACGATACCACACCAATTTCCTTCGCATTTGCTCCCTAATGGCTCACGTTAACCACACCTATTTCCAACGGAAGCCTTGACTTAGGTCTGGACGAGAGAGCTTATTAGGAATGGCCAGCAGAAGAGACGTTGTCGATGATGTTTCACTCACCGTATCCTGGAACGTTCAACGCTTGTTGGAACGATCGAAATTCGCAAGGAACTTGTATTCCTCTCTCCGTCTTTCGTCCATTATCGAGGTAAAGCTCTTGTCGTTGAAGGACTTGATCTTGCTGGGTTAACAGGTGGTCGAGAAACACCTACGAGACGCGATTCAAGAGCCAAGCCAGTTGAACGCCAATATGAACTTATCGATGACGACTCACTCCCATTCTCCAAACCCTCACAGGCCATGGTCTTGTCTTGTTAGGCGAAACTGGCGTGTCCGTGAGGGAAAAGGTGTCTGGCTCCTGCTTTGCCATGTCGAAGAACAACGCCCTCTTGACCTCGATCTGCGTTCTTCCTCAGCCTCCTCGTGCGTTAACGCCAGTAGGTGACGATGGTACACGTATCCAGGCCGCGAATGGATGTCTTCATGAGATAACCAGCTCTCATGAGGGCCGGAAAGATGAGACTGTCGGAGAAAAAAATGGGAGGCAGGGTCGTCGTCCATCGAACCATGTCGTGACAGGCATGAAATGGGGATTTCTAGAACAGAAAAAGAGACAAAATATGAGCGATAGGGCTTATAAAAATGACCTGGCGAGGGTAAAACATGCCGTACAACTCACAAATGCCGTCCTAGGCTCCGTGGTACCGCCAGGTCATTCGTAAAGTCGTCGGCTGGTTCGTCTTTTTCGAATCGAGTAGGAGGAATGCCATCGTCAGCGACATTTACTCGCGTTGCGAGAGTTGCAAGTCGACGGGGTGTTCGGGCCAGGGTGGATCTCGACGTTCGTAAGAGAGAGATGAACTCGCAGTGTCAGACGGTTTGGTTTCGTGGATCTAATCTAATCTGCTCTGATCATCTGTCCGCTGTCTTCCACCGCTAGGATGTGGGCTGAGTCAATAGCATTAAGAATAACTGTAAGATACATTACGGTACGCGACCTTAGATCTGTACATAAAGGAATACAGGAGGACCATCATGATGCGCTCTACAACAATGGTTGTCGACGACGAACATAAGGCATAAAGGCGTCAAAGCATAAAAGGGTCTGCTCCAGCCCCAGGCTGAAGGATTTGGGTGGGCGGCATTGCGCTACAGACGAAGTTGAGCCTTCATGTTCTATAAAGAAAGTTCACATAAGCGTCAGCGCATCCGTGGTCAACAAGAATACACACCAAAGGATGATTGCTCGACATCTGGATAGCGGACGAAATCTAATGCATCAGCATAGGAGCTAAGGAAACGACTGAGAACGAACCTGAGGTTCCCAGCTCCCTCTGCAACTCTTCTTGACGTCCGCGTACGGGCGGTTCATGATACGAGAGAGGAAAGTATGGCACTCGCTCTTGATGCGCTCGTCGACTTCGTCTCTCATATTCTCCTTCACATTGCGGGCGTGTTCTCTGATGACGAAGACAAATAGACGTTAGTGACGAGGATAGATTCAACGTGATTCCACGAACCTCGCGTTCTCCATGATCTCTTCCAACGTTGGCCGCCTATTCGAAGTTTCAAGAAGAGATACAATAGACTAGAAAGTCGGACGTGATTAGAAAAGGAGAATGCACGAAGACTAAGCCCACACCATACCTGAGTCATGGTTCGATGTTTGCATCTCTCAGACTCGAAAGTTTCCTCGTGGTCTCTGCACGCCGATATGCAGATCTACTCAGATCGATCATGATCGGTTAGTAGGCGCGCGACGAACGAGGCACTTACCGCCAGCGGCTTCTCGCCGATCTGGATTGGCAGTCGAGGACAGAATCCCGAGCAGCTTCTATCAGACTTGCGGATCTTCTCTGCGAGGCATCTTTGCTGTAAACGATCGAAGATGGGCTCGACAACCACTGAAAAGAAAGATTCAGCTTTGAAGACGAGTTCAAAGGCTTATGAGAGACGTACCACGTCGAGCGACACGACGTACTGTGAGAGTAAAGTAGGCGTCAAATCCGGCAGCGAGGATCAAAGTTCTACCAACGTACGGGTACTCTTGACATCTCCTGCCCGGTTACAGCGTTGATGGCGTAGATCTGCGGATCCTCGATGAGCGGATGATGAGGATCCCGTGGCGAAGACGTACTAAGAAGAGTTCCGGAGTGACACGAGTCGACGATCGCCTGTATGAACGTGAACGAAATGTTCATGGAAAATTCAACAAGAATGACGTACCATAAGGCGACAGCCCTTCCTGAGACGCTTTACCAGCTTCTCATTCAACATCTTCGCAGAGTTGTCGCAGCGGTCCAACGCCAAAGAAACAAGGTATGCGCACCTTATCGGAGATGGTCTTGTCATCTAGAATGTCGCCCTTGACAGGGTGCACAGCATCGCATGGGATAATAACTGGGAAGGAAAGGTGAGGTCGAGCGGAAAAGATCACTGTTGTAGAACACGCACATTCTTCCTGCCCATCTTCTTCAATGCCCGCGACGTCTTTGCGCTGTGATGAATGACCAGAATCTAAGGAGAAATTAGACGAAAAAGCATCACGAAGGCGGACGAAGGCTCACAGAGGAAGAAATAGTCAACATTCTCCTCGGGTAAGATGAACGCCTCTAGATGAGTTGACTGGTACATGAGGTTAGGCACGATGAGCAGCGACGGTAACGATAGGACACACAATGTTCTCTTGCGTTGGACGTTGCGATGATGGGTCGCCTTCTGACAGCACGATGACGTCCTTATCTTCAAACCCGAAGCGTTCTATGGATTTATGGAGAGATGAGGATAGAAGAGGTGAGAGAGTGCCATGAAAAACGAACCTATAAGGACCTTCTTCACGCTGGCCACGTCGTTCGTCGGCTCCTTCAACCTCCATCCAAGCGTCGGTAGCGACTCGGAATAGGTGATGCCAACCAATAGCGCCACCTTCCGACGTTGGGGCCGTGGCTGGGAGAAAGGAAGGGCCTTGATGAGATTAAGCTACAGAAAAGCGGCGTCTTCAGCGAATCCATGAGAACGAGATGGAAATGCGGCACTTACGGACGCACGGACCAGGACCTTGAATGTGCCGGACTGGCGGCGGAAGAACCAGATATTCGGCGACATTATCCAGGTAAGTATAACGAGAGATGAAAGGCTGATATTGCAAGTGTTAGACGCAGATATACAAGGTAGGGAAGGATGGTCGACATACCTCCACGACCCTTGTAGAACGAATGTGGTGTCGAGTGAAGTCTTAACGACCTGAAGCGTCCTGCTTCAGCTCCTGGTCAAAGACAACTGTGGTACTTCCAGATGCTGGAAGAGAAGAGCCAGAAGTTCGGAGAGAGCACCATCTGCTCCTCGACTTTATAATGGATTCGCGAATCCGCAGGCTGTGGCGGAACACAGCCAGTGCGGCAGAGCAGGCGTTCACTCTGCCGTCGCGGGCGCCTATCGTGCGTCATCCTGATGGGCATTGGGGAATTAGACGGGCTGATAGGCGAGGACTGCAGGGCGTGCTCGTGTCGTGCGATGAGGTTGGTGGTGGTACCGTTCAGGTTTCGCGCCCACGTTGTCGGCGCGTGTGAGTTTCGGCCCGCGTAGATAAGATCGGAACTGGGAGATTTATTTAAATCTAGATACATCCTTTATCATCCACCACCACCTTGGAAGAGTGTCTGAGAAACCCGAGGTACGAATTCATGCAGATCTGAAACCAGGAGGGTATAATTTCTGTCAAGTACGGTCGCACTACATGCGGTCTGCGCTGTGTACAGTGTAGTATGATCGTGCCCCGATGCAGGCAGCTTCCAACCCTGAGTTGGATTTCCGGCCACCGTCCTTTCAAAGTCCCTTTGAGGCTTCTAGGAAAGGTCCTCGTAATATTTTCCCCGGGAGGCGCCCGTCTTACGGCCCGTCTGCCCGACTTCAGCGCCTTCCGGGCCAGTCGCCTGTCTCCTCCTCTCCAACGCTTCGACGACGCACAGTGAGCTTCCTCAACTTTACGATCCTCCCCATTTTATGTCGCGAAATATTTCTGGATACGGATGCGGCCCAATAGGCCGTACGTCTGGTCGACATGAGGACCACGACTCCCGTCTCAGCTTACTTTAAAGGGCCGCTTTTGTTTTACAACTCGCACACAAATCTTTTTACATAACCATTTTCACTATTTATAGATGCCGTCCTTTTCTGCAGTCCCCTTGTCGAGACGATCGACCTCCACAAATATTTCGAAGGGCTTCAGACGGGCTGTGGTAGGAATTGTATCGAGACTTATAAATGAAGCGCGAAATTTTTGGAGAGTGACGGGGTCGTAATAAACGGACTCATATGACGGTTTTATTCGCTACTTTTGTTGCTCTTTATTTCTTTCATCTTGAACGTCATCGACTGCGTCAGTGAGACCCGGCCCCGGTTTGCCGGGGCTGATTAGATCGGGCGATTGTAATCTTATCTTGACCACAGAGATTCCCAAGATTCCCGTATCTTTTGCTGAACCTCCACCTGGCGCTTTTAGAACGTAGCGACGAATCTTCTACCTATGACACATAAGACATTTATCGCTCTGGAAGACTGTACTCACCTGCTGCTGTCATTAAAGTCTTAGGAAAAGCATGCCTCTCCTTCTCGTCCATGCATGCAGGTTCATAGGTGAGTATAACCTTCTTTCTGACGGCGCTCGTCGAGCATCGGCCTCTACTTCTTTCCCCGACGCCCATTAGTGAAGACACGTTTACTAATGCAGGCCACAGATCTGCAATGTGTACTCGCGGGCAAAGAAACGAAAGCTCTCCGAGATGTCGTCTCCGTGAGCGCGACGAAGTATACTGGTCGAACGGAGAGCTAACTACATCCTTCCAGGGAGGGTACCAAAAATATGGCGCAGGGTTACGAATGTTAGGGCGCCAAAGAAGGCCTATGTCAAGTTCATCAAGCGTCCCCTTTTTGAATTGGGACGGGTGTAATGAGGGTTAAAGCCATGGCTGTTGCCACGTTTGCACGGCTATTCTTGGAACACGAGGCATGATTCAATCCTTTCCCCACCCTTGGATTCTCATTTCTGGGTTTTAGGTCGAACTTACGATATGCTCTGCGCTGCAGTCTTTCCTCGTTCTTCCGTAGGCGAATCGCGCAAAGACATCGAGGCCGCTCTTCGGGCTTCAATCGTCTGGGCGCTAGGGGTGCAGCATGTCTGTTTGACAGGCCGTGAAGTTGAGTAGGAGGGTATGGGCATCATGAGGTGAAGTTAAACTCTCCGTTCGTTCAGAGGCTCTCACATATACCGAGCGGCGCGACGTACCTGCCTTCTAATTCCTTCCCTCTCACCCTTCGATTTCCTGTCGTGCCAACAAACACAGCAGAATCAAGGTACTTCACAGTAAGTAATCTGCATGGACCTCCTGATACCCTAGCCGATGATGGTAAACTTCTCCAGCTCTCCCGATCTTCCAGCGACATCGTCTTCGACGATGACAGGCGCTCAAGACGTCTCAATCGAAATACTTACTGAGATTTTTCATTTCGCATTGGAGCCCGAAAACCCTTTATCTCTATCGCCATTTGACACCCGACGACACATCAGCGCCGTGTGCTCGTTCTGGCGCGACGTCCTCAACAGCACCCCATCTTTATGGCAGTCCATTACTTTTGCACCTACCTCCCCCCAACACGGCGAAGAAAGCCGCGCCCTCGCCCATGCATGGCTTCAGCGTAGTCGCAACAGTCTTGCCCTCGATTTCTGCTCCAGGCTTCCTCCCCAGCTGCCCACCCGCGTCGAAGATCTCCTTTTTGGAGGCGGCGCTATCAGAATTGTCGAGGAGATTATCCGGCCATTCGCATGGAGAATCGTCTCTCTCACCTGCATCCTCTCGGGCTGCAAAGACGATATACGTGCCTTCCTCACCCTTCCACCATCTACCTTTCCCAATCTCGAGAGCGTCAACATCGTCTTCCTCAACGATGTCCAGAATCCCCGATCGGAATTCACTTTCGAAGAGAGGAGGGCGTTTTCGGTGTTCGTTGATGCCCCGCGGCTCATGAGCGCGAGGCTTCACCTTCTCAACGGCATTGATCCACTCGATTTGCGGCTTCCGTGGGGCCAGATGAAATTGCTCGATTTCGGGAACATTCCTATGGCAGACGATGTTTTCATGAGCATTATGCAAATGTCGGCGCGCTCGCTTCGAGACGGAACCTTCAACGTTGTCCTCGAGCCGCGATTCCACCTTCCACTTGCTGCGACATTTCCGCAGATATCTATGCCCAATGTCATCAGATTTAGACTTATCCTCGGTCGTCATCTCGCAGATCCAGATTTATTCAGACTCCTCGAATTTCGCGCTACGAAGTATTTACAGATAGAGAAAGTTGGAGGTTTCAGGGGCATCGATCTCGAGACGATCACGCCGCTCATACGTCCCATGTCAAGCTCTCTGGAGTATGTTACCCTTCTCGACCTCGAGGACGGGACGAACACTATAGCACATAGTCACGTATATTACCCCGAAATGGCCACTATTTTTCGAGCCGTTCCAGGCCTCATATATCTTCATCTACCCCGAGGTATCCTCCTCGACGGCCCACTGGTCGAGGACATCGCTTCGGGGCGCGTTCTCCCGCGTCTTGAAGCATTGGACGTGGCTGTGAGTGGCCTCGAGAACGGCTATCGAGTCATCAAGATGGCGGATGGTCGAAACCACGAAGCTCTGCGCCCCGCCTTCCAAGCGTCCTCGCCTTCACAAATATTCGACGTTGCGATACCCCGAATTACGCCTATCGTGCGCCTCCAGTTGCAAGTGCCGCTCGCGGAGAGAAATGCGCTGGAGGAGTTGCTAGCTAATTTCGTTTCGTCGGGTCACCTGGCAAATACGGTTGTCGAGCTCGTTGTTTGAGACGCAGACCGTCTAGAATTTTGAATAGAACTGAGAGGGCGGATCGAGGTCACAAATTATCTGGTTTCTTTTTCTTGGATCCTCGCAGTGGTAGACGGTGTTCGATACTTTTACGAGCTTTCTTGTCATAGAATGTGCCAGTTCGCTTTGTTGATCTTGTAATTGTACGATACGGATCTTCAAATTTGATTTAGCGGAATTTTCTCGAGAACCAACTTGCAAGGATCAACTGACTATCAGACACCAAAGCGATGATATTGGGACGTTTTCGTAGGCGGGTAGCGTAGAGAAAAACAACGGACAGAAAAGCGAGAGGACAATGAAGATTTTTGGGCGAAATAAAAAATCGGAAGTATTGTAAAAGTCAGGCGGACGGGCCAAAGGAATGATGGAAGTGCCAATGGAGCGAAATGGCGGTAGAAAGGACATAAATGGAAGATAAGAAAACCATGGAGGCGTCGGATCCGAGGGGCGTAATGATGAATGGAGAGGAGAGTCGAAAGAAAGGACCTTGAGCCTCGTGTAGGATACCGCCTGCGCCTTCTGTGGAGATTCAGGCCATTTGGAAGCTATAGAGAACGAGAAAGATCAGACAAGACCGGCGACGAGGAACAATTAAGGCCCACGCACCCAGCTATAGAGTCCCGAGATGTCATCCTCCTTCGTGTTCGTATCTATCTTCATCCTCTCATCGCTACGCGCCTATCACATCTCCGAGCCTCGATATGAGAAAGAGCGTGGCTGTGCACACGGGTTCGTGATGAGAAATACAACCCGAACGATTGGTGAAAGGACATACCCGATATACGTTAGGAGGTTGTATGAGGTCGCTTGGACGAGGACCTTGAAGTTGCGGACGTATAGAGCTGGACAAGAGCCAGCGCCGTCGATGTCCCATCAACACCCTCCAAACTACTCCGAGTCGCCTGTGGGCAACGAGACTAGGTCTGCCTCGTTCAGAGAGTGGGTTACCGCAGCAGCCACCGGAGCAGCCGGGGATCTTGGGCGGGCATAGCGCGGAGCGATGAGGCCAATGCACAATGTCAATGAGGGAGGTAGTCGGTGGCAACGTGTCCTCGTCTCGTGGATGACGAGCTTGGGGATGACGTCCAGCTCCGAATGCTCGACTAGAGACACTACAAGTTGCTCGATGGAGGTGTGTCTCCGCATCCGCTGGAAGAGATTGGCGGTGATCCGGGTGTCTTGTTGGACTGCGCAAGTCCAGCTCTCTGCGGATCAAGGTCAACGGGGGTCAAACGTTCAAGATCCGAGAGATCGAGTGATTGACGGGCCAGCTACCGTTCTTGAAAATTATGATTAGCTAGCGGTGGCGACGATGGCAGAGCTGAGACTCACAATTTTGGTAAGTGCCACGTCGATTTCATCCGCCATGCCTTTCTGCTAAGCCACGACGAGAAAACTGCGTCGTGTAGCTAGGAAGCGTTTCACATCTGGTAAAACTTAGTATGAACATCATCGAAAATCAAGAATCGCGATGGCTTACCGTGCAGGATTCTTCATGCCCGCGAAGACTGGGATGCGACGACCCAGACAATCCAGGGCTTCCTCGAGAACGAAAAGGACATTGGTCGACACGTTCCTGGATTGACATAACCTAGAAAGAGTTTAGAATTCGCTAGAGCGTAGCCAGTAGGAGGGAAACGTACACCTGTAGCTCCTATTCTCCTCTTCGACGTCGTACCCTTCTTTGACTGTTTGTCCGGCCCATCGCCGCGGTCTACCTCGTAGCCAACCTCCGCTAGTCACCACACGAGAAAACGCCTGTCTTCTGAGCATCGTTGATGAGACGATCGAGGCGTAAATCCAGAGGCAGGGGTTCATCAATGAAACGTATCTTGATGGGTCGTACGAGGTCTTGGCTGGCGAATGGGCTGGAAGGCATCCGGTGTCGGAGGCGTAGATGAGAACTTCAATGTCGTTGGAGCAGTTGGAGTACGTGTCTAAGTAACCTGTGTAAGTGCTCGCGCTTGCCGTAGAAGATGCTTATCAACTCACCGATAAGCAGGTCCATCAGCACTGCAACGTCCGTGGGAGGTCCTTCAACGCGGAAAGCGGCTTCGACTAGAGGATCTTCCTCGATTTCTTCTGTGTGGCCGACATTGACGTCTCCGACATAGGCGATACGGCAGGTGAAGGGCTTCAGGGCTCGACATCACAACCATGGGGTTTGCGCCGCCCGTTTTCTCTGCTGGCGGAGAAGGCGAATAGAGGCTTGAAACTCGAGGCTGCAATATGGTTGGGATATACGACGTCCTGGGATCTTCATGAGTTACCGAGAGATGTGTTGGACGAAGGCGGGGGAGAAAGAAGATCGTTCTTGGAGGCTGCATGTGGACGATGGTCGTCAGAAAATGGTCTATGAGGGATGTAACTAGCATCAGCGCCCGGGGGTACAAAAACGAAGATGAAACGGCCAACTCACACAGGACTCCTGCGATGGGATTACGATTGTGCCGGATGAGACGCAGTCATCAGAGCGCAGATGTAGACATTGTTGAACTTTCGGAGGATGTGGTTATGGAACACCTCGTCGCCTGCTGAGCGATTTTGACGAAGTCGGGCATGTCTGCGGGAGAGTGCTGGCGTCTGAGTGCAGATAAAATGTGAAGCAAGGTCGAAAAGTTAGGTAGTGTTTGTCGTCGTCGCGCGATTTAGGGCCGGGTAGATAAGATCGCGACAAGATGGATCAAACTTTCTCTACCACCACCATCGAAACCAGAAATAAATGTACGTCGTCCATACGATCCCTCCGAAATAATGACGCCAAATCTCTTGTACATTCCAGGGGAAAACTAAAGCGACGATAATTTACTTCCTGCGTTGATGTTGGTCTCGGGTCTGGTGCTTCCCCAACGTCTCTCTAGCGTAAGACATACATGCCGCCGGGGTCTCCCATGCAGCTGTTCGGAATTACTCTGCTGTGACTGGCCCCTCTTGCCACTGGGTCGTCCTATTTCTGCTCTATCTCGGCGACCCGTCTCCAGGACCTTCGCATTCCAACGGCGGAATCTCTGTGGCTTATTTCCCTGGACCAGATATTCGACCTCTCATCCCGGTGTTGAGGGTACATAGTACCGTGGATAATTTCTGCTGCTGAATTCACCCTGTATGATTGAGGTTGCAGGCTTAGAGACTGGGTATAGCCTCGCCGTATTATCTAAGGCTGAGCCTTCGTTGCATATGCTCCAACATCAGCATTCTGGCATCGCGAGCGCGTCTTTTATTGTCGAGCATCTTGAGCTTGGACAGTCGGGTCCGGCAAATTCTACAGCGGCATTTTCTTCTCGTTTCAATTCAGATCCCTACACGAAGTAATGTCGCCACGATGGGCGGAACTATTGCTGGTGTCGTAAACCTTCTACTCCTTNNNCTACAATTGCACCGCTTTCAATGCTTCTTGTATTCCCCGAGGACTTACTCTGGCAACGCGATTTCTCCAAGGGGCGATCCACGTGGCTACGAATCGAGTTCTTGATCGCCTATTGAAGTAAGACAAACGCAACAGAAGTAATGTCGTATGCTAAGCATTCAAAATGCGAGTCTGTTCTAGGTCGTCACGATGCGAGCAATAGAAGGTGGGCGGAAGCTTCTCGCCTCTGTTTTCTCTGAACTACGGCGTTCTTGTCGTTGCTCTTCCATTTCGACTGTACAATATTTACTAAATCGGGGAATTCTTATTTCTCTACCCTCGACGCGTTCGCACCTCGAAGCTGTTCACTTGCGTGGTTGTTAGGGATGTTGCAAGCCGATAGTTGACAATGACAGTCACGAGAAGCCTCGTTTCGATTCAAAGAGTAAATCATCAAATTCATAACAATATCATCAAGATCGTTAAATACATAAAGAAAAAGAACTAACTCGTAGCCAGACGTGTGGGATCGTAAGTAAGGTCATCAAACGGGGGGATAGGGTAGTGGTATACGGGTCATTAAATAAGACAGACAAGATGAAGGCCGGGGAGATTGGACGGGATCATCATCCTAGTTTAGCCTCTCGAGGCTAAAAATACCCGTTACTGGTAGTAACGAGAGAGTTCGTTTGAGGCGGTTGAATCTTCGTGAACGGAATACGATGGAAACCGAGATGAACAGAGACGAAGACCGGAAACGAATGCCTGGTGGGACCTGCGTCCGACCAGATTGTCCACTGACTGGACGGCGGATGGAGAGGTCGATGAATCATGATGAAATCGAAACTTCATGCCGATGACTGATGGAAATCCGGGTGGTGGTTCAGCCGATGAGCAGCTATGTGACACTCAGGTGCCACTCGTCGGGGCGGCGGGAGCTGGGGGAAATTCCGACGAAGCGGGTGCGGCCCATGAGGAAATCGACGCGCTTCATGCCCGACCGCTTCTCCTCCTCGTACTCCCTCGTGCTGCGGAGGCGTCTGTACCGGTGCTCGTACGCGCGTGTCGCGCGGCGCTGATCGTGCTCCGTCGGGAAGGAGTTCCACTCGTTCGAGGTGATGTTCATGCGGAGCGAACGATAGATGTAGTCGAAGACATCGCCGACCGTGACGTAGCGGCCGTTCGACGGGTACACCTTGATGGTCCAGGGGAGATAGGGCGAGGTGATGTAGAGCGCCGAGAGCGCTGGAGAGGTCGCTGGCTCGCGCAAGGCGCTGCTAGAGACGAGATGATGGTGACGGGTGATGGAGGCCGGCGAATCTATCAAGTCCCAAACGACGGCCGCGTTCTCGAGGTAGTGGTGAGGGCGGACAGTTGCAGAGTGTCTCGACGGGCTGGGGGCCTTCTGTGGCGCGTAAGAAGGCACCTGAGGCGCGTAGTAGTGGGGGTTGTGGCTCGGAGTCTTCGAACCATGGTACGAGGAGGCACGGGGGAGCGGCGGGGCCGTCGAAGGGGGTGTAATCGGTCCCAAAGAGGACTGGTTGGTCGAAACTGAGTGGGACAGAGCTGGTAAGGCTGCTGGTGGAGAGTATAGGATATTCTTGTAGGCGAAGCGGACTTGCTTGGGGACTTTGACTGGCATTGTGGAGTGCGAAGTTGGTGGGTTCGTTGAGATCGTTTGAGAGTGTGTGCGCGTTATAGGTTGTTATATCGTGAGTGGGGGTTTCGTAGAATGGACTGAGGACGGTTGAAAGTCGCGTCTTATAAGGAACAGAATGCGTTGTCAGGCCGTACTGCCTCCCGTTGACCGAAACTTTGAGTGGAGATCAGAGCTCCCCTAAAGGCACCGCCATCAGCACCAAATCTGGCTATGCAGCGCCGGTGATCTGTCCACGTACTGCTATGCTTGTCAGGTCGATAGGGCGACGTTAAGTCTATAATGAAGCAAAAATAGGATTGCCTCGGAATGATACAGAGCAGATACAGAGTCGGAATGTGGGGGAAAGAGAGTTCGAGGGGCTCTCCAAAGTCGGAAAGCTCGGGAACCGTAATAAAGTTCCGTCCGCAGTGTCGTCATCGTCCTCGCAAGCGCTTGCAGAGCGCATGGATTTGCATATGCATTTGGAGCGGAGCCACGGCATCCTTCGGGGTCTGCGCCATTCGTCATTCGCGCTCTCATTCTTCGTGATTGGTGCTGACAGTACAGCTAGTGGGGCTATAGCATTTCCACAGTCGACCCGAGCCCCGACGCCCAAAAATGCACTGCGGAGCGACGAAAACCCCCTGTGTGAGCAACATCTACTCCCTACGCTGTACGCTTCTCGCAGCGTACGGCGAGGAATGGGGCGGGGGGAGGTGACGAATGGCCGATTGCCCGGGACGAGGCGCTACAGAATGTAAGCACGATACAGCCACACAGCCGCATATGCCTAACCCCATAAGTCCGCTTCCTATTTTCCGGCGCTTCCGGATTGGCGACGCAATAGGCGAAATGGACGCAACCGAATATAGCACGAGAGCCTCGTGCAGGCACGTAAGTAACGAACACGAGGCGAATATGATCCATTTCCGCATTCCCGACTCCAGTGGTGTCCTAGGATGAGCGGAACTGACTCGACCGACTTAAATGAGATTCCTACCACTGGGTTCGTGACCGCATATGCGCAGTAGCCACCAAGACTGATGCTACTCCTAGACCCTACGTCAGCTTCATCGTCAAATAAGGAAGACGCGACCCAGAAAAACACGTTTGCCGACGTCCAACTGCTGTGCGCGCCTCAGAAAGCTCCATTGGGGCGACTCAGCGTACATTCAAGGCTATACATAGATGTCCTCGAGCCGCGATTTCAAAAAAACTTTGAATTCGCGAAAGTTAAAAGATAAGGAAGTTCCTCAAGGAAACGACGCATCGCGCCAAGTTCCCATTGGCTGATTGTCCATCTGTAAGCTAGAAACGAAAGAAGTGGGCGGCTTCGTGTGTCCGTCAGAGTCAATGATGTACGACGGCCTCCAGTGTACACTACTACCTGATGCCCATGGCGTCAAAATTCGATGGTCATTTCGTTCTATTAGTCAAAAGCATTGAATTAACACCTCAATGGGTCGAAAGTGGGATAGAAGACGGAACACGAGGCGTTCCCGAGAGCTGAGACTCCAATGCAGCCCCGCGTCACTCAAACTCGTTATCCGGAATACACACCTCTGCTTCTCTCAAGGCTATGTGCGCCTCTACCCACAACCCCTAAATGTTCGTCTGCGAGCGGGCATTTTTAGCCTCCGCCCTATACTCATCTGTACAATTTGGTACAAACTTGTCCGCGTCAGCTCCCAATCAATCAATCGTTGACATGTTAACGCGTCACTGAATCACAGCGCATCGCAGCTGCTGAGTGAGCTCTATCTTGAATAGTCATTGCACGGTAAAGACACGGATCGTTAGTGGCGCACTGGTATGCTTGGGGAGCGCATCGGGAACGAGGCTGTGATAGGCGCGCGAGCGCCTATCCTATCTCAGGACGTTCGCATCGCCCGCAGTGATGGGCGCTGAGAAACACGAGGCACGTCCGAGAAAAGTCTCATTAATTTTCGATAAGATAGCAAAACCGTCGCGCCCGAGTCGCAGCGACTCTCAGGCCAAAGCTTGAGTTTGAGAGGCATAATACACATACAATTTATTTCTTTTTGGACTACTTACTATGCGATGCTTGTGCTACGTACTGACATATGTACTACATACAATTGAAAGCTTTACTTACGAGAACGATTGTCTATGGGAACGGTTCCACGACGGCGTTCCTTTCCGTCACGGGCCGGGGAGGGCAGGGATACTTTTGGTACATCCGACTAACGTCCGAGAATAGGAAAAGTAGGGCTAGGGCATGGGGTATCGTAGATTATACGAAGAACAAGACGAAAGTGGGCTCGAAAGGACGCGAAGCGGGGAAAAAGGAACGGATCCTATAACTCCAAGCAAGAATGAATGGAAGAGGGCTCTATAGCGGGAACGAAGGCAGAAAAGCGGGGACGCAATACCTAGAATATCGAATAAAGTAGGACGATAGGGTACGGCTTCCGCGCTCCCGCCAGCGAGGCGGGAGAGCATGATCCCATTCGTACAATGACGGGTGGGACGAACGTCACACCGGCAGTGCGACGGCGATCGAAGGTCGGTCGAATAAGATTTCGGTCGGTCAGGCGGGTGATGGGTCCATATGCGAGTCGAGACGATGGCGTGTACTACTCACATGGGCGGTTCGCACGTCGGTCGAGGGCGGCGGTCGAGATGTCAGACGTGGCGAGCGTTGGGTCCTGGTCGTCGTCGCGGGTGCTACAGAACGTTGAGCTCCCATGTCTCCGGGCCGTTCATGGTTCCAGACAAGCCCATGAACCGTGTCCTTCCCATGAGAAGGTCGACCTTCTTGATCCCCTTCCTCTCCTCCTTGATCCTAGCCTCGACATCCCTAATGCGGCCACACCGCGAATAGTAGGCCGCATCGACGGCGTGGCGAACTTCTACGTCCGTAAGCTCGGCGTACTCCACAGGGTGGATAGGTAGCCGCAGCTCCTTGTAGAGGGAGTTGAGGACGTCCATGACCGACACGTACGAGCCAGCGACGGAGGCCGCTGGGACAACCTCCAAGCAGTACTTCAGGAGTGGGTGCGTGATGAGGAGAGACGGTAGAGGGGGTGATGTGGCGGACTCTGCGAAGGCTGACGGTGGGTACTGCCCGTCGACGATCGTTGGGGGCAGTGACAGGTCATAGTTGACCGCGGGCTCGCTGAACGGGCTGAACGCGAGGAGGAAATGGATTTGGATGGGTTTCGAAACGGGCACTGGGATGGCAAGGTCTGGAAAGAGGTCCTGGTGGGTCGTGTATGGCGTTCGCGGGTAAACCGCAGGCTGATAATCCTCGTCTTCTTCGTTCGGCGGCGTCCTCAGGTCGGGTGACGATGAGGAAGGTAGAGACGAGACGGAGAGCGCTGGCGACGACGACTCAGACCCGTCCGAGTAGACGATGTTCGTCGCTGCGAACTGTACGCGCTTCGACTTCGACATGGCGAGGGCGAGGAGGACAGCGGTGGTGGTGGAGATAGTGAGAGCGAAACAGGGCGCAGGTCTAAGGGTTTTGTATATATGGCAACCAATCAGTTTCGAGTCCGTACACGACAGATAGAAGAGCCGGATGGAGATACCGAGTTGACCCCGGCCTGATGGCGTCACAGGACTAACTTTTGCGCAGCACGCCGCCTCATATCGCCCTGGAGAGCAGCAGCGGCGAGAGGTAGCAGAGACAAATGCAAACGTGAAATACAAAGGAAGGACGACAAGAGGAACGGTCAATCGAAGGAGATGAAAGTGGGTTCGACAACGCGTACGAATGAACGGCGAAACATACAAGAAAGCATGCTTACAGAGGAAAGCTTCCCGTCACATGAACGGATAGACGGAATGGCGTCGGTGTAGGTGACGGTAGCAGACAGAAGACTGCGCTGAATCGTACTGACACCTAAGGACGAATTAGTTAAATGAAGGCCGTTTAGTTGGCCCAAGGGCAGAAAGCAGACGCACCTTGCAGCCCCCGAACTCTGATCCACCTCGGCCATCTCTCGTTACCTGGGTTTCGCGTCTATGAGCGCGATGGCATTTGTCTGAGATCAGCGCACTCGTGCGGTGTCGAACCTACGAACAAGGGCTATCATCAGCAATCATGTCATACATTCATCCGCACGTCCACTGTCGTCAGCGGCCAGACCCAGACCAACAGGGAGAACCGTCATCCCACGGCGTTCGCAGATCGCGCTTGTCTCCGAGAAGCAGCTCACAAATGACCGTTCTCGGCGAACGCGCAAGAGATGACAGCATCCACACCGGCCGGCAAGCAAGTATAGCGGGGGTCTACTCACCTGGATGAAAGTGAAACAACAGCCATGGGTCCTACGCCCTACGTAACCCCCGGTGCTGGCTTATTGTGCGCCTGGATACGGGCGAAGATGTGCATCCTGAAATGAAAATTGCCCTAAGACGTGAAACACGAGTTTGGGCACTTCAAGTCCGCGAATTTCGCGTTCTGAATTGGTTCTGAGAGCAAGAAAAACGGTGAGAATCGAAGGGGGAGTGCTGTGGACAATGGCGGCGGGAGATGGTGGTTGGGAGCAAGAAAGAGGGCAAGCGTATGTGGGCGTTATCGCGATGCCTCGCGGCCGAAACGAGGCAAAGTTCAACATGCGTCGACTTTCCTGTCACGTGCATCCAAACGCGTACGCGAATTGTTCCGGAAATGGTAACGGAATACATTCGCCTCGTTTCCATCGTGTGCTATGCGACGATGAGGCCAGTTAATGTAAATTTTATCTAACCGTCGTAATGATCATCTGTAGGTTCCAATAAAACAGCGATCCGCTATGACAGAAATTTGACAGCGAATTCTCGAGGTGGGCAGTGAACATCTCTTGTTTCATTCATTCTGGAATCACAAATGACGTGTATACGTGTATTGCAGTTGTAACTAGGTAGCCATATACGCTTTGATTGTTTTTCCACTGCCTCGAACGCAGTGGAAGCACCCCAATCTCATTAATATCCCAGGCCTCGATCATCTTCTCGAGGCCGCCGGCACGGTTGAAAGACGGCAAATCCATCAAAGACCGAAAGCAGGTTTGCCACGGTAGATTCGGCCGAGTTGAAAGAAGCTCTCACCGACATCCCTAGAAAAGGAAATTTGCGCCTCTGATCGAGACGATCGGAACCACGTTGAAGCCACGTTTTTCGATCGCCTGCGATTCACCTTCGATGATCCTCGAGCTCGTAATAAAGATCTTGATTTTAGCTGCGAACACTGCTTTATCTGGAAGGGCATATGCCACGTTCTTCTCTGACGAGTTCGAATAGAAGATGACTCGTACGCTGGAGCTAGATTGGGACCACGCGTAAGCCTGCAGACATAGGCGCTACTGTCCTATTTTCGAGCGCCTGGTGAAGGTTAAAGCGGCATGCGAATGCATCGTGTTGCTTTTTTAAATATTTCATACGTCACCGATGCGTAAGTCTCGGAGTAAGGCTATTATGCCATTTACCAAGTTTCGTTGCTTGCAGGTTGAATATGAGGCTCACTGTCTCGACCGCGTGTTGATTTGTCGAGTACCGATTACCACGCGTCGATAATCTAATCTTCATTACTTCGATTTCTGAATCAAATATCAACTCGATGCGATAATTGAGTGAATAACGTACTATTGTACTATCAGAGGCTTCAAGGAATCGAATGAAGAACAAGGTCTAACCGTGAAATACTCCGCCCAATGTACACTCAAAGTCAAACAAAGTCAACTATGCCGATCTCGTTAGCGATAACTCAAGCGCCCACAATCCCCAGACACTCCCGATACGTGATCGTCGTCATGCCTTGGTCTTGTACTTCAACTCGAATGTCTTTCTTCTGAAATGGAGAGGAACGAGATCATGCGACGCCCACAAATTCACAATGGAAGTTTGGACGAGGAGTTCCATCCAAACATCCTGTCTATTGTTTGTAGCATCGCCCTCACACGTCGAAGACCTAACAAGCACGAAGCTTGGATAGGAAGCGACCGTATCGGATTCGGCATCTTAAAGTACAAGACTTCTTCGACTTAGCCACGATCTCGAGCCTTGTAGTCAAAAGTCAAAAAGCGACGAATTAAATCCACGTTGCCATCGAAATTACGCACCTTCGCGGGTCTCAAACCTCTCACCTGTGCTTACAGGGTCCACGCTGCGATTGGAAATGATGCCGTCGGATTTCGGGGTAGACACTTGTCCTCCTCACCAGGCTCACTCGATTCGTCAACGCCACAGACACCACGTGAACCCAGAACACCGCCTATCGCTGGGTTCGCTCCCAGTCTGCGTGGGAGACGCTCTGAATGTGGGCGATGGGAAGCTTGGTTCGAGTCATCTTTGACCTCGACCTGATCGCACCGTTCCCCAGGTTCTCCCCAGACCGTGTTCCTATCCTAGGCCTTACTTCCCTTCACATTCATGCATCGATCAAGATCGATTCTCCACTTTAATACGTTCGCGGAAGCATATCGCTGCGCGATGCGTCATCAACCAGACGGCGTACACAGTCGTCAACGTCGACTCGACGACGACAATCACGGTAAGTATTTCGTGTTTCATACGGGCATTGATATACATATACATACATACTATCCAGGCGGGCTATAGAAATACATTAAATCCAAGCAAATGTCCGCGGTGTGCTTGCACTGTCCGCCAGGGAAGTGAAGGAAGGCAACATGGGCGCTACCAAGCTAGGCTGAACGACGTCCAGGAGGTGTGTTGTCCGGCGACGGCGTCGTGAACTCTAAGCTCCACGAGCTTTCTCCCGGTACGGCGAAGACATGCTTGAGGACGTGCCGGCCGAGAAGGTAGTCGACTCGACGAACGCCATCATGGGTGGCCTTCCCTTGCTTGACACACCTAGCCTTGGAAGCCGCCGTGATCTTCACCTCGTCCTCGGGTGCGAGGCGGCTGAGCTCGGTGGTGATGCTTTGATGGAGGTGCTCGTAGATCGCAGAGTAGAACCGGCCCACGGTGAGTCGGCCGTTCTTCCCAGCGCTGATGGGGATGGGGTTGCTGAGATACTTGCAGTTCGCGATCCGGACGAGTACCCCGTCGACGTACTCGTCTCCTGTGGCGCACTCGTTGTCAGTGTTGCTTTCCTCGCGTTCCTCATAGACATCCCAGGGCTTCTTCTGGGCGTCGAGCATGGACGTGCTCAGGCCCGCTTGGTGGTAGACGAGGGTGCCGTCTGATGATGGGAGCGACGCCTCAGACACCGAAGGGCTGGCGGAGGGGGAAAGTTCGGGCGTCGTGGTGTTGCCGTTGTTGATGACGATCTCCTCGTCGTCGTGCGAGAAATGCACACCTTTGCTGTGAGCCATTGCACTCTACAGCATCGAGCGTGGTGAGCAATGATTCCTACACAGCGTGATGGAACTCAAACCGCACCTTTACGAGATGAAGGGGAGAATGAGGCGGCGAGTTCGAAACTGAGCACGGGTCAGCTCTTCGAGCCCACTGAGGAGGAGGAAACGCACGGACCGGGTAGGCGATTCGCAGAGTCTGGGGCGGGGAGGCGGGGGGAGTAGCTATGTTACGTACGCCTGCGGAAGCGTTCAGCGGTGAGCGCAAGGGAAGGGTGTTGATATCACTCACAGTTGCGCTGACGTGCGACAGAAGTTTGGGGGAGGGTAAGTCGTTTCTGCCAACCCACCTCCATTCTAACGACTTATATAGCCTTCCCCGCCCCCCGAATCTGACCGACCAACGCAGTGCAATGGTGTAAATAAGGAACACACAAAGGAACAAATTGTGAGTCACAACTACTCACTGCTCTACACGCTGCTGACCTTGTCCTGTACTCCGACGGGCGCTTGCCAGCTCGGCACCAAAAACGTGCCCCGCCGTGAGTTTGTGTTGCATCTCCAGATTCGAAGATCCCCAATTGTCCGGCCTCGATTGAATTGGGGTGGATCTGATTGATGATGGCTGGTGGTCTCATGTCCGAGAGGTGCGCAGAGTCTAAGTCCCTGTAGACGTTAGCTAATGCCGCAGGTTCGTTAGGATTTTCAGGGATCCATGCCGTCCGGGCTCGCCGGTCCCGCCTCTTAGTGAGAGGTTATACGCTTCACCCAGGCGATCGCACTTTGTGTCGTTTCTCCACTTCGAACTCACGGCCCTGTCTGACGAAATTGACCTAGAGCGCCCGTACAGACCGTTCGTGTGCCGACCTCTGGGACAACCGGCGAGACCTCTTGCACAGCGTGAAAAATGTCCAAACAAAGATCCCTGTTCGCGATCATAGTCCCCCGTGTCTCTCCAAAGTAGCCCCAACGCCCCAACATGCCGTCCACAACCCACAAACCAACATATTGGAACAGACCGAATCGGTGCCCAGGCTTTTGCGGCGCGAGTACAGAGCATTCCTTCCGGGACAGCACCTCGGGATCTTCCACGAAGAGTATTCATTTGCGTCCCCCGTCTTGTTCCAAATTCGTTCGGGCGTCGTAAGAATCGCCACCGTGACCTTTTGCTCTCACTTATCTGTTTGTACGATCGCGTCGTTTGTGGGTCAACTTGACAGGCTGTAGACAGATATATCGACCTATTGTACTTGGCGCATCGTCTCGAAGACATTATTATACTCAGCAACTGCCGTGAGGCAAATTCAGCATGTGTTTTCGTCGAGTATCGCCCCTCAAAGCCTTCGAAAGCCAAGGATGACCGGCCAATGAAATTATTGTACGGCCACTAAACTCAGTGTCGGCCTAAAATTGTCTCGTACCAGGATTAGTGAGCGTTCACTCCACTGTCGCTACCAATGAGTCGGGTGGTAGATACGCTGAATGTGTCCGAAGGCTCTACTAGCCAGAAGCTTGAGCCTGCTGTGCTCAAACCTTACTCCTGCCTCATGGAATCAATTCCGGCAACAGCGTGAAGGATCCACATTTCAAACACACTTTGGGCACACCACGCTTTAACCACAGCACGTGTGGTAATTATTAGTAGACTAAGATAAACTTAATATATCTACACTGGCCTTTACACCTGACGAGCCCAAGGTATGGACGCTGTGAGGGAGATGTTATTTATAACAGCCACTCGACCCACGGCGCGGTCATATTCCGAAATGGTCAGTCAGCATGATCTTCTATTCCAAGACATCATCGAATTCGAAGCGTTGGGAATCTATACCCCGCCCAACGCCAGACGAGAACAATTGCTGCGGACATGTAGAGCCATCTCGTTCCTGCAGGCAAATCTGCGACATAATCCTGGTATTTGCGATAGCCTGATACACAAACCTACCTCCAACCAAAGGAGAGGAATGACAGTTCGGGAGCCCTAGAACCTGACGTCCGTCTTGGCCATTTGACACTATCATGATGGGTGGTAACTCCATCTATCTATATAAACGAACGCCATAAATATCGCCGCTCTGAGACTTCGGTATTCGCCGCCAATCATCTCCTCTGGTCGGCGGGAGGCCGGAGAGATCCCAGCATGGTAATGGCCGACAGGAAATGCCTAATCTGCCGAGTCTCGAAAGTGCTGAGAGACAATTCGTGCGAGCGGGACTTTCTGAACGTCCACACGCATGGCGCCTATGAATAGAACATAAATAATCCCAGGGCGTTATTGAGCTATCGAGGAAACGTCGAGGTCTAACGATATCATTCCTAACCTCTTCTCCTGCCTTCAGCGCCCTGTTCTTGAGGGGCCGCCCCATTATCTTTAAGCTCAAAGCTCGTGTACGGGTGACGCTGAGTGTCGCATCTCGAGCTCGTTTCCATGGCCGCCGCAGGGGTTCGGGTCGGGTCTCGGAAGTGACTGACGTAGTTAAAAAATGAGAAGGCGGTAGTCTGTACTGCTTTTAATCGGGAGGAGAGTCCAGGAGTGTGTGCAAGGGCGAGATTTATCCGAACTGACTCATCCCCCGATATTGAACCAAGCCGAATCTTCGTAGATCCAAGATTTCACGATGTCCCATCCTGGAATATCTCTTCAATCGCACGATCATCAACTCATCCTCTCACAATTAGCACGAGTAGCATACGCTCGTCCATTCTTAAGCTACAGAATGGAAGAAAGAGCTCGCCATCTTGAAGTATCGTCGGATCTTTGGCCTCCCTCTTTAATTCCGAGAATTCAATAATAATTTAAGTTATCGAGTTGAAGGT
The DNA here is from genome assembly GCA_902728275.1 of Cyclocybe aegerita. NCBI lineage: Eukaryota > Fungi > Basidiomycota > Agaricomycetes > Agaricales > Hemipholiotaceae > Cyclocybe > Cyclocybe aegerita. The sequence goes on along the minus strand of CACVBS010000032.1, from coordinate 630,575 downwards.
GTGACGCTCTCAAGCGCCGGCGGAAGTAAGCCCACTGCTTCCGTTCCGAATCGGGATTCCAGTGCCAAGAACAATGCGGCTGTTGATCCCTTTCCGCTTCTATCTTCGGAGCGCGCGTAGACTGGGGATCTACAACCGCGAGAGGAGAGGCGCTTGGGCACCAGTGTTGAAAAAATGACGAGTTGCCGTACAGATACTTGAGCTAGTATTACTGAACAAAAATGTAGATGCCAAAGGTATTTATGGCCAAGAAAGAAAAATCTCCGGGTTACATACACGCATAGAGAGATAGAGAAAACGGAAAAAGCGCAAAATGTGTATGGACTATGACCTAGTTGCTGGGCTGAATAGCACGTTCCATTCCTTTGAATTACCTTCGACAGGTTGAAGACCATGAAAGTTCACGTTGTGGCCGAGGAAGTCAATATACCTTAGCCAGTCATCCCTCTTCGGGGAGCGCTGTTTATGCATTCTGTTAACCGCGTCTTTGAAGTCTTTGGGTAGACTTGACCAGACATCGTCCCTTGGGGCGTTCTGGAGCTCTGCATAAATACCACGCAGGACGTCTCGAATCGTGACACGGCTCTTGGCACCGTGAACATCGACGGCAACACCTATTGCTGGAAGACGGATTCGTATCGTCTTCAAGGGGTGACCGTTATTGCAAATGGCGGCTTTGTCACCGATATTCTTGAGGTCGGGTATGGCGCCTTCATCGGAAAGTTCTCGCGATACGTCCCACGGTATCATTGTTGGAGCGGCTAGGCTCCTGTGGATCACGATTCCGGACACCGAGGTCGGCGAGTTGGGATCGGATATGGAATTTGGAGGTGGTGTAATAGGGCCGCCAGTTGATACCGTGGATAAAGAGTTCGTCGGGGATGGCGTCGATATTAAACGCAAAGGCGGAGACGCCTGTGGAGTCGTTGGTGCAGGGCGAGAACCCGACGAAACATCTCGTCCAGGAAGGCTCGTGAGGATGTCGACGGGGGTGAAATGCACCCTGTTGACCCTCGACGCCTCTGTAACGTCTGACATGCTTGGGTAGAGGGTTGAGGTCTATAGAGCAGGCGGAATGGATTATATCAGCTAAGCGCACAGCTTTGACTCAGTATTACTCGTCTCACCTGAACGTCGCTGCGTGAAAATGGGAAATTTTACCTTCGCAACGAGGGTGAAGGAGAATATGAAGGGATAAGATGGAGTGGTCTTGCTTCCCGACGTATCCCTGGGCGGTTTATATATGTCAGCCTGGTGTCATTATGACCTGGAGTACAGCCAATGCCCCGCCACCACCTTATTCGTCGCGCCAGACATTATCTCCATTTGACATGTTTCGGCGCGCCCACCAGAATTAGTTCTTGTGCCTCGTTGGGATCGGAAAACATTTTTTGACTAACTCTTCATTCAATTGGTACGTTAATGACTTTACACCATCCTTCTACACCGCGGAAAGGGCTGTGGTATCGAACGGGGTTCCCTAGCCGGAGTTCGCAATGTGTTGTACATTGAATGAAGCATTGTGGGCAACACACTGGGACTAACAGTGAGTATTTTCTCAGTGAATCACTCTCTTAGCACTGGCAACAACGGGCGCTTACTCACAAAGTGCGCCTCAAACCCACTGCCTGAGAACCCCGTGGCGTGTCCGCCTAAATTAACATTCGTACATTTACTCCATGTCCGTTAAGCGAAGTTTATGTTTCTCAGTGGGCGGCTGGACATCGTTGAGTCTCGTGGGGCCATGAAGTCTCAATTATGAGATCATTTACTATACGTGGGTGCAGGAAGAGGAGCGTGCAACCCTTTCCTCGCAGCGATCCACCGGTGAGGTGAGATCCCAACGGCGCCGGCCTCCCGGACCCCGGCCGACTTTGAGACGTTGTACCGATCACGTCCTCAGATATCTCTTATCTATTTTGTACTCATCTTCAGTCCTATAACAATGAATTGAATGTTCAATCATGCCGTGAGCGGACGACATTGTGCCCCGTACACTAGAGTTCGGTTGGTCGAAGGACTAAAGAGCGCTAGGAAGACCAATTCCCCGAGCCCGGATACGAGACCCGGCCCGTTGGAACTTGGAGTGTGGCTTCCAGGGCGCCAACATCGCACACCGTTCAAGCTTTCAGGTAAGCTGTGTTCTAACACAGTATAGCAGTGCAGCGCAGCGCTAGGTCCTGGACAAGATCCGCCACAATCGACGGCGCTATTCATGAATCGATGAGGTCACTGCGTCTTGTATGGGATGGATTGTTGGCGTGGGTTCGGAAACGCGTCACATACTTCCGTTCGGTAAAACGTCCGCGACATGGGTCCCCGAGTGCTTTCGTAATTGTCTTCCCGCGAAGCAAAAACTTTTTCGCCGCCTCATGGACTTCGGTGCGAGACAATGTGCAGTCTGAGGTGAGGTCTCTCTGTGAGTAACAATGAGGCCGTCAAATAAACTATCTCATACAGCTTATCTGGGGCTATTCCGAGGGGAGAAAGTGCGAGTCATGCTCCTTGTTGCTGCGCATGGCTAGTGAGTGATTGATTGAAACACAAGTATAGGCTTCAACAACGGCTCCAGCTAATCCTGATCTGCCGGTATTTTCCGCTCACGCCGTGAATATTCCGTTAGCTAGGGCATGTCCAACGTAGAATTGTGACTTTTATAACAGAAGTTACCAGTGACACCTACCCAGTGTTCGATCATCCAGGTACCGCGCCCCATCCCTGCGCGAAGCCAGTCCAACCACGCGTGTATGAATAGACAGAAGGGCAGGGACAATGGGTGTACAGCGATGGCGTCGGAGTTTCTGCTGCGGCAATGACATATCAGTGATATGATGGAAACCGCCGGTCCCACAGCGAATCTACCCAAACTAAGCGCCTTGAGGGGAGGAAGCGCTTGGGCGCCTATTTTTGCGCGGTCGGCGGGGAGCAGCCGCCGAAGCCGCCTTCGAAAGTCTAGCCTCTGCTCTCCAGATATCACAGCCGAGCCCCCGTCTATCATTGATGGGAAAGTGCAAAGCTAGATTCAGTGTAGGGTCAGCGAGCGCTCCGAGGCGCCCGACGACCATGTACGACCATATCCTTCTAGCCATCGTTCAGTGGCAAGGAAAGAAGCTCCTTCCCGTCCAATATTCATATTCTACGCTCGTTTCATCTTGAAATTCGGTATGTGGGTGCCTCCATCTCGCCTGTCACCTAGAAACCGCTGACAGAAGGGCGCGGGAATTTATGAAGAACCTGATTAGGAAAGTGGCGCTGCAAGCGGGCCGTTTGTGCTTTCGGCGCTTCCTATGATCCAATGGTGACGGAAGCACCAGGCATACATATAGTAATAGAATTGATCATGAAAGGAAGCTCTTCGTGGGGACACTTTACGATGTACTTTTGGACTCGCATCGTGGACGACTGGACCAAAGACTTTACGTTAGGGAGACCCCCTGAACCGTAATCGACTCAGTGGAAAGATCGCAACGGCTCCGGAAGGCTATAGATATGCGTGTAATGGCTTGCTTTTCTTCGGATACTATTCTAATGAGAGGGGCGAAAGGCAGGTCGAGGATGAACATCAAATAACAATGCGTGATTGTTGATATCCAGAACTGGAGGCCGTGAAAAGGTACGCAACCGCTTCCCAAGAGTACGAGAAATGAAAACTCTGAGGGGTGATAACGGAGATCAAGGAGGATAGACTGAAGAAGACGGGGAACAAAAGATGCTGGGACGAGCACAAGCCAAGCGCATAGCCATAGTCGTGGACATTTGCCCAAGGCTTTATGGTGGCAGGACGAATGGAAGCAGCACACTTTCGACAGACATTCAGCCCGATCCTCCGACTGAGAATCAAAACTCCGTCCGCGGACAAGGTCATTCTGGTGAACTAGGGAGGGCGAGGGCGAGAATCATGAACGGGAAATGACACGGTGACGCATAATGTAGTATACATTAAATGACGTTAAAAGAAAATGAATGAAGTCTACTTATTCGATGACTCTCACGTTGAGGTACAAATATCTGAAGTGAATCGATAGCCGTTGAGAAATACACAACTTCCTCAGTTGCTGAGATCCTTTCCCCATCGCGAAGAGAGAAGATTTCACCGAAAACTATTCTGACGGCTCCTGGCTAGATATCCTCCTTTCCGAGGACGAATTCTGACTGAAGGGTTCCTCCTGACGTTAATGGCAGTGAGCATGTAAGATCAGAGAACGTCTGGCAGACTAATTGAATGAATGGAAGGGAGAAGCTGCGAGAAAGAATGCGGGACGAGTGGGGGGTATACGCCGGTTTCTAATGGGTCCGCGGCGAACCCGATTCACGTCGGCTTATCGGTATAAATCCTGTATCTCTCTATATCCTAAGCAAGTACGGCGGATTGTGAACAAAGAGGGAGACTCTAGGGAAAAAAATGTCGAGCGTCCAAGAAGTGAGACGAGTAATCGGGACGTTAGAAAGGAAGACGATTGGACAGAGAGTACGCTGGATATCCTGACGCTGGCAACCTCCGAATTACAGCGGCAAAGGAAGGTTAAATGTGTGTCGGTCAGCAATGATAACCACGGTGACGATGTGAAGGCCAGCAGTTAGGTTTACATCTCGAAGTTGAACGTGTGTGATGAATCTAGCGCCGACGAGTACATGGAAGGAACCTTCAGCGTCCAGCGTGGAAGACAGTAGCGCCACGTACCCGCCTCAAGAAAGCTGTGCCACAATATAGTACCCTCGTCCTCATCAGAGCGGGTCCTGGCATCGGTCGTAATAGCTGCGCTCATTCCCGGCCCCGTCTGTCTCCATCGACACCGCTCGCAATATACGACCTAGAAGCTGGTTCAGTGTTCGGAGAAAAAATTGGATCCCTCTCCAACGAAAGGAGTGTGCTGGACCCCCACGAGCGCCTATTCCTTCGCAGGGCTCTGGTGTGCGGATCATCCCTCCATGTAAGCACATAGACCTTAGGGACCACCGAGCACGAAGGGGAAAGTCTCGGTCGCGCAATCTCTGACTCGTCGAGGCGCCTACGTCCATGTTGACACCCATGGTAGTCGGAATCTTGAATTCGGTATGACCGTCAAATATTGAACTATTGATCGTCCAGAATAGAATCAAAACACCGTGTTCGAAACGCCGGGTGCCACGGGTTGCCACTGTAACTATGGCGGGGCTGCCAAGGCAGTAGAGATGGTGTAGAAATGAGAGAATGACATGGGACATCAGCACGCACAGTCGATCAGTGTAGCTCAGAACAACGAATTGAGAGCAGACACATTTCGGTTAGCACCTGAGCAAATTGGACGGCAAGTGACACATCAGACTAGAAGAAAGAAAGTTCTTCGAGAGGACATAGCAATTCCGAGCGAATGCCAGAGATGCCGACAACGTCTAGCCAGCCCGCAGCGTACTTCATTCGGCTTCAAAGCACCAGCGCTAAGAATGAACCACGAATTTATCAATCTTCGAGGATGGTCTCCACGGCGTCGAACGAGACGTTTAACAGCGACGATGGAACGCCAGATGTTGATGATCTCTTGCGATTACTACCACGACTACGAGATGGGGCCAAGCCTCTCGATCTTTCTGCAGAGTAATAAAGTCAATACGCGTACACAAGTAAAAGGCGCCGAAGAAAATCAAATACGAAATATCACATCCCTAATACTCATCCCCGAATTGGAATCTCGAGCGCTAGAGAATTCCAGCTCGGAATGGTAACGCGGTTCAGTGTACCCACGGTGTCGATGTCTAGGCGATCATTCTTCTCCCGAGAGAGGACACACATCACGAAAATCTTCAAAGTGCTATCTGACGGTGTAAATGGCATGAATGGAAGATTTAAAAAGGTATTACACAGAAAACATACCGGGCCAACGAGAAACCATCCGCTGGTTTCCAGCACATCCTGCAGGCAGCTCCATTCGAGATATAATCGCTAAGAATAACTCGCGGATGTACCAAGCATCAAGAAGAACATTCTCTCGATTAATACCAAGTCTACCTATGGAGCGCCCATTCGCAGTCGAAGGATACGCACGGGCGACACGCCTCGCATACGTCATAACATTCGGGCGTTGCTTCTTGACGAAAGGGGACGAGCGCGAAGATCCTAAGCAAGTTCGACGGGCGGTAATGAAATAAACGGAAGCCTACGCCACAACGAAAACATACCACGGATGAGAAACATGCGCCACGTCCCCACGCTGGAACACGGAGATGAGTCGGAGGACGGCTATCGCGTACCAGCGACGATATATCGGGTTAGGGACTTCCTTCTTCGAAGGCGGCTGCGCGTGCTTGGAGGTAGGAATTCGAAAGAAGAGTTGCAGCCGCGCTTATGAGCTAGAAGGTGTGTCTTCTTGAGAGACAAGTGAATGAGTACTCAACTTGGGAAATGATATCATTGACGGATGACGCAGTCAGACAATTGTGGACACCTAAGAATATCCATTTAGTTCATCAACGACCGACGAAAGGACCAGTACTGGCCCTCCCACCGAAACCACGCCGTTCCTTGATAACCTGGTATGGGAGCTGTCACCCGGGCCGCGACGACTTTCTGTGAGAGTGAAAGGAGTACCAGTACAACTGGAAGTAAGTACGCCGAGGATGCATCTGGTTGTGCCCACCGAAGGCGTGAATAACCATTGTCCTCGTCGGTGAAGGAGAATCACGCACCGCGCCCGCGCTGTCAGTGAAACTGTGCTTCCACACCTCGGACAAATAGCTTACGAGCGTGGCATACCAAAACATCGGCCACATACCCAGATGGAAAGCTGTGCTTGTCCTATGTAGTAGGCCCCTCCTCGTCGGTGTTGAGATTCGTGACCTTCCTATATCCAGCCCCACTCGCACCGTTAGCACCTCACAGGTCCGCGCTGTCGGCTGTCGGCTGTCGGACGAAAGGGCCTAGCATGCGCCTAGAGATGGAGAGACACCGTCGCACCTCAGGATGACTCGTGAATGCCGACTGCGCTGGTTTCTCTGAGGGAGTCCGGAGACCGCAGGGGCAGATGTTCCGACATTCGTCATTCATGAGCAACCCAATAGGGCCGTCGTCTGAACCTCTCCCAGCCCAGCGCAGCAGCCAAGTACACGTCAGTAAAGCGTCGTGTCGAAGGTCCAGATGCAGACGTAGGCACTGCTTCAGGACGCGAAAGAGAGCCTACTCACCGCGCCTCTTGATCATGGTTAATCTGATATTTGAATTGCGTTCGTTCGTTCGTTCGTCCGTCTGTCTGTCTGTCCTTCTGTCCGTCCGTTCGTTTCAAATTTCTTTCTTTCTTCAAAGCCCAAAGTCGACTCAAGTTAGACCTGGGTTGGATTTCCCTGGACTCAGAGACACCGACCGACCGACCGACCGATCGGACAGGAATTCAGAAATCTCAGCAAGGCCGCTGTAAATTCGATCGAGGGGCCATTGAGGATTCAATATTCAGCGATTTACATACATACATACTTTGATCATGTATGTAGCGCCCAGAAAGTCATCGATATCGATCCGGAGCGCCGACGTGGGTGTGGGCTATTCGGAGCACGGAGCACGGGGTGCATGTGGCGATGTGGGGACATCTGACACCTATGTAAAATCCAGGGAAAGATACACCGCTGGGCGAGAAGGACCACGTTATTTCAATGCCATTCGTGATCGCCTCGGGATCTACTTACATCTTGTTCTGGTGGCGCCGTAGGCCCGAGATATTCCGTGTCAGTCCGTTATAATTATTCGCGTGCTCCCGATGGAGGGAGAATAAGCAGCTACATGTTATAGTCAGATCAGTGGAGGCTTGCGATTTGAAGAGGGTAGAGTATCAGAGGCGTTCGTTCGTTCGTTGAAGTCGAGCGCTTCGTGTTCGAATTTCGGAGTGCGTCCTGGCCAGCCAGAAGGGAGCCCCCCAAGTCCAAGTTAGTTATCATTGCGTTCCATTTTCAATTCCGATTCCGCAATGCGTAGTAGTGGGGCGTAGATGGCCGTCTTCAAAGAAAACTAAAATTCTACTCTACTCTAAAGGTACACACAATTTATGTAAACGGCTAGCGTAGATCAAAACTCGTGGATCGTATGGTCGTCGACGTCAAAATAGGGGATCGAGGAGTGGGTAAGGAGGATATTACAACAACGATAAGACGGCGTAAAAGAGGTAAGGGGGAGAATGGGCCGTCCGGGCGGGAGTAAGTGGTCTACGGCGGTACACTGGCAGGTAGGGTAAGAGGAAGAGTAATGTAGCGTGCGATCGCGAGAGGAAGGTGAGTTTACATCGGGGATGGTGGCGAGGAAGAGAGGAAAGCGTGTGATGTGGTGAGGAAGAGAGGAAGACGAGCGTAAGGGGGTGGGCGAAGAGACACGATCGGAAGGTGATAAGCTATGTCGTTGGGGTGGGGGATAAGTGAGGGGATAAAGATACAGCGTCCTTGAGCGCGTTGGGGTATGGGTATGAGGGATAGCCGGGGTATGCATCGCGTTGAGCGAAGGGGTGGATGAGTGGATGTATGCGTCGAGCTAGCAGTTACACTGCTCCCGACGTCCCCTCCCCCACAAGCACCATCCACCTCGTCCCCTCCCCCCCCTCACGCATCTGCATCCCCCTAAACACCTT
>CACVBS010000032.1:594653-621896 GCA_902728275.1 Cyclocybe aegerita | reverse complement strand
TTCATAAACCCCTCACCTCCTTCCCCTGGGCCCCCAGCTCCTCCGGGCGCACCCCCACCCTCAGGCCCTCGTAGAGCCCATAGAGCAGGTCCCCGACGGTGATATAGGAACGCGAGGTTGAGCGGGGGGTGATGGTGAGTGTGTAGGGGAGCAGGGCGCATTGGAGGAGCATGTAGGGGAGGCGGGGGTTGGTGGCTGGCTCGGAGAAGAGGGAGGGGGGGAGCGGTGGTGTGGAGGGGAGGGGCGTGATGTGGGTGGGGGGGAGGGTGAGGTCGTAGAGGATTAGAGGGGCGTGCGGTGCGAGGGCGCGGTGGATGAAGACGGGGGGCGTCGGTGTTGGTGCCGCGTGCTGCGCGTACGAGGGCGTGTGGTGCGAGGGAGAGTAAGAGTGTGCAGGCGGCAGCGGCGCACAGCGGTACGGCGACCCATACCCGAGCGAAGGCGGGGTGAGCGCGCCCGGGGACGAGGGCAGGGTGGAGGTTGAGTAGGACGGCGAGGGCGTGGAGGGCCCGATGTCCTGGACGAAGTGGACGTGTTTGCCGGGCATTGGAGCGGTGTGTTGGGCGAGTCAGATACGAGTGCAATGCTAGTGCGGGGTGAGCAGTGTAAGTATGATAACGCGGGGGAGACCCTCCTCCTCACCTGCGCGTATAAGTACCTTACCCCCGCTCCCGCCTCCAACTCCGCCTTCGAGGCTCTGCGCCCCCTCCCGATTCTTCGTCCCCTGATAGCGATACTTGGGTTGGGAGTGAGTCACCACGACTCTCTGCCTGTCATCTCGTCATCCTTCCTTCCCAATCGAATCGCCTATCGCATGGGGCACGGGGACACTGCCCCGCAGCCGTACCCGTAGACGCGCAATGAGTCACACAGCCCCGGGCGCTGCGTCATCTGACAGTCTGAGTGAGTGAGCGAAGCGCCCGTGGTGTGGGAGAGAGAGGAAGGAGGGTATTTGGCGGTGTTAGGATGCGGGGGTGTTTAGGGCTGGGCGGCACCGCCGCAGCACCGCCTCGGCGTTGCCTAACTCTTATCAGAGACATAGAGATCGCCTACAGGATGTAAGTGTTCCAATCTTTGGATTACTTGCTTGTCGATCCAACATCCCGCCTAGACGTCCTCTGCCAGAGTCACACTAGATTCTCTATTCTCCCCTCCCATCGCCCAGTCAGTACTTGGACAGGCGCACATGGGCCGTGACTCACACCCACTCACCGCCTCCTACTGTCAGGTCCCATTCTATTTCCTTCCGCTGTCAGCGGAGGGAATGATGCGCACTTGCTTCCCTTTCGAATTCTGGATTTGGGTATCTGCATACATCTCTTACTCTCACTCCACCGTAACTGTAAGCACTGGTATACGGTACCAGGCCTGTTCGGTTACCCATTTTACTTACATACTTACGCATCGTTCGACGTGTAGATATCAAATGTATCTTCAACTTCCAAGTGCTGCGCATGCGCATGCGCTCGGGCTGGGGCCGACACTGGACAGCGAGACCGCCCCGCCGTAGTCGTAACGATTCTGAAACTCTACGCTGCGCTGCAAAGTCGCGCGTCTGACCGTCTCCTGCGGCTTCCCCCAGCGCAACCAATTGCAACGCGCGCACTGACAGCCTCTATTCAACGTCCACACTCAGTCTTAGTCTGACGTGCGCTGGCCGGGCGTCCTCTAGCTCATCTATCCATCCACCTCCATCTTCACCCTTCCCTCCCTTTCCCGTTCCTCGATACGCCACCGCTTTGCTCAGTCTTCGTCTTCATTCATGACATCGACAACCAAGAAATCCCCCGACGAGTGTGGACTTGGCCCTCGCCCTCGCCCTCGTAATTATATGTACACCCAAAGACTCTCGTCCGAGTCCGAGTCCGAGTCCGAGTCCAGTAAGTCGGGGGCTCGCGCGATCGGCCGCCGAGAGGCCTCTTTCTTGAACCTTCGGCGGTATCACCCTGTATCCCGCTGTATCCCCTTGTATCCCCGCCACCTGGCCCCTGGGACGGAGCAGAGCCGTGGATAGGCGCCCATCTGCGCCGTACGCCGTACGCCCCTCCTGCCATTGTGCCTAAGGATGGGTCTACGTGCACGTGTACGTGTAGTTCGCGGTTTTGGCTTACGCGGCGACATATGGGATGGATGGCATAAATGGTGGATGGATGGATGGATGGAGCTGAGGAGTGGGCGAGAGGGCGAGAGGGCGAACCTGTGCAAAAAGACTTCAACGCCGACGAAGATCTAGGAAGACGAGGAGGCCCGTACTAGGCCTGGCGTATGTCACTGTCCTAGTTCTAGTACGTGACCCGTAGGCTCTACACAAACTCTATATTCCACACCACCACCGTATACTAGTCGCGGTGCGTACTCCACATCTACTTATCAGGGCGCACCGTCCCACATCATCCGACACGCTCGGGGCCAACAGTACTTACTACTCCTTCCAGGTTAATCTGCTTATACCCCCATGGGGGGGCCCGGGAGATAGACGCCCATGGCTGTGCGCCTTACTTCGTTCGTCTTCTGATACGCCTTCTAGATTCGTATGGAGCCTATACAGTACTCATAAAGGTACACGCCGGGCTCCTCGTGGGATCCCAACACCCGTGAGTCCGGCTTTGGCCCGGAATTTGTTATTGACAAGGAGCGCCGTACTCGTACATGCATATACCAGTCGCACAGCTTTCTTGAAATCAAAGTAGGTATGTGGCGCAAGTATGCGATCGAAGTCTGATTGCAAATTTCAACACCGATCAGGTGGAGTGTGCAAGGGTTCTATGAGTGGGTATGCGGCGCGGGTCGGGTCTTCGATAGAGAAGAAGCGCTGACCGACCGAAAATTCAGTAGATCGTGCCCAAAACCTAGGATATGAGGAATCTTCGAGGCGCGAATGCAAAGTCTTTCATGCATACTCGTCAGCACAGGCGCGGTACGCGGCGTTGGCTGACGTTCGGTGTAATGAAGGCTTGGTCAATCGTTTTACTTACTTCTTTCATAGCCCCACCAGAAGCATGGTCAGCGTACTTCCAGTCTTAGTTCTCTCGTTCCCACAGCCGGGAAGCGAGTATTTTCTTGTCGTTTGGTCGTTCATGAACTCAGTGGATATTCTTAGGTCGAAGGAAAGCGACTGGGCTCGCGGCGGGTAATGATGCAGTTCGTGTCTTGACACTCATTCACCGTTAATCGGGGGAGTATAAATTGCGTCAAATGAAGTACTAGTCTCGAGGTCCTCACCACCTCGTCGTCTGACTGCCTCCGCCATTCATTGACGTCATTCCCGTACCCCCTTGGCCATCGAGCCCTCTGTCCGGCGTTCAAATGTTCAAGCTTCAAATTCCCTTGCCTCTCTGCAAGACACCCTAGCTCGGGAATTCAACTACCGCTCTTCTAGTTCTTTTCAAGAGTACCCCACTTCGTTTCAAATCACTGCTCCGCATAATGTCCTCGTTGCCGTTGTCGGGGGTAGGAAATCGAACGAGTGTCGTCAGTTTGCAACGTCCACCCTCTGATTCAGACGCCGTGAAAATCACTTTAAGCTTCACCTTGGGGTCACCTCTCGTGAAGAAGCTACTACATATCTACTCTATTCTTACGCCATGTGCGTAGCCTTCGAATGGGCGCTCTATACGCACCGCTGGTGATCTTCCGTATGTCGTTAGTATTTACAAGAGCTCGGTAAACTGGTGAGTTATTCTTAGCGATTGGGTCTCAAATCGGGTTGGCTACGGGCTGCGCTGGAAGCTGGCGGGTTATGTTTTCTGCGCGTCTTCCTTCTATTCACTTGTCTAGGCCCCTCAAGACCTGCGTGATACCAGCGTCGTCGTCGTGGCGGGAATCACAAAAAATCATCATCGGGCGTTCCATCATTGCTGGGCAATATTTCTTCCGACTCCGTGGAGACCATCCTCGATGGTTAATAAATTGACCGTTCATCGGGAATCGCTATATCCTTTCTCCGTTCCTCTCTGCAGCTCATTTCCTGGTCTCATCTAAGGCATCGAACAGGAAAACGCGTGAGTTTGAATTCCACTTTCGACCCGACTCTCGAGCCTATACTAATCGCAGGTGTGCGGGTATGCTCCAGGGAGTCGAACCATCTCGACCTTCACTATTTCGATGGCAGCCGAGTCGCGGTCGTTGCTTTGTCTGCTCATGATACCCGGGGTCTCGAAGTTTCCAGTTTCTGCAAGCTTTTCCCGTCATTCTAATTGCATTCAAGACAACGGCTACGACCCAGGTTTCCTCTCTCGAGGACCGGGGGGAGCCTGTGTATGTAGAACCAGATCATACTCTCAGAAGGAATAAGCCCCCACGGCGGTGCGTCGTATTCGGGTCCCCCTTTATGGAAAATTCCTGTTTTCTACGCGCGTTCTCGGCTTCCCTGGTATGGAAGGATGGAGGTGCGGATAAAGCGAGGCTATGCGAACGGTGCCAGTGGAGACGGATCGCATCAAGGTGCAGACGCAGACTCAAATACCAACGCTCTGACGAGGAGAGGTGTACTAGGAGCACAGTATTCTTGAGGCGGGTATGGGGCGCTCTATTTTCGACCACGAACAATGCTGAAGGTACCTCCTGCGTACTCGTAATCTGTATTCAGGGACCACACATCCAACTTCGAGGTGTAAAATCGACCACTGACCGCACCACGGTGATCACTGTTCGGCGGCGCCACGCATTGAACCTTGACTGGTAGTTGCCAGTGTCACGAATCCGATAGCCAGCATAGATGTCTCAATTGCTCAAGGTTCCCAGGACGTGCTTACCCTAGAAAATAAAAGAAAGACAGGGTATTAAGCGTTCTCTGGCCTACACCTAATCCAATTATTCGACACCGGGGTGAGGACGTGAGACTTCAGGAATGCGCTGCTGTATATTCTCAGTTGATGTTCCAAGAGTCTCCCGAAGTCGAATGAGACGTATTTGACGCTCGTGTTGAAGAAAAGAATGGGGAGAATCACGGACCGGTGGTCTAAAGTCGTAAATGTGTTCCTCAGACGCGCTTCAGAGGATTGTGTTGGTGGTACGGTGCCGATCAATCTGAAGTTCGTTGAGATCTTATCTAGCCGAAACTCACACGAGCCAACAGCGCGTACGAAACTCGAACATGTTGACCCACCACCACTACTTCAGCACACGACACGAGCGTCTCCTACAATCCATCTTTCTCGCCTATCACCTCGTCTGTTCCTCCTCGTGCTGCCTCGCGGATTGATGCATGATGACCCACGCACCGCCCTTGTTAGACGCTCACCTGCTCATCGACTCGGCGCATCGATACAGCCCAGCCCAGCCACACCACGCCAAATGACCCTCCATAAAGATGGTGGGCGGATGTGTCTTCCTACAAACTCCGAGTTTACTTCCTCCACCGCTTGGTGGGGCTATTATCGCTCTCGAGCAGCCCCTGTCATCTCCGCCGCTGCTCGTCGAGACCTAGGCTACTCTACGGACGTTATGCACGGGCCTCAAAAAGTATGTAGATGATTCGACTTTCTCCCTTCTACGAAAGCCTGGGGCTAACGTTATCGATGGCAGGATTTTCTCTCTTTCTTCGCCAGAAGATGTCGTGGAACATTTTGTTATTTCGCCGTCGGCCTGGTGCGTTCAAGATCTGGGTCCAAGCGTCGGTAAGCATCACATACCCTTTCCTACCTCTATTTTCGCCGACGATATTGCATCTCCTCAGGTGCCCTTTTCAAGGCCGTGCCCTTCTCGCAGCAGAAACCTCAACGTCGTAAAGTGGCATTCCTAGTCGGCGTCACATATTCGGAATCTTTACCGGAGCTCGTATGGATGTCGAAAGAGCCTACGAACGACGTAGCCTGCGTGAAGGAGGTCCTTACCGGTCCGCATTCCCTTGCTTTCTCTCCTTCCTTCGATGCTCATTCGGGGGCCAACCTTCAGAACGCTTCACCTTCAAGGAAAAGGACATCATCGTGCTCTCGGAGGGCGATCCGTCTTCTGATTGTCCAACGCAAGAGAATATCGTAGGGGCATTCGCCGCCTCCGCTGCCCGCCGTGCCTAACTTCTTGGGCCGGCTGCTTCAGTTGGAGCGATGCATCTTACACGAGGACAACGTCGACTATTTCTTTCTCTGTGCGTGCTTCTCTGACCCGCGTGTGATTTCCGTCTGACATTGACCTAGTTTCGGGCCATTCCTCTCAACGAGACGACGCTACCGGTATCGAGGAAGATGGGCAAGAGGAGTGTACGTGTCGTCTGGTACTTAGTCTTTCCCATTCGAGCTGACCGTTCCCTTGCAGACGTCATCCCATGCGACGCTATTGACCCTAGCGACGGTTATATTATCGAGGAGAAAATCATCACAGATAAGGTGCGGCTATTACCTCTACGACGTTGTCAACATCTCAACTCTTTCCAAGGTGTTGAACACGATGCTCGTAATGCGTCTGAGGAAGGGTTGCCGACTCCTGGTACGCCCATCCTATCGAATATTCCTTGAATTCTTTACTCACGTTCATTCAGGCGATTGCCGACTCTTGTCACTCCGGAACTCTTCTCAGTGCGTCCTCGCCACGGGTTACTCATCGTCCGCTGATCGAGGATCCACAGATCTACGCCATCAACGTTGTAATCGAGCAGGAGATTTCAAGAGTACACGTATGTCGCTAGAACTTTGGCCACCACTCTTGGATTTGACGCATGAATTGCTATCGCAGTACACCATGTTGCTCGACGTGGGATGTCCCTCTCGACCCTCTTCTGGTTAGTCTTCAATCCCAACGCCGACTCTTCTCTTCCAGTCGTTGTCGAACCTATCTTCGATTGTTTCCGTGGCACATCCCCCGCAAAGACGATTAGCGAAATGACAAGAGCTGCTCAGGATTCTCTCCTCGCCTGCCAATCAAGATCGGCGAGAAGCCTCTGGCGGTAAGTGCCTCGTTTATCGTCGCGTGTCTACTTGTCGATCTAATCGATCCGCGTAGATCTGCGTCTCTGCTTGTAAATATCATGGGCAGACTTTCCAGTCTGGAAGGCGCAAAAATCCAACGATAACTCAGGTATAGTTTAGCCTTCGATTTAGAGCAACCTCGTTTCCTTCCTTGAGATATCGGGCACACGGCCGACGTTGGAAGAGATTATGGAGAACGCAAGGTTGGTGTGATGATATCTGACCTATCCTCGTCGCTAACGCACTTTTTTCTTCATGAATATGGAATATGCCCACAGCGTGAAATCGTTGAAGTCGACGAGCGCATCTAGCAGGAGCACCCTGATGTCTTCTCTCGTATCAAGAATCGCCCCCGGTATGCGTTCTTCGAGAAGGATTATAGAAAAAGTTGGGAACCGCAGGTTCGTTTTCCAAAGCCTCGGTTATTATCTTCTACTGACCAATTATACTTATACATTGCTCCCTATATACTCTAGATGTCCAGCAATCAGCCTTTGGTACATGCCCCCTCTGTCCTCGAATGTAGCGATGCCTATACGTACTTTGTAGAAAGAATATGAAGGCCCTTCTCCGCCTGTAGGGCGACGTATGGCAACCAAGTCTTCTGGCCGAGAGGATTCGACGACATGTCTTATGCGTCATGCGCGTCTATGACTCACCTTACTGAGACTCTACGCGCTGTGCTGTATTCTTAGTAATTTCTTACCAGTTTTTCTCGCCACCCGGGACGGGGACGGGGCTCATCGCCGCAGAGCATAGAGTACATATAACGAATGTTTTGTTTTCCAGTAGTTACACCGCTCTAGGATCGCATACCATAATCTATCTTGCAATTATTTCTAACCTTATGGAATCTGCTCTCTATCTCGTGGTGCGTTGGTTTTATCCCGGCGCATTAACTGTGAATCCCCAGCCTGCAATTAATAAATTGACATTAATAGCCGTACATATTCCTAATAACCGTAGCTAGCTTGAGCATATAGCGAGTCGATGAAAGACATTTCCATTAAGGCTAAGGTTTTCTAATCACTTCATCACCGGTCTTTGTTATATTTCGGGGAGGGAGGCTCGGTGAATTTGAGGAACCTGTCCTGCAGACCTTCCACAACGATGGATGAGTGGAAGAAGATTGCCTTTTGACAAAAAAAAATGGATTACAAGTGAAATTAATCCCAGCCCCGGGAAGCTCTTGGCGTTTGGTGTTCGCGAAAATGTGCACATGCGCACAGAAATGTCTAAAAACGGAAATATTTTGACGCCTGCGGCGCAAATTCTCGCTCATTTGGTTTTGAGTGCTTAATTTTGACGCTTTGGCCCACTTTTACTCCAAACCCTCAAATTCCAAATCGCAGACATTTTCTACGATGAACAATTCTAGTCTGTCTGGCCCCGAACGGTGTCCGACAGAGCGTCGCGTTGCAAAGAAGCCAACGCCAAGAGTTTCCCGGGCCAGTGGGTCCGGTAAATGGCCCGGAATCCTAACAACCGTAAACACGCTCTTCCCTCTTCCCCTCCTCTCCTTACGCCTCGAGCTCGCACTATGGGCTCTCGAGAGGCGCTTCTCCATCTCAGCTGACCCACTGGGCGGGCGGGTCCCATTCGAAAGGATGAGCCGCGCGGAGTCGTGGTGACTCACCAACACCCGGAACCAAGGAATCTATATGTGCGCTGGATTTGGCATTGGGGGGCGGTGGAGGCGGGGGCAAGGGTGGATGCTACGCACAGGTGAGCTGTCGTTGGCTTTCCCCTGCCTTACAGCCCCGGACCACTCCCCCTTCGCACCAAGCACCGCCGACCCATCGGCGCCTCCACGCCCTCGCCGTCCTATTCCACCTCCACACTGCCCTCGTCCCTGTGGGTGTCGCCGTACCACTGCGCGCCCCTGCCCTCTGCCCCTGCCCACTCGCCCTCACACTAGTACTACCCGCACCACCCGTCGCCCTCGCCCTCGCACCATGCCCAACACCTCGTCTTCATCGATCATCCACCGCGCCCTCGGTCCGTACGTCTTCTAATCAGCTACGACCCAAGGCTTCACCGCGTGAGCCTCAGCTCTTTCCGTCGCTCACGCCCTATTCGCATCACATGCGCTGCCCACTCCACTTGTGTCGTCTGCCCTATCTGCCCTGCCCCGTGCTGCACACCCAAAAAAAACACGAAGATCGGGCGGATGGATAACGACTCGCCACACCATCAACGTCCGCAAACACAAACGCTGAGAGCCGGGGCAGACCACGACATGAAAGGGAAGGTATAACACGAGCCGGTAAGTAAGAGTCGTATTCTCGTGAGAAGTAACGTACTTACCTTTTTTTTTCCAGCACCCTCGTACTTGTTGAGCGGCTGCACCTCGTCGGCACTCACCACCGTCAACGACCGCGCCTACCTCATCAAGCATGGGAGATGAACGGCCACTCACGAAGGATGTAAGATGCGCATTTTCGCCTGGAGACGCAATATCTAAACCCCTTGGATAGCTCGTAAGTTTCCACCTCGTTCTCGACGACCAACACGAACGTACCAGGTTCGTATATGCGCACAACAGGACATTTCGGCGACGGAGAGAGATGAGAGAGGTGCAAAGGGGCCTTGGGTCGTCGTGGATGGCTGTTGGCGCAAGGATTGGCGAAGGCGTTTTGGGTGAGCGTATGGTAAGTTTCTCGTTGTCGTTATTGTTCGTGGTGAGCTCACCTCCGTTTAGGCTATATACAACATCTTGGACGGCGACAACGAAGGAGGGGGTAGAGGGTATCTTAGTAGGAAAGAGGGAGAGCGTGGTGAGTACAGGGCTGTGTCACTTACGGACGACGACTTACGTTCGTCTAGTGCCCTCCCACACGATCCAACACCCAACAGCGACCTTCTACCCTCCCACGTCTCGCTAGACGATGACCACGCGTGCAGCGCTGCCCAAGGGGATGATAACCCGGCCTAGGACAAGGTAAGATAACCCGGCCTAGGACAAGGTAAGCCAACCCTCATCGCCTTCGACAACGTCGTTGTGGGCGACGTAGCGGCACCACAAGAAAGGTAGGTAAGCTTACCTTTCGTTAATGAAATATATAACTTACTTGTATCCTTAGATTTCGCCCCAACACCCTCTCGTGCATCGTAGACCAACCACCTACCCCACGTCGAACGCAGCGCCGAACATTAATGAGAAGGCGGGCTATGAGCGGGTTGGGAAGGTGCTGGATGTGGACGTGGACGTGGGTCGTACGACGTTGTGGGGTTTGTGTTTGTGGTAGGTCGTACGTGTCTCGTCGTGGTCATCAAGTCTAAATCGTGCTGACGAAGAGCGTGTAGGACCTCCGCTTTGTAAATTCGTGCAGCAACGTCAAATTTCAATATATTGCTAAGTACGCATACATGAACTACCTGGAGTGCAAAACGTGCCAAAACACGCAAAATTGGCGAAGATCGGGCCGAAGGCGGACAACGACTCACCTGGCCACTAACGACTGCGAACGCTAACGTCAGGAGATGGGGCGGGACACTACATGAAAGGCAGGCGCTGAAATGAACCAAAGGTGAGTTAGAATCACATTCTGGTGCAGCGTAACATACTGACCTTGTTGTATAGCATGTGTGCTACACCCGCACCTCGTCTTCAACTCCAACGGCGCTCACACCACCGACGACTCCCCTACGTCATCAAGTATCGCATGCGAATCACCAGCCACTCACGAAGTATGCAGCGGCACGTCCTTGCCCCGAGACGCCGTGTCTAAACGTCTCGAATTGCTCCTAAGTGTCCCACCTCTTCACTGAAGATCTGCACGAACTTGCCATGTTTGTAAGGTGCGCAACGGCGACGGAGAGAGGTGCGAGGAGTCTCGGGTCATCATGGACGAGTCGACTGTCAGTGCAAGGAAACGTCTGCATGAGCATACGGTGAGTTTCTCGTTGTCATCATTGTTCGCAACAAACTTACCTTTGATTTAGGCCATACAGGACGCCTTGGACAACGAAGGAGGCGGTAGAGGGTGCATTAGTGTGTACTCTAGAGCAGGGATGAGTGGCACTTTCGCGTTCTATAGACCATTACACTCGGTCAAATTCGGTGATGCGTTACACACAACTCCAAGAGCACACCTTCCGTTATCACGCCCTGCCATGGAGTAAGTAGTCCTTCCTAGCTGCCCTCTGCATCACGAATTTGAAGTTATACGCCGATTATCAATATTCATTTTGCTTGAACTGTGAGATACGGTCCCGAACCCAAACTTAAACATGTCCTTCCTTCAGAAGCGTGAACAGATCGCGAGGCGGTGACTTCACTTTTCTGAACGACTTCGGAGATTACCACATCAGGTCACGAGACACATTTGTGTGTTGGTGTGTTCGACGCGTTTTGCTTACACCCACCACTCTCTGCCACCAACGATGCCCATTGAACTCCCACAAATGAGCGACACATGCGCGGTACCCGTTCCAAATCAGCCAGGCGATCCACCGTCCGTCCACGATTTCGGTCGGGCCATTCGCTTCGGCCACGACCTCGTCCTAGGCCACCGTGAGCCTGCCGCTGCCTCTTTCTTTCCCCATTCCCGACTTTGACGCCCCTAGTCCAAGGGAAGGTCTCGGAAACTGATCCAATGAGCGGTTCAACTTACGCCACTAAGATATTGCTCGTGGCGGGTGCGTTTTACAGGTGATTTGTTGTCAAGGTGGCTGACGACTTGATACAGCGGGAGGACAACGAGAACAGCCAGCCGACGTCAACGAGCCGCCCCCCTGGTTCGCCAATGCGATCCGTGATTTAAAGGATGAACTCAAAGGCGACATTCGTACTGCCAAACAAGAACTCAAAGCAGACGTTCAGACTCTGACACGTGAGGTACAGAAATATGGAAGACTGGTGACTATTGTACGATACTACTCCTCTAGCTGCTATCTCCTTCAATAGACTTATCCGACCACATCTTCTCTCTACCCGGAGTTACACAACCAGTCGACCGACGGGAGCGATCCAACGGGGGAATAAAGAATGCCTGCCGAATTCATATAAAGAAGATTGTACACAAAGACAGATATCATTTGCAATTGATAGTTCCCTGTGGCGCTTGAAGGCTGCGACAGGCTGAACATTGTGATTCCAGATCGAAACCTTGGGCGACGTACAGGCGATGTGCTCCCCTTTCTTTTTGGAAAGCATTTTGGAGAGATCTTATGTACCCGACATTGTCTACGCGAACGCTGTACGAAACTTGAACAACCTCATCATTGACCAACTACCACTACCCCATCGCACGGCACGAGCCCTCTTGCAAGGTTTCTCGCCTATCAACTTGTCTTACTGCCCGGGATGAAGCACACGGGACATCGGGCGATTGACGTCAGACGCCCACATAGACGCCTGTTCCGCCCCCATGCCCCAACATCGCCACAGGCCTGCCCAGCCACCGCACTGCTTAACAGCCTGTATGAGTAGGCTCAAAAGATGAGCCTTTCTTCTTGGTTCTTGTTCGCTGTACCTCACTGCCTGGTGGGGCTACAAAAATCCTTGAGCACCACCCATAGTTTACACTGGGCCGTGTCGTGACCCAAGGCTACATTCGTTTGTTCACGTCTCAGAGGTATGTGGTAACCCCCCTCATTTCTCACCCTATGCTAATGCAGATATTGATAGGGCTCTCATTCCCCTGCTACTCCAGAAGATGTCGCTGAGCTTCGCTGTCAGCCTGACATATTCAAGGTCTGTGTCCGTGCGTCGGAAGGCATCGTACTTCCTTCCCTGCCTTTCTGCCCGCTGATGATGTTTCCTCTCAGGTCGACATTTTCCGGGCTATTCCATACTAACCTTGATGTCAGAAGATGCTATCCTTGGTCGGTGTCACCTATTCCGAATCGCAACCGAAACACGGATGGAGGCTGAAGGAGCCTACGAACAACGACACCTGTGTGAAGAAGGTTCTTACGGCTCCGTACTTCCCTGCTCTCTCTCCTCTCTTTGGTCTAACCCAGAGTTCAACCCTTAGAACACTTCGGCTTCGAGGAAAAGGACATCATCATGCTCTCGGACAGCGATGCGTCTTCCGATCGTCCAACGTAGGAGAATATCATAGGCCCCTTCACCGCCTCCGCTGCCCAACGTGCCTTACTTCTTGGATCAGCTGCTTCAGTTGGAGCGATGCATCTTACGCCAGGACAACGGCGATTACTTCTTCCTTTGTGCGTCTTCCTCTGATCTACGCGTCAATTACTTCTGACATCGACCTAGATTCTGGTCATTCGTTTCAACGAGAAGACATTGCAGGTGTTAAAGAAGACAGGCGAGAGGAGTGTACGTATCTTCTGGCGCCGATTTCTTGCCGTTCGAGCTGAACGATCCCTCGCAGATATCATCCCATGTGATCCCATCCACCCCAGTGATAGCTATATTATCGAGGAGAAGATCACAGGTGAGGTGCGGCTACTGCCTCGACGACCCTATCTACGTCTCAACTCTTTCTCAAGGTGTTGAACACGACACTGGTAAAGCGTTTAAGGAAGGGTTGCCGACTCCTGGTACGCCAATCCTATGAAGATTCCCTGAAGATTTTACTCACGTTCATACGGGCGCTCGTCGACTCCCATCACTCCGGAACTCTTCTAAGTGCGTCTTCGCCACTAATCCTCCATGATGATCGTCCGCTGATCAAGGATCCCCAGGTCTACGCCATCAACATTGTAATCGAGCAGGAGATTTCAGGAGTACCGTACGTTGCTAGACCTTTGTTCGTTCGAGATGTCGGATTTGACGCATACCTTGCTATCGCAGTACGCCGTGTTGCTCAACGTGGTGCGTTCCTCTCGTCCTGCTTCTTCCAGACTTTCGAGCCGACTCTTCTACCTCAGTCGTCGTCGAACCTCTTCGATCATTTAAGCGGTAATTGCCTCACGAAGACGATTCGCGAGATAGACAGGAGCTCCCCAGGATTCCAGTGTTGGCCGGTCGATGACTGATGGTCGAACGTTGACCGTTGACCACCTTGACGGTCAATTGACGGTCAACGACGGTCAATATTTGATGGACTTTCCCACTGCTTTGCCGAGGGTCGAAGCCTAATTTAGACAGCTCCCATCAGCGCATCAAACATCAAGTGCGCTATGCGTTCAGTTGCTCTTTGTTCAGACAGATTGCTCTTTCGTGCGTACAGAATAGATATAATCCTTTAATTTTACCCCGGTGTGATACAGGCTTGCTCTTTTGTGTGAACAGAATAAATATAGTCCTTTGATTTCACTCCGCAGTGTGACACAGGCCCCATTTCTGGTAGATGACAAGGTTCACAACCTCAAGGATCCTTCCTTCTCCAGGTCCTTTTTCACTCTTTATCTTTCTCAGAAGTATAATTATTTCAGTATTGACAGATTAGCATGTGGAAGCTCGTTGTAAATTACACACTATCTACATATTTTTATTTCAAACCGATAACTGAGAGGCTTAAAAAGCTGGGAGAATCACTGACACAGACCAGGCAGCTTCGTCTTTGTGTTTCGCCTCCTACTCCTGCATTTGTCTCTTTCTGCTATGTCGAGGCCATCCGCCACACGTAGTAATGCCCGACGGGGATGGTGGCGCGCCTACTTCATTGATTGTCCGTTGTCTCAGGCTGACCCAATTTTCCATTTGTTCGGCAAATCTGGCGCAAAATCGACAAAGTCCGGCAAACGAAATGCTATTGCAAAGCCTGCTATGAAGTTGAAATCAAGCAGTGCTGCCAGGCAGAAGCAGAACAACTTCGTCTGGGATTTGTTGCAGCAGCCCGTATGAAGGATGAGCTCGGCAAGCAAATATGTGAGTCGCTCGCTTGCCTCGCTATTTGATTTTGCTTCGAAGCATTGGCAAGACCGCTTCCGCCGCCATGCAACTATTAACTACGACGAAGAACTTGCCCTTTACGAGTTTCTGGAGCTGGACGCAGATGGCGAGGAGGATCCTGAGCTTGATGGGGTCGCAGAGGAGGTTCTCGCAAACTAATTACATTCTTTATTGACGTATGTATCCTTGTACTCGCTATCTCTGTTCTTTGGAATGTCATGGTCAACGTTAGTGATGTCATCCCTTCTCGTTATGGCAATCGGTCGAACAATGGTCAAACATTTGACCGTCGCTGATGGCATTTTGACCGTCATTGACTTTGTTGACGGTTGCTTGACCGGCACACCACTGCAGGATTCTGTCCTCGCCTGCCGATCAAGATCGGCGAGAAGCGTCGCGTGTCTACCGACCGATCGTGATCGATCTGGCTAGATCTTCGTCTCCGCTTGTACAGACTACGAACAGACTTTCGAGTCTGGAAGATGCAAATTACAACGATGACTCAGGCCTCAGGTATGATTCGGGCTTCGACTTAGAGCAGCCTCGTTTCCTTATCTATTTTCTAGTCCATCGTTTCATTCCTTGAGACATCGGCCGCGCGGCCGACTTTGGAAGAGATTATGGAGAACGCGAAATTCGTGTCATAATATCAGACCTATCCTCGTCGCTTACACACAGTTTTCTTCGTTAATAGGGAACATGCCCGCAGCGTGAAGAATAACATGATTGTCGAAGTCGACGAGCGCATCCAGCAGGAGCACCCTGATTTTCTCTCTCGTATCAAGAATCGCCCCCGGTATGCACCTGGCAAGAAGGATGATAGAGAAAGTTTGAAACCTCAGGTTCGTTTGCCAGCGTCTCTCATTTTTTTTTGCTGATGAATTATACGTTGCCGCCTACGCAGATGTCCAGCAATCAACCTGTGGTACGTGCTCCCTCTTACCTCGAATGCAATGATGCTTATACGTCCTTTCTTTCTAGAATATGAAGACAGAACCCCGCATGGCAATTCAGCCTTCCCGCCGGCGCGATTCGACGATATGCCCTATGCTCCTTATACCCACAAAACTCTATAGATGGTATTTCTCACTGTTCCTCGCTGCTGGGGGCGAAGTTCGCCGTTGCAGGGTGGACATATGATGAACATTTACCATAATCTAGCTTATAATTATTTCAAATACTATGAAATTGCTCTCTGTGCATGAATTTTGTCAACGCGCATTACTGTGAAACGCACGTTGTAGGAGCAAGAATGGAGGTGGTCGTCGCTGAGCGAGGCGGCGAAATTTCAGTCATGTAATTGTAGATTAGATTAGATGGCTGAAATCGAACACCGCTGCGCTCAACCCTCTTTCGCGAACTTTGAACATTCTTCAACGACCTCCAACCCACGCCCTGCGATACCATGTCTTCTAGCTCCAGTCAACCATCATTCCAGCGCGATATTCTACTCAAAGTGTCCAGAAACTTCCGCTCAACTGACATCCTGACAATAATTCCCTAGCCCCGCTGGAAACTTGGGAGGTCGTCGGTCGTAACGTGCGTTTCTATTTCACCTCTTACGGGCCCAGATACTCATATTCCGGGTGCTTCTTCCTTATAGCCAAGGTGGCGAGCGTAGACGCACACCTTAGCCCTGTTGGTTGACGCCTTCGACGTGGCAGACCGAGCAACAGACGCCCTGGTCGCGGAGACATCAAAATTTCTCATTATCAAAAAGAGAAATCAGAAGGGGCCATATGACGCGACAACACTCCCGATTTGATTGGATGGACCTTACACCGAAGAAGGAATGGATGCTCATCGGTGAGTTATTGAACAGTATCTGCCCTAGGTTAGATTCTTAAACCTCATCCTAGGGGTATATCACGGCCATACGGACGATATCACGTCTCACCAATGCCTCCAGCCCACTCAACCAAGCGTCATCTGAGCCGCACGTCATCCGTCACCAGGGAAAGCCCAAAAGCTGCATCTCGCGCTATCATAGGTCCAAGTTGTGCGTTCGCGTTTCTTGATGTTGAAAATTGTTGAGTCATCATCCTATGGAATAGGAGTGCGATGAGCCCATACAAGAGGAAGAAAGGACAGACGAGTTGTTGGCGATATCATCGCGGTGAGTCCTATCATCTTTTCTTGCGTTCGACTTTTCTAATCATCTCCGAAATTTCCAGAGAGGCGAGCACCCTTCGTGTTCCACCCAACGTCGTCTACCGAACCCATGTGCCGATCCGACAATTGTTAGGCATCTTGACCCAGCCAATTGGTGCTGCAGAGCCCGACACCGGCCTACTATGGTCTCCATCACCACTTATCCCATCCCCTTCGTGGCGAGAGCCACTTGACTCCGCCACACCATGCTGCCTTTCGCCCGAGGATGTTGACAATCCTCTCCTTTCGGCGTGATGACACCATATAGGTGGACCCGATGTCTCCATCATCCGTGGAGTTTAGGCGCACAGGGCATCGATGACAGAGGTACGTCGGCTCAGCTCCAGACCGATGTTCGTTCGTTCCTCATATCTCTACGATTGTAGGCCTCGCCGGGCTTCATATGCTTGCACCCCGCTTCTCTCGTATAGCCTAACCCACGTCCAAGAAAAGACCCCATTCGACCCTTAAGAACTTGCTAACACATATCAGGTTTGTGTTCTATGAAATCTCTTTTCAATTACATTTTGTTAATTCTCTTCTCCAGTCCACCCTCCGTCGATCCACCTTTATATAAGTAGCCGACAAGACCTATACGCTGCGGAAGAGACGGTATGAAGAGCTGAGGACGCGCAAGTGCGGACATTGGTTATCTTCACGAATGTGTCTTACGGGTGCAACTGTCCAGCCTCGAACGTTTCGCCCCTGGCTATGACCCGGACATGGCAGATGACGGATGCTCAAGTTCATTAACACACTCCTTTCCCCTCAGCGACCTTTCGGACCCGCCGGGTCGTTCTCATTTCGTCGTATTGGGCCTCCGCCGTCCATTTCGGTGGTCCATCCTCGTACTATCATTGCTTATATCCATCTACCCCTCACGTTGGCCCTTATCGCA
Organism: Cyclocybe aegerita; assembly: GCA_902728275.1. NCBI lineage: Eukaryota > Fungi > Basidiomycota > Agaricomycetes > Agaricales > Hemipholiotaceae > Cyclocybe > Cyclocybe aegerita. The sequence goes on along the minus strand of CACVBS010000032.1, from coordinate 604,135 downwards.
CCTTTCCTTCATCTTATTTCGCATCACTACCCATGCTTTTGACATCTTTCTCTTCGTCCATCCGAGTGCCACTAAACGTTCGAACCTGGTCCTCATCATTCGGGTGCTGTAACACTGTGGAGCCCTTCTTCAAGTTTAACGGCTCACCCTCATCCCGTCAAGCCTGTAATTAGTGTTTGTACCTGGAGCATTCTGTCAACCTTCGCGTCGTTCTCCCATGACAGTAATTTATCCAATTCAGCCTACACCGGACGAAGTAGCGGATCCTCCTCGACCATACGGCTGGACATCGGTGCATCAAATATGGTCTCCTGCCAATCTCCACCGCCTCTCAGCGCTTAATCCCGGCCCTAATGGAAACCCCGAGTGAAGAGTTGTCATCAGCCGGAAATCGTTGAGTTGCAATCACCCATCCAATCTGGAGTCTCCCATACAATTGACTTTTGACTCCATTAGGCACAAATGGCCGGTCATGAAACACATCAGGGACGCGTGTAGAAATAGCAGCGTTTGGGACTTGTTGCACGATGGGATCACTCACAGAGGAGCTTTATGCCACCCTCGGAGAGGAGGACTGGAGTGCGGCGTCGCTAAGGTGTATGGGCGCTCCGTCAAATCACAATTGGAGACAGCGCCCTCTAAAGCGTTTTTCAAGGGATGATCAAATCTTGCCTTGATTTGAGGTGTCGCTGTTGTTGCCCTTTTGTGAGAGCTCCTTTTAGTAGCCGCTGTCCGTGCCACAGAAAGGCTATTTATTGAGGGTCTACGAACAGTGTCGTGCCTCGCCCTCGAATACAACCACCCCGAACCCTCCGTTCTCTCACCCCGAGATGCCCTTCCAACACGCGTTCTCCAGATTACGTCCTGTAACGCCAGCTTCCTCATCGCCACCTGCTGAAGTCGACGCCGAACACAATCCCCAGCCTCACTCCCAGGCACCTTCTCAGATATCTGCGCTCGAGGAACAAGCAATCACGCATGCGACGCAGATGGCGGTTGCGCTGGCGTCCCCTGCTGAACGCCCCCAGAGCCCCGTCGATCCGGACAGAAAACCTCAGAAGAAGGCGCTTCTCATTGGGATTTGCCGCGTCGCCGATCCCCCGGAATGTCAGAAAGAACGGACGGTGTTCGGAAGAAGGCTTCGAAGAAGCGGCAGAGCACCGGTGGTGTACTCAAGGGACCGCATAAAGACGTCGAGACTACCAGGAAGTTGCTAATCGGTATGTTGTTCTCTGGTGACTGGGCGACTGCATCTATTTTGACGAGACTACTTACGACCTTTTGACAGAAAAGTACGGGTACCATCCGGGCGATATTGTGAGCCTCGTTGATACAGAAAGTCAAGAGGAGGGTCTCCTTCCCACCAAGGACAATATCGTATGTTCTTTGCCCATTCCTTTCGGCCGAGGCACTAACGACCACGATAGATGAAACAAATAAAATTACTCGTACGTTGGGCAAAGGCTGGAGACCGGTTTTACTTTCACTGTATGTCCATTCTACGCCACTCATGCCATGGAAAGCGATTGATTCCGCTCGGACAGTTTCTGGACATTCGGGCCAAGTACCGACGACAGATATTCGGGAATATGACCTCATGGACGAATGTACGTCTGGATTCTCTTTCTTTCCTTCAGCTTACCCCATTTCGCAGTTCTTTGGACCAGTGACGGCAAGACCATCATGGATGACGTACGAATGATCATTATTAGCTCCCCAGCTGCACCTAAACTGGGTTGAATCCTAGGTCCTTCGGGAGGAGCTTGTGGACAAGGTTCCCAAGAACGCCTCACTTACGGTTCGTTCCACCACCATTAATAGCTGGCATCTTGCTAACCAGCGCACCACAGGTTGTATTCGACTCTTGCACGTCTGGGACGCTGCTCGGTGCAACACTATTCGCTTTCGACTGGGGGCCTAATACTCATTTCCTGTCCGTAGACTTAGACCACTGGCGCTGTAACCAAATCTACGTACCTTGGGTCAACAAAGGGGCGCGAAAGACTGATAGTCTCTGGAACATCACCAGTACGTCGCAATGCGTCACTTTAGACGCATCTTGCTCTCGCTCATTCGTCATTCTCATTCTCCATTCAGGAAGGCGGTTAGCAGGTATGCCTCCTGCTCTTCCACCCTTTCCTCGCTAATAATAGCCCTATCAGCGTTCAGGCTCCATTTTTCTCGGATTCCTGGGAGTCGAAGCGGCAGCAACGAATCCACCATGGCAACTCGAAGAGAAGAAGTCTTCGATGAGAACAACATCCAGGAAAATGGAAGAGCGGCTGGCCCATCGAGCCCTGGGAGCAATCAGAAGGCTGCCGCCCAATCTTCCCTCCATGGTCTGAAGCGGTATCGTTCGCCCGAGTCGATACACTGCAACGGATACTGCCATGGTCGGAGAGTACCATGGATTAGTAACAATGTGGTAAGCTTAAGGCTCGTCCTTTTGTTCTATTTCATTGAAGATAATCCCCTCAGGTATGCTTATCATCCGCGGCTGACGGTCAAAAGACGTACGAGGACGGGAACGGTACCTCCATGACGGTCGTAAGAAGCATTGATAACACTACATGGCACAATGCTGATAGTAATTCCTCCCCTTGCAGGCCCTGATCGATCTTCTTGGTGTGTCTTCCCGCTACCTATCCCGCAAGAATTGTGTAACGTGTCTACAGAGAGGGAGCCCCATCCGACGCTAGAGAGTGTCCTTACTCTCGTCAGGTAGCTGTCTTCTTTGTTTCTATTTCCTCTCGATGAATGAAGCGGTTGCCTCCAATAGCTTCGACTTGCATCAGAAATATGTGACTCTACACGCCGCGTCGCGCGCCTACCGAAAGGAGGTTCGGGAATTCAATGCCACGAGGCTCGCGAGGGGCAAATCTCCTAGGATGGGAAAGGAAGTAGAGATGAACAACTTCCAAACACCCCAGGTGTGTTCTTCAGATGCATTTAGCGATGCGCTCGCGTCTTAATGCCCGTTTCCTAGCTCTCGAGCCATCAGCCACTGGTAAGAAACCCTCATCCCAGGAAGCGTTTTATTAATTCGTATTCTTCCACCCAGGACATGAACCTCTTGTGGAACCCATAATATGAATTGTACTGTCAATTTCTCTTCCTCGACTATTTGTTCTCATCCAGTGAATTATACATTATGCATAGACTAGTAATACCTGCATTCGACGGACTAAATTCTTTCTTCACGCTATGCTGCCACTCATTTAGAAAACTCTAGTTCATCTTTATTCCACTACATCTTTGTCATCATGTTGACCCCATCTGTACTGCCGCGAACCCGACTTCCAGTTAGCGCTCACCTTCAGTTCGACCCTGACAGAGCTACCTAGATCCCTCCATTTTCCAATTCAAATCCCAGACACACATTAATGTTCAGCGCTCAGCGCTCAAATTGGACGCCCTGGGCCTAGCCTCTCTGTTCCCTTCCGCTTCTGCAGGCCGTGCCGCCGGATGCTGAGCCTTAGGATTCCGACTCACAAGACTTGACGTGGTTCGGTAGCGCCGAACTCCGATTCTTCCTGATCTTCGTTCTGTCTCCACTTCAAATTTGAATGCGACGAACTTCTAATTTAGTTCCTCCATTTGGCTTCGACCACCCTCATCACGGATTCTACTCTCTTCTACACACTTCTTGTTTAAATTTCTTACCTTGAATCTTGATGCCACAGCCTTTGACTCAACTACCACCAAACCATCATGACAAGAAGCAGGTTTTGATACTCTGATACCTACCATACGAGTTAAGTAAACTCTCGAAGTTTTCCGCTTTACAACCTCACCTCCCCGTTTTACATTTCATTGCCTCTGTCTCCATATGAACTCAGAATCCACTCAACTGAATGAAGCCTCTAACTCGTCCTTTAGGCGGTTCCAGGCTCATCACAGATTCACGCACCACTTTTGGTTTTTGGCTTCCTTTCTCCACGCTATATCCTAGAAAGTAGAGATCGTAAAAATAACATAACATCAATGCCTAGGAACTTCGTACGAGGTTACCCAACTTGGTCTATCTTACCGTGAACTTGACGTTGGGGCTTACATTCCAGCGGACTTCGCTTCCACGTCACTCTCATCACTATTGATGATACTTCGACCTTCTGTCCTCTGCGGAATTCTTCTCGCTCCTTCTTCTATTCGGCTTTGAAACCTTATATCTGTCGTCCATAACCATGGATTTCGAGCGCCGCGAAAACCAGGTCTGGACGAACTTTACGTTCTTGAAGCACTCGGACGAGCCCTCAGACGCGCAACCCTATCTAATGAAAAACGCGTGGCTTATCCCTATTGTTCTTTAGAAGCTCATCTCCTGAATTCGCTCGAAGGGACCTTACCCTGTGCCATTACGTTCACCGGATGTCCCTTGACGTTCAGGCTTCCATTTTCCAGCATTCATTCATTCAATTCACGGAGGCAGGGTTCCGGACGCGCCGCGCGCGCTCCCAAATATCAATTACATCCGAAATGAATCGATTCGATTGTAAAATAATCTCCCTTCAGCACAACGAGGTTCCTGCAGCCGTCAGCGGCCCGGTTCGTGATAAGTATATTTGGCTCTCAGGAACAGGGCCAAAGTCCGACACAGCCACGATCAGCACTGCTTGGCCCGATTAAGTGTTAATCGTCCTTTGGGGCTTCGGCGGCGCTGCTCGCTTTGTGAGTTAGACGAACCACGGTTCGCCTGATCGGACTTTGTGACTTGCGAGCTGGGTACTCTGGGTAGCCGTCAACTGTGGGAGGACGAGGATAGAGGAAGATGTCTTTTCCACGATGATCAATTCAGTCCAAGAAACTTTGGGGGACGGGGGAGCTAGCACCCTCACAGCAGCAGAGAGTTGGATATCACCGAGTCCCAGTGCCCTGATTCATGAAAACATTCATAGATGCGTAGATATTTTAATCGGCGGAGGGGGAACAGACGGATTACGTATGCGGCTTATGAACCGCACTTATTCCGGCGACTCACAACGCACTACTAGCGGGTGAGTCTTTTTACGAACCAGAACCCGTAGGGTCCATGGCCTGTCCACGCAAGAGAGGATTTATTCCGCGGTCTCTGTAGCTAACAGGATGTCTGCGCAGCCAGGACTGAAGGATCCTTCCGCACTTCCAGTCCATATTTCCGTATAGAACATAGTTCCCTAACACAGTTATGGGGCACAAATCTCTGCAATACAGTCGTCTGGAACTCAGTGAGATAAGAGGATATCAACCCTTCAACTCACAGGGACACATCGTGACCAGTCCAATGAGGAGAACGACGGGAACGGCCCACCAAAATGGAAGAATGATATGACACGATCTCGCAGAAAATGCTACAGCGGTTGTCCATGACCGCGTCTCGCGTAAGTCAGCCCCTTGTCTTGCGAGCTGACAGGCCTCAGGTGATGCGTTCGCGTGATGAAGGCGGCGTGCAGGGTCACAAAGAAGGCCATAGCGTGTGCACAGCATGCGTACACATGGGCGAGGCGCGCAGGGGCGCGTGCACAGCATGACTACCTATCTTGTTCGCCTATCTGCGTCTGCGGCGAAGGCGATCGGGTGGATATAGGTGGGCGCGTCACGGATAAACATTCGCAAAAATCCTGACAAATCAATAAAAGAGTTCGAGAAAGTGTGCGCACTGTGGTTTGGTTCGATTGAAACGAACTCTAGCGAACCTCCGCGACTCGATGTTCACGGTTCGGCGAGCGATAACGAGCCCTTGACATGGGCGCTGGCTCTATCTTTCCGTGGAGAAGTTCGGTGCCCGCACAGTCCCCGGTTCGTGAACCTCTCACAACAAACTTCTGCCACTTAGCTCCATCCTCGAGTTCTCAAACCGCTGCACGGTTTCACGGTCGTATTTGGGTTGCAGGGCCTATACGGATGCTTCCGAATCTTTTCCCCACCTTAACACCACCACACCCCGTGGCCGGGGAGCGGTAGCAACGTGTCCCAGGTTTCTGGCTTCCGTGGGCTTGGCCCATGGTAGAAGCAAGCCCACGTACGCCAAACGTCACTTTCAGGGGGAAAGGTACTATGATCATCGCTCGACATCAAGTCTTTGGACAATAATGGCCAGGGACATAGCATGAGGTCCTTCGTCCACTTAACTCCCCTGCTCTAACATTTATCGACTACTCGTCCTGCTCAATTCTATTCATAGCGCTGTTCTAGACCTTTGCGGGGCCTGTAAATTCAGAGACAACGCCCATCTATTATGATTCATGATTGGGCGAAAGAGACGAAAGAAAGCCCGTCAACTTTGACTCAGGAACGGACGTTGGACAGTAAGAGTTACGCCGATGACGACGAAGAGGAAAGCACAGCGATCATGATACCACCTTACGTGCACCTCGTCCAGGAAGTCAGGTACGGGTGTCGTTAAGCAAAAAGTTCATGACGTGGACGTTCTACAGTTTGTTCAGGCACCGGGGACAAGCGTAGTCCCACCTGATGGACCCACACGAGCTCCACTTATACTACACCATCATTATAGTGTTCTGAACGAGTATCGGACAATAGGATGTCCGTGTGATGAACTTGCAGCACTAATCCTATTATAGTGCAGACCTCTAGCGAATTACAGGGATACTCTATTCTTACACCTATACTGCGAGAAACGCATACTCAGCTGCAATGATCGTGCAGCCTTCTCGCCAGAATTAGATTTATTGGACCGTCTAGTTCTCATCGGCCGGCGCTCGCAAAATTTGCGACGGTCATTTCCACAGAGTTTCTCAGACGTCGGAGCTTTGCAGCTGATAAATGCAACATCACCGAATTGAGCTTCTTGAAAAACCAACTGTTTAGTGCGTGCGGGAGAAGCCGCTCGCAATAGCCAATCATTTTCGTGAAGCGACCTCCAGGGACTCGCACGCGGTCAAGCTCAGCTAGTAGTCAGAAAGCGCGATGTCTCGGGCACGTCCAGCGTTGAGCGGATGCATTACTGGTCCGTACTGGTTCATCATGAAGACGGCAATGCCTCCCTGGTGCATTTGAAGCGGTGATCAGACGAAGAAAGATTTTACCTCGCTCCCTCACCGTCCATCCCAGGCACACCTAGTATACAGCCTCCAGGGCACACGTAGAATAGATATGATGAAGACGGACACCTAAGTCCCTCCGAGACTACATTGAGAGCAATCAGTGCCACATGGCTCGCGTACATCATCGACGCGGAGGCTGAATGTACCGGCGGTAATGAGGATATTCTCCATGGATCAATTGCTTTTACGACGTACCCGTTTCTTCGAGGAACCATCAATATAGAGACCGGACGACGCATAGCCCAACTGAGAAGAGGAAACACCCCTTCCGGGTATCAAAAAGAATGAGCAACACTAGACCATATCGCCGTATAATGATTTTGATACATACTTATGCTCGCGCAGATGCCCGGTCGTGGAGTTCACTGGAAATTTTCAGCGAAGTCGGCTGTGCCGTGAAAGGTTCGATTGTGACCTCGAACAGCCGTTTCCACCCATCGAATTACCGGCAAACGAGAACAATGAAAATTTCCCAAGCTTTCATCAGTAGACTTACCACAGTTGGAGGGACACGCACACGCGTCACGAGCTCCTCGAGATAAAAATAGGCGCTTTACTCGCGTTCGCACGGCTATACACGTCGCCGTGAGGCCATCCGCCGTTCCTCGAACAAACTTCTACCTGCGCCCGCAGTTGCATGTTGTCAGACTCTGGTCATGATGCATGAGGAGACGTGGTGCTCGTGTAGCTGACGCAGCCTTCCAGCGTAGACGCAGATACATAGATCAGCCAATCAGCGTGTGCCCACCTTAGAGCCCAACTCACTTTGAACTTGCTGATTCGAAACGATAGGGGGTGTGCACATGGTGGTTTCGGGTTTGCATGTGCTCCGTTGTCCTATATCCTTCCAGGGCGCCTAATGTCTTGGTCGCAAAAGCACTATAGGCAGGAGAAGTGAAAGGGGAGACGCATCGAAATTAAGCGCCCGTCGCTTCCCGCCGTTATCATCGTGGGAATCCACGCCTCATGGCCATCAGACGATGCCGCCGCCATGCGCTCTTCCTTGCCGCGAGTGTTCGTACACAGCCTTGGCCTAACTCCGCCATTCCGAGACCTGGAACGGAATACTTGAATTAAATACACGAAATTTCGTGGGGTCGAATCCCCGAATGTTCACCTCCCCTCTGTCTCCTGAGTTTTGATAGAATCGCTCGTCGACCCCGAGCCACGCCGCACTCCTCGCTGTTTCCTGGCTAAGCTTATCACCTCATGATAACTCGCATCTAAAACGAATCTCAACGTCATCTCTCCCCGCTTTGAGGGTAATGTCGTCCAACCAGCACGCCTCAAACACGCCTCGAGGCGCTAGATCCGGGCTTTTGTCTCGAGGAATTTCGGTTCGTGAATGTCGCAGGAAGGGGGATTTGCACGGCCTTGGGCTTCCGAAATCGGTGTGCAACCGTGAAGATCCCCACTGATCGTCGGATAAGGCGAAAATCTGCGGCGTGACTGGTGGGAATCCGAGATATTTGGGGATAAAGAGTGTGCGTTGTTTGTCAAGACCTTCCATCGCGAGCAACATAAGCGATATCACCTTCTGCGCCCACACCAACCTTGCACTACACCCACCACCAACGACTCCCTTGACGATTCCAGCACTCCCAAACGACCTCAGATCTCACTACATACGTACAGAACACACTACGACGACAAGAGTAATGTACCGAGTTGCGCCAGGGTATCAGGTGCGTCTCATTCGCGTGCGCTGTGCCACTCGTTAGCTCACATTCTCTCCCACAGGACCCCTCTCGCGCCGCTGCGCCTCCTATAAACGCTCCCATTCTCCGCACTATCGATTTACCACCTGTGGACGGCGACTACAACGATGCAGAAGTGCTACGCTTCGCAATGCAGGGTAGCGGCACACCATCGGTGCCACACCTACTACTCTCCAACGCGTCGGTGGCACATGCGCCTAGCCGCCACGCGCCCGTCGCGTCTCTCGACGCACAGATGGGTCGTTTGAGCATTTCGGCGGTTCAAACGCCTGCGTCTGATCCCTCTTTGGGCAGACTCGCCGCCTCTGGAGGCGCGAGGGCTCCACCGCAGCCGCCGCGTCAAGGCAGCAGGCGTACGTCTCCTACTCCTCAGCTTCACGCTAGGAGACATCCGTCTTCGCATCGCGCCGGCTAGATTCTCTGTGACCATCATCATCATCCCCTTCCTTTGTCATCGCCTTCATCGCCAGGGCCTCGTGGTCATCCAATCCGTCCTCGTCAATTGATCTTCCACCTCCACATGCGCCTTGTTTCACGAAGATTTCACCTCGAACTTTCGTTCAAAGCTCCCCAATCCCCCAACTCATCTGTCCGGTCGTCGAACGACCGTTATGCTACCCCATCTATATTTATAGCTCCTGGTTAACAGGACACGTCTCGCGGTCGATCGATCATATCGCGCTGCTAATGGACGTGGCCCGTTCGACGGAACGTGTCTACC
>CACVBS010000032.1:383964-594601 GCA_902728275.1 Cyclocybe aegerita | reverse complement strand
TCATGTCGACCTTTATATATTCACACTTCTACGTACCTGCCTCTCTGGCGTATACCCTTTTCATGCCTACATGTTCTTTGTCATGTCGGTCTGTGCTACCATTCTGTTTTATGATTGATAAATTGTGTACTTGTCTTATACAATCATTGCTCTATCATCGCTTCCCAATCACTTTTAGTTGGCGCTTATCGAACGGGCAACCCTCTATCATGCTCTACAATTCAGAAATACGCGAATGCCAATGGCTTCAAGGATAAGATAAGATCGAAAATTGCGTCATCACCCATGTGCGCGTGATCTAGCGAGATCCATTCGGTCGACGCACGGACCTCATCCAACCTTCGCACCCACCACCGCCACACATGCCCACCAGATGGCAACGACAAGCAGATTGCTTCAATTGCCACCCGAAATCATTATCGACATCTTGAGTTACCTATCCCCACACGACCTGCGATCATGCCAGCTCACCAACAGAGAGCCCCACATGCTCATTCGCTGTTCTGTGCTGCTGCAATACAAGACGGCACTCGAGACTGCGCAGGCGGAGGACAACCCGTGCTCTTTGGCGCCGTATTCCGAGAAGATCGAGGATCTCAGGTCGAGCGAAGAGGCCTGGAGCATGGTGAAACCAAAGTTCGCCGTGTCGATACCAGTGAAGCACCATCCATCGGGGATCTACGATCTTACAGGAGGAACATATTTGCTGGGAAATGTCGACAGGAAAACACTGCATTATCTCAAGCTTCCCAGGACACCGTACGATGACACGAGGTGGAGGTCCGTAAGGGTGGATCGGACGATCATTGACATGGGTCTATGCGTCTTCGAGCACGACCTGATAGCCATTGTTACGACGTGAGTGGCGCATAAGCTCCCCAATTTCATTTACTGACAATTTACAGACATCGGAAGGAGCAGATAGAGCCCGCCTTGTTCGACATCGAACTTACCCTGCGCGAGTTCTCGTCAGATCGACGACACCCCCAGGCCAAAGAGGAGCGAATTCTGGTCATGACGTCCCCATACGAGAAACCAGCCATCGGAATTGAGATCGTCGGCGACAATCTCGTCCTTATACTCACGTTCTACAACCACCGCGACAAGCCGGACGACCGTGTCTTTATCTACGAGTGGCGGACATCGGTCCTCAAAGCGGTATGTTTCGCCTTGCTTGCTCATCCCCAGTCTGACGTCACCATAGAGCTTCTCCGCACCATGGCACACTTACGCGGGGCTCATTTTCCTCTCAGAACACCTTGTCCTGCTCCCAAACACACATGAAAACTGCCTCGAGATCTTTCGCATCCCATTCAAGCCGACAATCGAAAGCCTTACACCCATCCTCACTCTCTCATTACCAAGGCTTGCTGAGGGCCGCTCTCTAACCGGCGTCTCATGTCGTGCAGAACCCAACCCAATCGGAGCTTCATCGCGAATCGATAAACGCCAGAGAGCCCAGGAACGCCTCGACGCCGGGATCGTGGACGTAGACGACTTCCAGCCCACCCGTGGTTTCCTCGCCAGCGCCACTGATGCTATCTGTGTGTTTGCGGTGCGGATTAACGGGATACCTGTGGCTGCTCTCGATGGCAATGGAGGATTCAACCTCCACTTTGCTTTCGCGAACGCATTCACATTCTTCGTTCATCGCCGGTCGTTCCTCAACTTGGTGCACGAACACGAAGGAGCCGATGCTCCGATCCCGTGGCCGGAGTGGGGCCCACCAGTGTCGCGCTGGTTCAATGCGAACACGTTCCCGACCCGGTGGATCACCACGACGGCTGGCCAGCGGTGCGTGGTCATCGCGGAGGCGGCACCCGAGACGGGCTTCCCGTACGTTGTGCTCGACTTCAACAAGGACAACGTGAGGCGAATGAAGAAGAAACTCGCAGAGGAGAAGGAGGAGCACGACCGTTCACCTACAGTAGAGATGAACCACATGACCTACGAAGAGGAGCTTGAGGCCGAGCTGGACGAGGCCGCGGCTGCGCTATTCGCGCCCTCGCCTTTGGCCGGCCCAGACCTCCAGGACGAGCCTATGGACGAGGACGATGAGCACGAGTCGGATTCGTCTTCTGAGGTCGACGTCGGCCGCCCCAGCCGGATCTGGTGCGTTGAGACGAGCGAGAAAGTTGACGCACCGGAGACGTTTGTGGAGGAGGTGTCCGGCGAGCTGCCATATGTCGCGGCAGCCTCGGAGGGGCGATACGCCTTCGACGGCGTTCTGCTGGACGAGGAGAGGATAATTGGGATCCGGGTAAGTGGTCTGTTTTTTTTCTTTTTTTTTTTTGACTTCTGACATCTTCTAGACCGACATCATGGACGATATCAAATATATCGATGTACATTATTTCGGGTAATCACGAATTGTAATCTCGCGACCAGTTGAGCTGACCATAAGTATCGTTTTACATCGTACGTTTTCGTCTATCAACCTCTGAAGATGAGTCTGCTCATGTTCTGAGCATTATATCTTGAGATGTTTCTCACCGGACGGAAGCCGATGAGTAATTATGAAAATACAATTGGCCCCAAAAGGACTCTATACCGGAGAAATCGGAGATGCGGGCCTAGAACGGGACAGACTCCGACGCTAAATTGCTTTTAAGTAAACGCTGCCCGTGACTCCCCTCTTCCATCTTCTCAACAACCCAATCCTCGCCGTTGCACATCAAATGCTGCACTTTTTCGACTTACCAACTGAAATATTCCTCGAGATCCTCTGCTATCTGCGCTTGCCCGACCTCCACAGATGCAGTCGCGTGTGTCATTTGCTCAAGGATACAATCGACGGCGCGCTACACATCCAATACCAGATGCAACTCGAGCTCGCAGGGATGCAGAATAACCCAAATTCGAAGGCTTGCATAGCGAGCCGCTTGGATCTCCTTAAGGCACGAGAAGAGGCGTGGAAGACGTTGGACTGGAGCTTTGTAACGAAGATCACCGTACCGTGCCAGTCGTCGGGCGTTTACGACCTCACGCCTAGCGTTTATCTCCTTGGGAAGACATTGAGCGGCGATGTGTTCGAAACCACGGGGATTCAGTCCGTTCAGCTGCCTGCAAGATTTCCGGAGGACCTTGAAACGGTCGCAGTAGAGTGGAACGAGTTTGATTTTGGGATGCATATCATCGATTTTGGGACGGCGATTGAAGAGCACGATTTGATGGTATGCGTATCTTCGTGAGTGTCCTTTCCGTTCATTCTGGCTCGTATTCATCGTCCAAAGTGTCCCAGACGAGGACGACCGCAACGTCTCCCATATCGTTGCCGTTCTACTGCGGTACTCAACGAAGAGGACACACGACGACTGCCAGAACCCCGTCATTCCCATATGTCGTGCCCGAGCGTCGCAGGGACAACCTAGCATCAGCATCGAAGTCGTCGGAGAGAACCTCGCTCTTACTGTTGTCTTTAACCAAGATAGAGCCATGTCCTCGGACTATCTCTATATCTTCGACTGGAAGACCGGCCGAAGCAAATGCGTGAGTCGTTCACAGGCACACGCTATCAATCTTCTGATAAGCCTCCAGCACCCAGTTCAAATCTATAACATAGGTCTTGTCTTCCTTCGTGAGGACATTCTCGTGAACCCCAACATCGTCCGCAAGTCTCTTGACATCTACCACATTCCCCCATCGTCCCTGCTCTCTTTACCCACAGCTTCCACCTCGGTCCGCCTTCTCCAATCTCTGATCCTGCCTTCTTTGAAGCTAGGCCAGCGGATAACGAGCATATCATGCCGCAGCGACCCCAACCCAACTGCGAACGCTGCATTTCCGAAGTATACCCGGCCGACGCGTCCATACGCGAACGACTCTTCGGACGCGATCATGATTATGACCCTCGAGGTCTCGCCCTTCAATCGAGGTTCTTCGCGGAACTACGTCATGATCGTCCACCGCCGCGCGCTTCTCCACCTCGCCATCTCCGCTCTACCTCGGAAGTCGGGCAAGGGGCTGCTTAATCTCGTCGCATGGGATACGTGGGGCCCGCCCGTGACGCGGTGGTTCAACGCAGACGATTTCTCGACGGTGTTCATCACAGCGACGTCTGGCCAGCGCTACGTACAGCTTACGCCCTCCGAGCGCGGGCACCCGCGTGGGTCCAACATCCCGCTTCCGCGTGACACCATCCACGTTCTCGACTTCAACCCATGGCACGTCCACCTGGCGCGCCGTAACCCAGACCCGAGGGAGCTCATAGTCGGCGTTGTGGATCCCAAAGAAGGGGAGAAGGAGCGCGAAGAGAACATTTGCCATGCGCACGAGGCGTTTGCGCAGGATATTGTTGGCAGGCTGCCGTATGTACGCTGCACCTCCGAGGAGAAGTGGGAGTTCTACGAAGCGGTGCTGATGGATGAGGAGAGGATACTCGGAGTTTCGGTGAGCCCATTCTTACGTTCGTCGTTTCATCTGGCTCAATGGCGTGGAGGAACAGAGCGAAGCTGATTCCTACCGGATGGATGCGATAGATGTGATCTACTTGGGATGACGTTAAAGAAGACCATCAAATTATACCCACCTGCTATATGATACCTTCGGAATCGCTGTCTTGGCCCTGCTTTCTTGTGTATCTTATGTTATCTGTATGTAATATTCATGCCTTCCCCACTTCGCATCGACAGACGTATACGACTGACATTTTCGAGCCGTCAGTCCTCCCATGCACGTACAAGTGATCACGAGAGAATTGAAACGAACCACTCGGAATAAAAATAACAATGATCGCCTTCGGCACTCTCCATAGATGAAGACGAAATACAGCTCGTGCGTCAGAACGAGTTACCAAAATTATCTGGATGAATCAGCGCACCGGGTCGAGAGAAGTACGAATCCCTGATGCCCTGTTGCATCGGACCATTCAATTTGAGATCGAAGAAGATAAGCCCGACAAAACAAGCCCTTGTATCGAATACTCTTCCATTTCTGTGCGTCCTCAACGCTCGACACAGATTCAGAAGGCTGACACACGCTCCTGCTTCTTCCTTAGCGCCATTGCAGACCCCTTCCGAAGGAAGAACAAGGTATTGGGCTTAAAATGACATTGGCCTTGCCAGACATAAGCATAAGCTCAAGTCGTCTTTATTGCAAGCAACAGAACTTGAAGGGGGAAGAAGCAGAACCTCGTGCCCAGTCAGTTGATCCCGAAGCTGAGTCGTCTGCGAGACAAAAGTTTCTTTTGAGAGACAGTGGTAAAGAAGATCTTGAACTCGTCGCCGGGTTTAACAAACCTTGACACTGCGCTAGACTTGAGCATCCAAAAAAACGTCAAAATGTGTCGGTCGACAAGACAGCGCTGTCAAGGACATAAAATACTTGATTGACACCTATATACTACAATGCAATTAGAGCGGCTTTGCTTCGACAAGTGACATACCTGACAGAAGGCTGTGGTGTCTTCTCCCTATTTACCGGCTACGCGACAGATCGTGTTGCTTCTCTTGCCAAATATACCCTGTCTTACTTCAGAACTTCTTTCTGCCTTCCCCACTTTCCCCTTTATGGACTTCCTCACATTTCGCCATCTCCTAAGGCTTCTTTCAAGAAGCAAGTAAGTCCGTGGGGAATCGCCCGCGATTCTCTGGGGCTCTATGGAGAATCGATCACAGGCATCTATACATACAGACATCTTAGAAGTCGTAGACCGGCTTCACATAGCGGACAGAAAACCGGATATATATATATCTTTGACCTGAAACCGAGAAGTACCTCGAGGACGCCGTTCCTCCATGGTCTTCGCCGGGGACTTGGAACCAGGAGGCCTACGCCAAGGTGCCTCGCGCCATCCGGAGCGTCCCAACCCAATTAAAGCGTCCTATTCTACGCCCAAGCCACCCAAGACAGAGCGTGCGCGAGGAAAGTTCGTCGTCGAAGCGCCGAGATGCCGAAGACTCGCGAGCGGACGAGCGGTCCGGGGCGGGTGCGCCGGGAGTAAGACGCAAACTTTATACTTTCAATTTGTTCTTACACATCTCTCGCTGAATTCGACATCCGCGCATTTGAACATTGGGAGTCTCCAAGCCATTGCTTCTACGCCGGGCGCTTCTTTATCGCTCGTTTCAAGTGTTAGCGAGGTAAAATACATGACACATCGACCATCATTGTGTGTCTAGAAAGTCCAGGTAAAATACGGCAACTCTCCTCGCTTCTTGTATCTTAGAGAGAAACCTCAGAGAAGCCAGAACGTGTGGCTTCTCTTGCCAAATATCCCACCCTGATTTCCTTATTTCTACCTTCCCCGCTTTCGGCCTTACGAACTTCCTCACATCTCGCCGAGGCGCCATATCCTATGGCTCTCGTTCTGACTTCTTTCAAGAATCAAGAAGTACGCTCGTGGGGAACGCCCGCGAGCTCTATGGAGAATTGATCATAAGCATATACGCAGACATCCCAGAAGTCGGAGACCGGCTTCGCATTGTGGACAGAAAGCTGGTTATCCTTGGCCTCACACCTATCGCGAGCGATCAACAAGTTCCTCAAGAACGCCGTTCCCCCAGAACAAGGAAGCCTACACCAAGGTTCTTCCCACCATCCGGGGCGTTCCAATCGGCCTATTCTGCGCCTAAGCTACCCAAGACAGAGCGTGCGCGAGGAGAAGACATTTCGCTGACGAATGGCCGAGATTCCGAGGAGCCGTCTTTAGCACCTAGTAAGGACGAGCTTGACCTCCTGCACACGCCATGATGTGAGCGCCTGACCAGGTCATCCGGGACGGGCGCAGCGGAAATTTGAAGCAAATTTTACGCTTTTAATTTGCTCATAAGCGTTCTCTCGCTGAATTCAACATCCGCGCATTTGATCACCGCGAACCCCCGAGCCACGGCTTCTGTGCTGGGCGCTTCTCTTAAGCGCTTGTTTCAAAGCAAAGTACGGTAATTGTTCCCGGTTCTTCTGCCTCAGAGAAGCTTAGACTTTTCTTCGTCTCCTCATGCAGGTGCGTGGCTTCTTAACGCCCCGTGGCTCAGTACATTGTCTCGGGCCGTAGTGCACCAACTTGTCTCGGCTTGACATCTCACGCGCAGGCTTCCTTGAAGGCCGACACAGCCTTCATCCATACGTGATGCTGGCCGCGATCCGCGCTTGCCCCTCGGATATGGCAAACTGAAGCAGTATGTAGCTCAAGCACCTCTAAGTCGTCAGTCGATGGGTATCATCCCCGGCTATCGATCACGCAAGTCCCCCTCACGTATGCCCTAGCCCTAGTGACATTCTCCAATACGAGAACAAAGGCGGACTTTCGGGTCAGTCAGGCATTTGCTAGCCGTTAGCCGGGTCCGCCAAGGAATGGAACAAGCGCCCAGGGTAAAATTTCTCGCCTGTATTAGGATACTCTAAACTAATTAGTCGGACTGTGGAGTCGGATACACACGACGTATTTCAGGGAATTTCCCCTCCAGGCCTACATGGTACGCCCGAGGGCTGAAGTCGCTCACGATGGAATTGTCTCCTCGACGTATCAATGCTCGTGAAAGTCCTTCATAGTAAACTCACGATAACGCGATAGCAATCTAATTCTGGATTAATGATAAGCATTGAGAAAATGAAAGGGCTAGTTTGGGGAAGGGGTGATGTACGAGATGTTGTTCCCGGGATAGTGCCCCAAGGACATCGTCAGATCCGGAAGAGGGTGCGATGCCATTCTACTGGCCCCGAGCCGAACTATCCGGTTCGTCGAAAGTTTTGGGTAAAGGTAGGAAGGAAATAGATGCCTGGTGCCCATGTCGTTAGTGCGCTAGAAGCCTTCCTTCACCCCGCATCATTGCTCATGAAAAAGGTCGCAATACAGACGCTGGACGTCACCGGATATACCACTGACAGCTCGCCACGCGACCAAGTGAACCAGTGCAAATGACCGGACGTGTCTGTGCGAGTCGCCAAGTCAACAGCGAGGACACGAGCATTTCGCAGTGTCGAAGAGTGCGAAGAATCAAGCCGGCTGATGTGGATCTGACCCAGCTCGAGGACTTGCAGGGTCCTTCCTATATTAAACGAGATCGGAACCGCGTCGAGGTGGGGGGAAAAGTATATAACTCTTCCTCCGTCTCGCTGGGTCCGTGCCCTTTCCTTGTTCTTGTACCCCTTCCAGCACACTCTCATAGCAGGCATACACCAACTGCAGCACCAGCATACGTTCTCCTCTGGGCACTACGGTGAGTCCTTTCCTGTGCATGAAGCCCTTGGAGGACTTCCAGCCTCAACGCGTCGTTCAGCCACAGCTCAATTCCTCGACCTAGCTAGAGACACGCGCTCCGGCACCTGAGCACGATGTCTCGAGCATACGGCCCCTCCAACCCACTCCTCACGCCCATCCCCACCGACCGAACGCCAAACGACGCTGCGGAGACGCATCCCCGCGAACGGAAACACCACGTCGCTGTCGTCGCCGTCCATCTCGCAGACCCCCAGATCAAGGATAGAAGCTTCCAAACTTCGAACCGGGCACGATTATCAGGACCCCCAGGCATGGGTAACATGCCCAATTTCCCCACCCAGCCCCCTTCGCTCCCGGCGAACAGAATAGTTCCGCTCCCAAGCTTGGCCGCCGGCATGCCCATTTTAGTCCACCCCCTGCTTCAGTATCATTCCAACATCCTCTCCATCGTCTACGACCTCAGCCTCCATCCATCCACCGCCGAATGCCCAGCATCCAGGACCCGCCTCGAGTACAGGTCGTGGCGAGGCCAGCCGGCGATGCACCCCAGCACTGTGACTTCGCTCACGGTCAGAATGCCCGGCATCGAGAGCCCTGTCGTGGTCTTTCCGTCGCGAAGAGACAGCATGGTCGTCACCATCGATGACGTGCTGGGGGCTGTGAGCAGCGCCGTTCGCAGGGCAGTCCTAGACCAACTCACCAGTCAAGCAACGGGCGATAGCTTTGGGCTAGGGCGAAGGGGATACATCCAGTCCCCGCAACCATTCTACACGGATGCCCAGCTCACCTCCGATGTACGACGCAGGTTGTCGCGTGCTCGTTGGTGGGGAGGACTGTACGCCAGCCCAACCGAGCGGGATGTGTGGATCCTGCATACGTCTGAGTACCGCCCTCACTGAGTGAACGTCGCGGGTACTTACCCTAATTCTTGTGGAACACCTTTTCCAAGTTGAACGGGATCGACTCGATCAGGTATCGAGAATCATGTACTTTCTTCAACACGACGAGCAACGTTGTATTCGGACATCATGGACCTTTTCTGCAGCAATGTAACATTAGGATACGAAGAGAACGGACTTCGCTTTACTTACTTTACGTATAATGCCGTTAGGATAGCAGTATGAGCAGTGTAATTGTCGTTAATCGTAATGGTTTGGAAGAATGTTGGAAATCTGTCTGTGCGTGGGAGTATTTTCTTACAGGACTGATTGCCCCCGGTCCGGAGTGCCGCCCACTGGCGACGGCTCTTTTGACTCTCAGCTTACGCCTTGGTTCGTGAGGAGAAACCTGACATATTGTCACAAATTTAGTATAAGTAAATCCCAATCTTCCTTCACCGAATCCGTGAAATACTGTTATGCCTTTCTTCGCTTGAACATCCCGACTTAGCGGGACATCCACTTCTCCTCTTGAGCTGGAGCTCGCGTCGACTTCGAGGCCGCTCGAAATTTTATTCCACATTATCAAGCTTTGACAGAATATGATTCACGAATATAGCAGTAGCATCCATAGTTACTAACATCGTGAGGGGATGCAGTGGCTTCGAGACCAAAAACATAAGAGGGAACACAAATCCAAGGATTGAGGGTCTGCGAAGTCAAGGTCTACCCTTTGAGTAGTTTTTTGAATTTCCGATCAATAGTCCGACCATTAGCCGGTTCCCAATGTCTGGCAAGACGCCCGCGCCTCCATGGGTGCTTATTCTTCAGTTTCACCCAGCTCCAAGCTGAGTCAATGGCAGTGATCTCGAGCGGTAGATAAACTGGGGTGTATCCTGGCACCAATCGTCGGAAGGCATTCAAGAAGAAGGGATCGAGAGGCTACAAGCCCACGGCCTATGCTGGCTTACGCATACATAACGGGTTCAATACGTCAACTCAAATGAAAATTCATCGGTTGGCCACGAGATCGTCGCCTCGAATAAAATTAGCTCCTCGTAGTCTCACATAACGAGAGCAAGGGCCAATGGTTGATATCGAATTCGCCTACCTTGGGACGGCGTTCGTGAATGAGGGAATTCTACCAAGCTACAATAGGAATATAATCGCGATGTGCTCCCCGTCCGTCCCGTGCCCTCGCGCCACAATGGAGACCTATTTGTGTATTATAGTATTGCCGTCAGCACTTGCCACCATGTTTGTAGGCTCATAAGGAACGAGCTGCATACCTGAACTATTAGGTGCTGCAAGAAATACAAGGACCGCGTCGAGTTTCCATGGACTCTGAAGTTGTTACTGAGAAGAATATCTCCCTCGAAAATCGACATGCAAGTAAGCATAAATTCTTAGAAGGTTCAACCTTTCTTGCTACAAGAGTGTACTCTGTTCGGTCTTGTGGCGTGCGGCTCGAAAGCCTGAACTACCATTCGTGACATGATGGAAAAGTTGTGTCCGCCCTAAGCTCGCATACCTGGCCAGTCCGTGCTCTCCCCCAAGTGTATCCGAGTGTCGTGTATGTCGTATGTATTCCGTCTCTTATCGCTTCGGAGGTCCTTCCGCCCAGGGTTGACTCACGATGCAACGTGTAGCGCTCAACGCGCCTGTTGCGCTTCTCAAATGCTGGTCTGTTTTCCCCCCTAGACATTTCGTACACCCTCCGTAGAACGTCAAACAGGTATTATTTCCCCGGACGTCCTTGATGCGTGGATACCGAACTGCCATCGGCGTCATGATCTTAATCATGACAATGGCTTGTCGGTTCTTCTCTCAACTCATGTCAAAGAGGAGGGTAAAACATATGGCGTTCCAGGGAGAATATGGAAGGATCCCCGCGACGCATCTGCATGGAAGACTAATTGACTAATGCTTCCTCTCCAGCATGAGAGCGCCACACCAGAAAATGAACTGGCTCATCGAGACGGATTTACATCATGGATAACTGACAGCCACCGGTCCAATGCACTGAGATGGTCCGAAACAAATCTAGCCATGTTGGATTCGAAGTCTGAGCAAATATACCCGATCTGCGCTCTCCATTAGGATTGTATGTTAAACTCTGAGTTGAAGAACACGATCACTGAGGCCACTTCCATCACAGCATCCTCAAGATTGCACCTTCTATTTCCCCATCCTGACCGTCCAATCGTCCCCAACCTGTATCCATTGCGGACCACTCGCCTCGTATCTGCCATCAGCATTGATACTCATTATCACGCGATGCAGGGTTGCATATTTACATTTTCACCGTGTAAATCCATGATACGCACATCTCGTCCAACCTGAGGAACTCTCTTCACCTCTTCGAACGAAGAGTGAGGTCACCAATTTCTGGGGTCTGTTGTGGGATTCCTCGCAGTGTCCCTCTCAAAGTTGTGATATGGACCCTCTCCCTGTTTGGGCCATCAATCCAAAGAGAAGGAAGTGCTCTTCCAACTTCCGTTGCAGTTATACGAAAGGAGCCAACAACTATGTTTCATGTATTAATATTCAATGCACTGCGTAATAGGCTCCGTCGAACAACTAAATGACTTTGTAATTCTTGACAGTCGTTGATTCCGAAAGTCAGACGACCACAGGAGACAGAACAAAGTTTCTCCGAAACCCGTGCTATTGATGCCCCAAAATATGCCCATTTGAACGTGACGGGTGAGGTCAATCTTCGAGCTCTCATTCTCCGAGTTTAGCAGGTCATAAACGGAAAGAGGGCGGACGGCATGATGGAATGCAGAATCACCGAGGCCGTCTAAGAACTCCACGACCCTCGGGCGCTTATCTTCATTACGGTACGAGCAACGCAGGAACAATGATGTTACTGCTCACTTCAGGGATAAGTACGAAGCCGAGAAGTGTCTAGTATGAGAATGCCAACCTGAGACGAGAAGCTAGTCCGATAGATGGGACAGCATCATGCCACATATCTGGTCCATATTGGGTGAGTAGGTGGCTAGAATATTATTTCAGAGGAGTTATTCTGTCCACAATAAGGTAATATCCTATTGGAGTTCGAGGCAGTGCGACCGAAAGATCGGGATAGGAAGGAAGAAAGAAAGATCGAGAGTGGACCATTCGCATGGCAGGGCTGTAATTCCTCCCGATAGAGATGTCCTATTCATGCTCGATGTGAGCCCTCCAGCTCATAGTCAGCATAGACGAAAACCTTCAATGCTATCATACTATTTTTCACTCAAGGTGTTAGGTTTGATCTTTAATTGTTCAAAATATTTACCGCCTTATTCGCAGGATATCGGGAGGATAGTGTACGTTTATGCATGTGTTGCGTAGTCCGGCTATTTTCCCGTCCCCCGATCAGTCGAAACAAGGTGATTGTCCTGGCGTTGGATGATCTTGCAGCCTGTCGTTCAGTTAGGAGTTTACTGGGCCTCCACATAGAAATCCGAAAATCTAGTATTTATGAATATGTAGTAGATATCTGCGGCTTGAATCACTTGGATCTAACTCCGGGAAGATTTGGAAGTAACTAGGGGGCGCGGTGCGCACACCTACTGCTATCAGTTGTTGATCACCATAGCCTCACAAATCTGAGACTCAGATGCTGTGTAAACCGCTGTGCCGATGCACGATTCTTGAGATACAACACTTTATCCTTTTCTTATTGAAGGTGTAGGAAATCTGTCTACTCAATTTCCCTGATCGCCCAACGAGTGACGTTCTCTGGGATGCTTTTGTCAAGACGTGGAAATAGACTGAAGCTCCCTGCGCTTTAGCGACTCAAAGTACTTGCATAATATGACATACGCAACAGATTAGACGATAAGACTGATAAATATGAGCGTAGGCTCACACGCTGGAAGACAGAAGCGAAGCAAAGGGGGCCTCGCGGGGTCGTAAATGCCTCATGGCCGTGAGCGTCGGCGTAGAAGCACAGTGAGTATGTAAAGAGGCACTGAGCTACAAATAAGTTTGTCGCCCACTTGATTTGTGGTTTCACCGTGAAGGAAATAATCGTCTCAATAAACTCCCCACACTACTTACAGCGATTGCGGCGCCACGAGGAGGAAATGACGAAATGCGAGTCCCTCTGCATTTTTTGACAAAAGTCAAGCGGTGATATTGCGTCTTTCAAGATAATCGCCCGTCTCCTGAACTGCGCCGACGTGAAACCCGACTCCCATTGAGGCATGGCGGTCGGGCAACATGCTCGAATGCCCAAATTAGGACAGTGCGCCGCCGACATGGGCTTGTTTTCCCACGAGCCAAAAACAACTGTCCTCTTGCGCCTCCAATTGGAGAACGGAATTATCTTCAATTATGATACATTACGACAGAAGAGATCCATTCGATCTTTCAAATAGAGCACAAACTCCCATCACGCAGGAGTGTTTTCTGTCACTACCATCGCTGATATCGTTGATTGCTCCCCGCTTCCACCAGTGGTGTACGTCAATTTCCAGCCTACAGGACTTAGAGTGTTCAACCCCAGTCAAACGTACATCACCACGATGCTGGAATTTACAGAAGAGCGCCAACGACGCGAAGTCCCGACACTCGAGCGCGTCCTTGCATGCATCAAGCTTGATATATGCCCTGGGCCACGACCTGCATGACGAGGCCTGAGGCCTGAATGAGGATGCGTTGCCAATTTGTGGACGCACCATTCCTAGCAGAAGCAGAATCTAGCCCAGACATTATAATGTAGTTCAAGGCGGTGACGAAGACTGCAGTCGAAATGAGGCAAGGCGAACGCAGCAGCAGGACACGGGATATTTCGGGCTGGAAAAAACCTGGGTAACAATGCTGAACCTGAGAATTGAGTTGGCCTTACGTCGCAAGCCATCCTTCAGGCTCGGAGTTCCTGGACATCTCCTTGAATCTCTACTTGAGCGTTCACGTGCGGGGGGATCTGTCATAACATTGCAAGACAGCGGCAAGCCTTGACAAATGATCCCAAGGAAAGGTGGAAGGCTCCTCGTACAAAAGGAAGAAAGGCGCAAAGCACATCTCCCTCTCTCTCTTTCCCTCCAGCCACCACCATCGCGGATACTTCAACCCTTAGACTTCAAGATCCACCCTATAGCATCCGGTATAGGCAACAAATTAGCGTCCCCAGGTGGTCTGTGCGCCGAAGGATCCTAACATTCTGGTATGCACCATAACCGTGCCTTCCTATCAAATCGAAGCTGGGGAATGCGTACCCACGTAGGAGTGCCACGCGAGCAGCCAATGCAGATGCACCGGCCCCACATAGTCACAGACTTTCCATCGATGTCGTCGTCATATCCGCCGTCGACGCATGTCGATAGCTCTAGCGCTCGGCCTAGGGGCCAGCCCGCATCAGTTCTCGGGATCTCAGAGAACGGCCAGGAGAGAGACTCAGAAATTGTCCAGCGTGAATTCGAAGGTGGGTTCGGCCTCGAGTGCATCTAACACTTCGGCGCTGATAGAACGTGTTAAGACCACCCGCCGCCATTGGCCCGAAATCGAACCATGCCACTGCCACCGTTATCGATGGTCGCTATTTTCGTCCATCCACTGCTTCAGTACAGCAGCATTTCGCCTCCGATAGCGTACGATGTGACCTTACCCCCGAGTACGGCGGTCCTGGCCACCAGAACGAGAACGGACCCAGCAATGGCGTGGTGGAAGTACCACTCAGCCATGGAACCGAAGGCTCTGGGCTCGATGACCATACGAATGTGTGGCATCTTGAGCCCTATCGTCGTTCGGCCAGCACGATTGGATTGTGATATCATCACCCTTGGCAATGTGCTCGACGCCGTACATCAAGCGGTATGTGGTCCATCAAGCGTTGTCGCGAGGGGACAGGAAGAGAGCAGGTTCGGCCCCGCGAAATCCAGGTCAAGAACAGGAAGAACCCGGAGAACAGGAGCACCGGTCAACAACATAATGCAGCAGGAGAACGACGAAGCGATCTGGTGGGCAGGCCTCGTTCCGAGCCAAGAGGAAAGAGAGGTGTGGATTTTGCATACCACCAGGAGGCGGCCGTGGTGAAATAGCGAGGGTAGCGAAGAGCGACGGCAGAGAGAAGTTTGGCCACTGTGGAGTCAAGGATTTATTTTTCGAGTAACGTCAAATTCAAGAAGTCGAAATAAGGAAGAATTAAATATACGTGACCGCGAAAATGCTGTTTATGTGGGGTGAACTCCAGAGACGTGAGGCTTTGAAGTTTGGTTCGTGGTCGCCGTCGTGAAAAGAAAGCCACTAGGACATTTTCACACGACCCCAAGTTGATTTAACTTTCCCACGACCGCTGATTAAGGATTGGTAATATTTATTCGCCTATCCAAGCTGCCCCTCGAAAGCTGCGATAACCCTCTTTCCTCTTGCTCCACCGTCCATACTAAGTTTGAGTCGCGGCAAGTATTAATATTTTCACCGATGTGTAGGCCTCTTCACAATCAAGTATCACGTTTATCACGCTTACCACGGGAGGTACTTAGGCTATGTAGCTCGAGCGACTCAAAAGAAAAAAGCGGCACGAAATTCTCTCATCTCACGAGCTGCTCACGAGCATCAAGTTAGACCTCCAACGGCCGCAAACATGACAAAGATCGACGTTTCAAACATATCTTACATATCTCCATTCAGTGACTGCACGTTTGTCCAATAATGCCGACCACGAAACCCTCTCCGCCAAGTCCTGGATGTCATAGCTATCGTAAGTTGTTCTCGTTCCATCGTTATCCTCCGTACCCTCAATGCGACGTGAAGTCAGAGAGGATACTCTTTCTTTCCAGTGCCTTGGAGGTCTAGATCTCATTGCCGAGATCACGCATGCCAAGAGCAATGCTCATCAAAACAAACTAATCCAAAATTGAAGCCGGCTCTATCGACCTCCCGAAGATGTCGGTCGCTCACAACTTGCGGTTGCCCATACATACATCAGCTAGAGGCGCCCATCTCTTTCTTCCCCATCATGCGCTAGTTTCCATCTCCTCACGACAACGACAACGAAAAGCGCCCACCCCACCTGTCCTTTTGCGACTCTGACGACTCTGGCTGTGTCGAACCTTCCGGCCTTCAGGCACAGCCCAGTATCGCCAGACAAGCAGGCCCTGGTACGTTTCAGCCCCAATTTCCGCCTCGACTCCGAGACTAATCTTCGGACGACAGACATCCCTATAGCTTACCTCCTGTCTCCCTTCTTCGTGGGTCCTCTGGATCGACTACCATCAATCGCCGAAACGCCCACATGCAGCTTCCCAGCTCAGTTTTATTCTGCTACCCTCTCGTCCAGCGCCTCTTTCTGTATTTCATGAAGATCATTGGCTCGCGATTCCGCCTGCGAGGCCATCGCCCACCAAAGGCGCTACCAGCGCAGGAGAAGGCGAAGGAGGAGGAGAAAGTCGAGGTCAGAATCAAGAAGCGAGCGCTCTTGATTGGGGTCTGCGACGTCCCGGAACCACCTCCGACGTCTGCCCTCTCCCCTGTCGCGCAGACGCCGCTGTCGGCTGCGCCCAAGAGGAAGTCGAGGAGGAGGTCCAAGACGAAGAAAATGCCCACCCTGAAGGGACCTCACGCGGACGTTGCGGCGATGAAGGACCTGCTCATCGGTGAGTTGATAAACATCGTGGACAGTGGGCGCGAAAGCTGACTATGGCCAGAAACATACCAGTATGACCCCGACGACATCACGGTCCTCATCGACGACATCATCCCTGGACATCCCCAACCCACCCGAGAGAACATCGTACGACCACTCCTTTTCTCAAGATACGCTTTTCTGACGTATTGCTCTGTCAGCTTCGCGCTATTGCTACTCTCATCCACGGTGCTCGGGAGAACGATCGGTTCTTCTTCTACTGTACGTCAAACCCGTCATCGTCGTGCATCTCGTGCTCAATATCTGCTAGTCGCCGGACATTCGAAGCAAGAGGATACAGATGACATCGAGGAGGAGGATAGAAAAAACGAATGTGCGTTACTCTTCTTTGGGCCAGCCGCTGGCGAATAACAAACTTTCTCTAGTTATGTTGTGCTCCGATGGGCTGGCAATTCAGGACGACGTAAGTCACCTCTCGGCCCTTCTCCTTCCCCGTCTTACATCCTGTCCAGGAACTTCGAACTCGTCTCGTTAACCCCCTTCCGCCGAAAAGCTCCTTGATCGTATGCATCACAACCTACAGATTCTTTTCTATCCGTAGCTTACAATGTACCAGGCTGTGTTCGATTCTTGCAATTCCGGGACATTACTTGGTAAGTTACCCTGGCCCCGCTTTGAATGCAGTTCTTAGCTCATCCCATGCGCTGTCTCGACCAGATCTCAAGCATTTCCGGTGTAACCAAGTCTACGTACCGTGGCTCAACAGGGGGGATAGGCGAACGAAGTCGATGTGGTACCAGAACCGTGAGTCCTATGTCCGTAACTCTCGTTCTCTCCAGCTAATCACCCTTCTAAAGAACGGCAAGCAGCCAGTGAGTAACTAAATATCCCATATCTCGTACGTCTGCTGATCCATCGCCCCTAGAGATCTCGACTCGCGCAGTCCAACAATTCACCCGGATCAACACTAATCTCTTCAAATGGACCCAAACGTCCATCGACCAGCTTATGATGTCTCCAGTCGAGGCTTCGACTCTCGACGTCAAACTCGAGCCCGTCATTAACAAGAAGAAGACGTCGATCTCCATCATCACTGACCGTCTGTTGCTCTCAGAGCCATCCTCCTGGCTTGACTCTGCCGCCCCACGCTGTGCCTCGCCCGAGATGCTCTATTGCTCCGGTGACTGCCGCGACAACCCGCTCTTCCAACGAGACGGCAGCGACCAGGCGGACGTCATATCGTTGTCGTCTGCCGGCGATTCCCAGCGGGCCTGGGAGGGCGCCGATGGAACATCGATGACACAGGCCCTTGTCCAGCTGCTTCGTACGTTCTTTCGCGACCTCGGAGTCCTCGCCTCATCTAATCGATTCTTCAGGAAATGACCCCCATCCGACCTTTCATAATTTACTAACCCATGTCAGGTATGTCATTTAACAAATCTCCTTCGGGTTATATTTCTCAGTACAAACCGATACTTTCAGCCACGACCTGCATCGGTTCTACCTCAACCTGCACGTCAAGGCTCGGGAATACCGAAAGATGATAGAGGCGCGCAACGAGGAGAGAAAGAAGAAGGGGAAGAAGCCGAAGCAGGGCGACGTGGTCGAGATGAACAATTTCCAGAACCCACAGGTGAGTGCCTCGGTTTTCTGTCGCCGGCTGTATCTGACCACTGGCAACCTCTCCAGCTTTCGAGTGACAGACCACTCGACATGAGCCGGACGTGGTACCCTTGATGGAGGTTCGATATCATCTCGCCTTGTTTTTGCTCCTTTCCTCGCCCCTCGGTCCCGACCGCCTTATTATTTCGCCATCTTTAGTTTCTCCATTACTGCTGTTTCCCTTCATCTGCATAGCCACCATTCCACATGTTCATCTCCGCTTTGCATCCCATTCACGTCTCATTTCGCACATCATGCTCTAGCTCTTCTCGCTCTCCTGTTCTGTTCTTCACATATAATAGTCTTCGCCCAATAACCTATGCAATACAGATCTATTTTCACTGCATCATGACCCCGAGGAAGCACGCGACAACCGAATCTCGCATACGCACAGTTGTATCAGGTTCGCACTATCACACTCCTTCGCCCGTCAGTTAACCTCTCCTATAGTAAGCGCCTGGCGGTAATTTAGCTATTTCGGACAGAACCCCAGACGGACTAGCGCCTCCTAGAGATCGGGCAACGGTTCAGTACATCACAGATGGGTGTAGAAGTTCAGCCAGTGGCGAGCGTCTAAACACAGCCCTGATCAGAGCCCCGAGTTCGGTTTCAAATGCAAATTTCTGCTCCATCACCCGACAAAAGCTTTCGCCCTACGTAGGCTGTTCTCTCCTATTAGGGTATAATGACCTGTCAAGGAAGACGTCGGATCCGTCCAGGAGCGAGTACATGTTATCCGACATTGACAACCACCTTGCACTTTCGAAGCCGCGTCGTCGAGATCAATACGCTCTCACACCAATCCGCTCATTTCAGAAGCTTCTTGTGACACTCCCGGGGCAGGCGCCGCTATTGTTGCACGTGGATGGGCGCTCATCTGTTGCTCCGTTCAAGGTCTGTTCTATTGAGCGATCAGTCTCCTTGATTTTGACGGGTTGGGCGCCTCGTCGACCTACCCGTATCCCATTTGTAGCAGGCGTCGTTTGCAGGCTAAGGCGTCGCTTTATATTTAACCATCCCACTGTAACGAGGAACCCACATACGAAGTCCCTGCCTCCCTCCTTTTAATGCTCTCCGACGTATCCCGCTTTCTGTGTTGCCTGTCGATTGGCAACCGGTTTTCACGTAGGCCCAGCGATGAGCCTCTGACACCAACTCCGCCACCTGCTCCACCGCCAGAGGCTCATAACGAATCTGTGGTCTCCTCAGGTAGCGATACAACCTCGCGCGCAAGATTTGCGCCTAGAAGGACTCGACGCCAGAGGCCTCCTCCACCTATCAACCCGAGAAGACCACCTTGCAAAAAAGCTTTACTTATTGGGATCAGTCGTGTCGCGGAGCTACAAGAAGCCCCAGCGAACATGCCCATTCCGAGGTCCTGGAGTATGCACCAACGGTCGTTTGGGGCTCTCCAAGGGCCGCATAACGAGGTCGAAGCAACGAAGAACCTGCTCGTCGGTGAGTACCTTGGTTCTTGCTTCAGTTGCGGATCATTCCTTATTACTTTGGATTCATTGTAGACCTGTACGAATATGATCCGAAGGACATTGTCATTCTCAAGGACTCGGAAGGCCAGAGCGATGAGCTCCTTCCGACAAGAGATAATATTGTAAGTGTGAGGTTGTTTATTTCAGCAGATCTTTACCTTATGTTCGCCAGATTAAACGAGTCAAGGAGTTGACGGCGGAAGCCAAAGCCGACGATCATTTCTATTTTCACTGTGAGTTGCTTCGCGCTCCACTACCTTTCCGTCAAATAGATGTATTTCCTTTCTCCGCCTTATTTAGTCTCTGGTCACTCGATTCAACTACCAACCACAGACACCAGAGAAGAGGACCGAATGAACGAATGTAAATTACCATTGGTCGGCCGCATTTCCTTGCGATTAATCCAATCTCTTCATTAGGTATCGTGACCTGCGACGGCTACTACATCGTCGATGATGTACGCGTATTGGTCCTCCATAAAAACTCCTTGACCTCTTAATCGGCCCATATTTTCCCCTAGGACATTCGGGAATATCTTGTTGAACCAATCCCCGAAGGCGCCTATCTCACAGTAGGCATTCGTCTACTACTTTCACGCCAGTGCAATCGTCTGACATGGATTAGGCTGTGGTCGACTCCTGCCACTCCGGTTCACTTTTGGGTAATGCTACTCGTTGCCCGTGTAATTGGTAATGGGCGTCTAAGCGTCGACAGATCTCTACCACTGGCGCTGTAATCGAATATATGTACCTTGGATAAACAAAGGATCCCGGAAGACAAACACCCTGTGGAATGTCACGAGTAAGTATCGATCAATTATCCTCTTGATTGCTTGACTGAAAGGCGATCAGAGCGAGGATTCGCGGGTAGGAGCTTTCCTGATCAATTCATGCAAGCTTATTCGATGATGAACGGCAGCACTCACCCACGGCATAACTCAGCTTGTCTACCAGACAGGCAGCCAAGCACATCGTTTTCCCCGGATATTGGAGGAGACCTCGCCTCGGAGGCACACTCTAGAAATTGGCGACAATGAGGCGAATGGGTCGGCATTATCATCCCCAACGGAAGAAACAACTAGGTTCGAATCTCCTGAGCCTGTGTACTGTGATGGCCGATGTCGAGACAAGCTAGTCGACTCGAACACAACACCTCAAAATATTGTGAGCTTCCTCCTACCGTGGAGCTGTGAGGAGCATGATAATTAACAAGAAGCACAATTAGATATGTCTTTCGTCGGCTGCTGATGGACAGAAGACTTGGGAAGACACGAACGGAGAATCCATGACTGCTGTAAGTGCGATAGAATCTGTACCATCTAAGCCGGCGTTTATTGACATTTCGTTATTAGGTTTTAATGGGAATACTTCGTAGGTGGCATTCTCACTTATGTTACATAGGTCTACCATGATATTATACAGGAAAACACCCTCACCCCTCTCGTGAAGAGGTGTTAACAGCTATCAGCTATTTTATGATGTAGCTTCAGTGTTTCAAATGCATAACTAATCAAATTCTCAGTTTCGAGTTGCACCAGCGTTACATTGAACTTCACATCGAAGCCCGTTCCTATCGGAAGCAGGTCCACAAGCACAACTTGTTCCTCCGTAAGCTCGGGAAACTCACGAAAAGTGGGTATCTGGTGGAAATGAACAATTTCCAAAATCCTCAGGTTGGTTCTTAAGAATGATATCCATGAATGCCTCATTTACCCATCTCTTTCCCAGCTATCGAGTCACAATCCATTGGTACGTTATCTGTACGCCATTCACGTCCAAATACCTATCGTTTCCCTGACCAGGATATGAGCCTACCCTGGAACCCTTAAAATAAACGCGATTTTCTCCGTGGGATGAGTTCCAGAAGCTGCCAAGTGTGCACCGACTGCTAAGGATAGAGAGAAGGATGCATCGGCGAATAGGATCCTCCATTCAGCTAAACCTCGAGTGTGGAGATCATACCGCCTTCTGTTCGTGTGCAGTCATGGGATCCTGCGCGGGGGATTCTGTTCACCCGGTCTAACGCCTGGTGGTTATCTGTTCTGCCGATTTGTGTATCACCACGGCGTCTACATCGACGATAATGAATACGGGGGCAGTATGTAACGATTTCCCAAAAGGACTTGAAGAAACCATGAAACTTTGATTTGACACGACGACTACTTATTCCGCCCGTCTGGCCCGCGTTTCATCAGACAGGATATATTGTCGCCGGTCGATCGGCGGACTGAGATGGGCGTCAGTGATAAATATATATGGCTTCCATTGTTTTCTCGTTCTCTTTCCCCCCTGCCATCTATCACAAGCGCTTGACATGGATGTGACGCTTCCCCCTGACGTTCATATGTACTATCTTCTCGTCGATCTCAACATCCTTACCTTCCTGAAGTGGGTCTCACAGTGGGCGCTATCAACCTCCGAATCCTCCATGCTCCTTCCCGCCATCGCCTCGACGCCTGTCCCGCCCAAACGTCGTGCTCTCCTTATCGGTATCGTCGGACAAGGAGAGGGTACTTTGAAGGGTCCCCACGAAGACGTCAAGAAAATGAGTGTTTTCCTTCAAGGTGACCGCCTTTCAGAATGACGATAACACTTCTGATACAACGATCC
Source organism: Cyclocybe aegerita (assembly GCA_902728275.1). Classification (NCBI taxonomy): domain Eukaryota; kingdom Fungi; phylum Basidiomycota; class Agaricomycetes; order Agaricales; family Hemipholiotaceae; genus Cyclocybe; species Cyclocybe aegerita. The sequence goes on along the minus strand of CACVBS010000032.1, from coordinate 572,225 downwards.
TTATTTCTCCTAGAAAAATATCAATATTCTCCTGAAAATGTCACATGCCTCCTCGATGCTCCGGATTACGAACAACCTACAAGAGAGAACATCGTACGAATACCCTACTCTATAGATTAGAGTATTGGCCTTATTCTGATGTTCGCCTTGTGCAGCTCAAACACGTCGCTTTGCTAGTTGCAGATGCGAAGCCCCAGGACCATTTCTTCTTCCATTGTTCGCTTCACCCTCTGCCGAAGTGCTCACGAGCTCACATCCCGAAATCCGACTGATAGATTCAGGGCATTCCGATCAGGAAGCAACTCCAGATACACGCGAAGAAGACGGAATGAATGAGTGTGCGCTTCTCCTCATCGTTCGTCTGAATCAGCTCGATGGTTTTTCACGCCGGCGACTTTTTCCACAGTCCTGGACATCTCAGAAAACGAGAGAATTCTCGACGATGTGAGTCCACGGCGGATCGATTTTAGCGTCGAGATATTGGCACTCATGCGCGGCGCCCCCAGGAGCTCCGGGAACTGATGGTGGAGAAATTGCCTCATGGAACTTCCCTAACGGTGCGCCATACCTCGATTTGTTGTTCCTCCGTTCCTTGGGCTCAGTGTCTGTAGGCCGTATTCGATTCTTGTCATTCCGGTACCCTTTTAGACCTGCCGCATTACCACTGCAACGCAGTATACCTACCGTTCGTGAACAAAGGCGTCAGAGGCACTAAAGATAATTGGCGCCTCCTCAGTAAGCCGCTCTGTTTCTCGTCAGGCTTTTCGAGCACTCACGTCAAGATAGATCGAGAGAACGCTGCCCTCTACCCAAATACATCAAATACGCCTTCCCCGCGCACTCCGCGTTCGCCGAGACTGGGTTTAAGGCGATTCAGCATCCTCAATGACGCTCGAGCGAACCGAACCGCACAGCAACAACGTCACCCACAGGTTCTGCCTGAGGCCCAAGCCGAAAATCCGGCTCCAGCAGCCGTGGCGCCGACTCGGTCACTCTCTATTGATACGGCAATCGATTCAGCACATAGGCTTCAAGTGTGCCAGAGCGCCATGATGTATGAATCTCCAGATCAAACTTTCCAGTGCAACGGGTTCGATTGTAGTGCAAAGACACCCACTTACCCACCTATAGCAAATGTGGTACGCGGTTCCTTGTCGTTTTATTCGACTTTATCGGCCGTTGACACCGTAGTGCTGAACGTTAGATCTCCATCTCCTCCTCCATGGATGCTCAGCTGACTTACGAAGAAAAAGACGGGAATTCGATGACAAATGTGCGCCTCGTGCTTCCTGTTTTCTCTTCATTTTGATGTTCACAAAGACGATTAAAGGCACTAATCGGATTCTTATGTGGGTCTCAATCACGATGTCAGAACTATCTTCGACCTCAATTTCTTCGGCAGCGGAGAATCCACACCCTAAATTGACAGATCTCCTCTCCAACCTCTCGTCAGCATTCTAGACTCCTGGGCGCCTAAAATCGTGACTGATATATTCCGTAGATACATACTGCACGCGCGCGCCATCGAGCTACATGCGGCCGCGGCAGATTTTCGCTCCAAAATGAGAGCGTATAACGAGAAACGCGTCAAGAAGGGCAAACAGCCTATCCACCTCGATTCAATGCCCCCTCCGGAGATGATCAACTTTCAGATTCCCCAGGTAGGCCCCGCATAACATTTCTATTAGGTATAACGACCTAATACGTTCTCGCTGCCTAGCTCTCAAGTGAACGGCCTCTAGTACGTATTGTCAAATTTTAGAGATACCCGACCATCTGGCTTCACAGCACTTGACAGCCCCACGACCAGCTTTGGGATCCTTGAAATAGAGTACAAGGGGCTACGATCTTCTTCAGCCAACTGCGTATCGCCTTTATCCTTGAAAGTATTCCCGCCGCACAATTCCAGTCGAATGGTCTGCGTAGCCACATTTTATAGCTCCGGGTGCCCTTCCGGGGAGGTCCTAGGTCGGAATGTATCTCGATTCTCATCTTCCTTCCTTCCTTCCTTCCAACTGACATGCGCAGTCGTACTGGGATTGCTTGTTTCTGTGACCTGCATTCTAATCATTCCAGTGAATTGGAAAGCTTTCAATAATTCTATTGCTTTTGCCCGTTGCCCCGTCATATTTTGGTCTCCAGGCATTAACCCAACTACGGCCGGGGTTTGATGCCGTTTTAAGTAACCTCACGTGTGAAGCTTTGAATCTACTTATGTCTGATGAACATCAACACAAAGTTCGCCATGAGGCCAACATGAGGTCCGCCCCGACCTTACCACCCCCTGCCGATCCGAGTATCCTCGAGGACACCGTACGGGCAATTCTGTTTTTGGAAATTTCCCCAGATTGGTTGTACGAATATATCACCCCCTCGCCGTATAGCCTTGCAACCGGACCATGCATTTAAAACAAGGGCCTTTTCGTTCAGTCCTCGTCCGAGTCACCTTCTTGGCTGCTGCGGTCTTCAGGTATTTACTACACCTCCCCTGTCAAGAACGAAGAGAAGCTCAAGCCTTCAAGCTCTACCTCCGTGCCGCCTCCAGCTCGTTAAGGTTTTCCCTCTTCTTCAAGCATGTCCCCTACCGCCCTCTCGACCTCACCATCTAGAATCCTCGAACTTGGCGTACGAACATCTGTAAGTAGCCGCCATCCTCCTCACTCCCATAGTGACTGATATAGCCAACTTTTTGATTAGTCCTCTCTCCTACGCGCCATCACCGCGCCACACTGGCGGTCGCCTCGCCGCAAGTACGCGCTCATTATCGGAGTCTGTTATACTGGGAAGGACGGGTGGGAGCTTACCGGCCCAAAGCATGATGCGGAGCAAGTGAAGAAGCTGTTGCTCAGTAAGTCTTGTCGTCCTCGACGTTATCCCCTTCATAACCAGACGACGTTCAGATGATTTTGGCTTTCGTGAAGAAGATATTATTCTCCTCTCCGAATGTGGCTCCTTACCCGCACATTCCCAACCTACCCAAGAAAATGTGGTACGTCTCCTTTGTAGAATCTGGCCTGGATGGACTCGAACGAACTCGCCAGGAACGAGAGGTCGAGCTCTTTATCAAGGATTCGGAAGACGTCGACTATTTCTTGATGTGTGGGTCCTTCGCTCCTCGTACTTGATCAGATATTTACGCTCTAGTTAGACGCTGGTCATTCGGCTCAGCGTGACGAGCTCGAGAAGCCCGGCATCGAGGAGGATGGGAAGGAGGAATGTACGTCGCTTGTCTATTCTGTATCTTTCGATGTCGTTTATCGGTTGTTCCTTCCTTCGCAGATATCATTCCATGCGACGCCGTCGTTGGAGGAAGCAATATGCCCATTCAGGACAAGATCGTCTCCGATAAAGTATGTGGCTGATGCACCCCTTGCCCAGATATTAGCTGACAAGATTGTTGAAGTTTCTCAACAGGACGCTTGTCGCTAAGCTGAAGAAGGGATGTCAGCTCTTCGTATGTTAATTTTCTGAAGGGATCTGTCTTCCTGTTCATCAATGAATTAATCATTCTTTAGGCAATCTTCGACTGCTGTCATTCGGGAACGATGCTCAGTGTGTACGATCATCTTCTATCATTTCATATTCTCAATCGTGTTGGGGTTCGCAGACCTTCCGCATCAACGCTGTAATCGTGTCGGAGACCTTCAGAGCAAGAGTGAGCTCTATCATTTCATTATTTTTTCAAGACGTTCAACTCCACCATTGCCATGCTTTCGTAGTTCCGCTCGTCAATGTTCGCCTTTCAACCTTGTGTCCATTTCAATAGCTGATCGGAATTTCTCTCTAGTTGTTATCAAGCCTATGTTAGATTTCTTCTACCCAGGATCGGGTGTCCATCCGTATCCGACGAGGAAGAAGAGCTGCAAAGGGTTCTGCCCGCACATCCCCCTCATGACCGGCGATCCTCTCGTGGTTCGTACCTTTTTTCCCTTCGTAATTGATCGTTGACAATCCTCGTAGATCTGCATATCTGCGTGCAAGGATCATCAAGAAACTATCGAGATGAAGGGCCGGGGCGTCATGACTCAGGTACGGTATTTTAATCAGCGCGCCTTTTGAGCCTGCCCTGATATCCTCTTAGGCTATCATTCAACTGCTGAAGCAGCACCCGGGTCAGCTACCAACGTTTGAGACGCTCATGATCACGGTCAAGTGAGTATTTTTGGCCTAGACCATGTTTATTTCATGCTAACCTCTTCTCATTTTCAGGGCCGCCGTTAAGAAGGCAAGGCAGGAGATGCGGTCCGAGGTCAAGGAGAAAATACGAGAGAACTACCCGACATCTCTCGACCGTGTCAGGCTCCCGCAAAACTACAAGGACGGCAAGAGAATGTACCGATCCAACTGGAATCCTCAGGTCTGCCTTTCTTGTCTTGCTGCCCCTGCCACGGTACTAATTTGCTCCTCAAATGCATCGTGCAGTTGTCGAGTAATGTTCCTTTGGTGAGTTATGGTCGTCGCCGTTGCCTACCTTGCGCATGTTTACTCTTTCTCCTAGAACATGAAGTCAGGCCTCAGAATCTGCGACCGCTGAGCGCGTCGCTGCGATACCTTCATCGATGCCTGGCAAGTTGCCAGAAGATATTTCTGCTCATCGCTATCTCATCGCTATCTCATCGCTATCTGCTGTTTAATACCCTTATTCTTCTCTATTCCCTTGTCTCCCAAGCTCATTTAACACCTTTTCACTCTTCAAGCCTTCGACCCATTTCTTCCTCGTTTTCGCTGCCTTGATCATCACCAATCCTCTGCATATCCATACGCCGGCTTCTCACCATCATCATCCATCCGTGTAGCACTGTCTCATCACAAGTCTATCATCGCCACCGTAGTCCTTGCTTACTTTCCTCGAATTATACTGTGTATTTGTACCATAAAAATAACTACAGCTTCCATCCGCCTGCGAGGCCCATGATGTTGGTGGGATCAACCTCGGCTTTCAAAGCCTGGAGAGCTGGTAAATTGGCTCCGTAAATATCAGACAAAGGAGTGTCGTAGATGGCGTAGTTGGGATACAGGGGTGCGCCGAGGAGAGAGGACTGGCCTTCGGCCATGGCGGCGTTCATGACCTGCTGTGCACTCTTCCTTGCAGCATCGTGGAAGAACTCGTCGTGGAAGGGGGACAGCCACGCGTAGTAGATATTGAAAGGAAGCAGTCCGAGCGAACGAACGGGAGGGAAGGCGGTGGGTTCGAGGTTGTGCGAGTAGATACTGGGAAGGAAGGGCTCGACATCGTATGATATGAATGTGCCCGTGCCGAAGAGACTCAGACGCGTGCCCCAGAACTGGACGAAATGCAGAGGTTAAAAATGTTTTCATGGAACTCGTAGGGAGATTAACTTACAATTGTCTCGTTCAGCACTACATCCAACATGTTAGGTGTGTAGTCGAGAACGGAGGCCGTGTTGAAGACGCCACTATCCCCGCAGCCTGACGTCAGATCACCGCCCAGAGGAAATGGAGACGTACCGCTGGTGATAGGTAATATTCGCCGGCGACGCTAGCACGAGCGACGAGAAGCTCCTCGTTTTGACGTTCTTTGTGAGGTGAGGAATGGCGAGGAAATCGTCGAAGATACCAGGCGGAGGGGTTGGCGCATCGTAGAAGAGGAGTTGAGAGATTCCAGGCTGGATTTCAAGACAAAAGGAAGTCAATTGTAACGTCTTTGACAGATGGAATGGAGAACATGAGAAACCACATACCTGTCCGAGGAGGAAGTTGTATGTCGTGATGATGCTGGCCTTGGGATCTTTCACATTCGCTGAAAAAGCAGCTGTAGCGGCGGCGACTTGAGGGATAAATGGGGCCGTAATTGTAATTAGGCCTCCCTTCAGTGGAATGGGCATGTGGTGCGGACGATTCGAAACAGACAACTCACCCAGACTTGGGTTTGAGGGAAGGTCTTGAGGGTAAATTTAGTCACAATACCCTGACGACAAAATTCGTTAAAACGGGACGTCTACAGCGGATGAACGGACGCCGGCTAACAAAGTTATTAAAACCTCCCTAAGAATAGATGCTATGAGACGGCGCAAATTAGACTATTGGTCGGAACAAAACATACCTTCAGGCCCTTGAACAGTGCAGGATCTGAGGCCTGGGTAACAGTGACCACCTTGCTATTCGGCTTTACGAGCTCAAAGGCGGTGACCGTGTCGATTGTCAGGCCGTACTGGTTTGACTTCCAAGAGTATCCTTATCAAATAAAAGCACGATGTCTTCCATCAGCCACTCTTTTGTCCGGTCGGGGCATGTGGAAATGGCGCACCTCCACCTAAAATGAAGCCTCCCACTCCCACTCCCGTTACACGCCCTCCGACCACGTTGACGTTGTAGGGCTCGAGAGCGGCGTAGACATCGTCCCATACGAGTCCTGCTCCAATCTCGGCGGTCTGAGAAGCCTCGTCGTACTTCACTCCAGAGAACCGGTACATGGAAATATGGACTCCGGTCGTCGAAGAAAATCCTGGATTGGATGCATGTCCCCCTCCTTTAACCTAAGAAGGGAGGCGCGCAGAAATAGGTAGCCATCTCGAAGGAGAATTAGAAGGCACTTACGGCAAAAGGTGTGCGAGTTTTTCCTAAAATACCAAGCTTTAGAGTGGATCAATATATCGACACGTTCGGGTATGCATTGATGGGCTTGACTTACGATAATCCCAATATCAGCTGCAGTGCCAGGTTCCACGACACACTTGGACAATTGGGAACTTGATGAGGCCCAGTGTGATATTCCTTTCACATAGAGCCGATGGCCTGTGGCATTCGCTTGTTAACTAGGTGTGTATACCGAAGGTCAGCAATACTCTTACCAGGGTAGTAGACGTCGCTAGCAGGTGAAATCGCCTTCCCAATCTGACGACAAACGGGGTCATGGAAAAGCGACAAATCACGTTGCTCGAGCGATGGCGTCCCAACGACATAAAGCGGGAAGGAGGCGAGCGCCAATGCGGCGCATAGCGATTTATACAGCATCGGGAGCCGAGGCTGAGATGTGGCGGCGAAACTCGCAAGGATAAGGAAGTGCTCCTGGGGGTGTTTGTCGCCGCCATTGGGGTTTTATATGTTTTCTAACACATGACACGTCAAGGCGGCCAATATGAAAACTTCGAATTCGCTTCGCTTCGAGAGAGTCTAACCCAGAAGGAATAAACACAGGTCCTGGGCGCCTGTATTCTCACGGAGGCCTCAAGCCTCGGGACACGGACACCGCACTCTGGAAGTCGAAGGGTGAAATGAGACAACGAATCGATAACCCGGAGGCTGCGTCTGCATCGGAGAGTGAAACGGAAGAAAAGACCCGTAGATGTGACGACATACCCTAACATTGTATCCACATGAAACTTATTCGCTGCCTTCCTCGGACAGCACGCCAAAGTCCAGGACCGGTGCATTTGACAGACGAATGTATGGCTTGAATCTTGGCTTTCGTGAGCAGATTTGTCGTCACGGCCGCCTGTGAAGACAACGTGGCCCGAGAGCTGTCGTTTCAACTTACTTTTAGTGTGTTTAGGTGTCAAGAGGGAAAAAAGACTTGCGCTGTTGGAGATTAAGCATCTCCTCTCACGCTGTCGCGTGCACCGTAAATCATTTGCGACGATCACGACATTCAGAGAATGAGATTTGACGTACTCCACTTCTTGTAGAATCAGAAGGTAGAGTGTGTCCAAAGGTTGCAGTGGTTGCAATAGCTTGATGCCAGTCGGGGAGAAGGGGGCCCAGTTCAAGGCCGAGGTCTTCGAAGCCCCAAAAAACAAACGAGATTAGCCGATGTAAATGAAGGAAGCCAAAAGTCAATTAAAAATAAAACCACCGCTCAAGCTCGCAGCCAGTTGCCAATTCCTGGTTTGTGAGAATTCCTGCGAAGTTCTCGCCTTCGACGTCATTTCGACACCCAATCCATGCGTCCGGGTCTCACGTATGACATCCGACAACGGACAATGAAGAAAAATGGGACAGCAGAATGCTGTCCACCTCGACAGGACAAATGCTTTTCCTCTTCGGAAGACAAAAGGACGTGAAAGGGCACTGTTGAGGAGTTCCGACACCGGTGTCGCAAAAGATTATCTCCGGCTCAGGTCGTCAGTGAAGAATATCCAAGCCAAAAAACTTACTTTATCTACCGGATAGACGCTAAGAGAATTGCTGAGCCCAAACTCAGGGGCCGCCTTCTGAGATTTCCTACGGCTGCTGGTTGACTTCGATTCAGCACTTTGCGACCGAGAACTTCTTGCCGAAAACTAGAAGACGAGGGCTTATAAACAATGAAAAGCCGAGCATATTCAGGTAAATGGCCAGACACACCAGTCGATAAAACCGGGAGGTATACAGGCATGTCGGATAGTGTTCTGAAATTTTAACACAGTTGAAGATGGCGGACGGAAGGTGGCGGACGGAAGGATGAACAGCCCAAAACAGGCAATTATTATGTAAGCACTTATGTTTGTTCTCGTGGAACAAACACCAGCAACTTTGCCGATGACCAGCTCAAACTTATGCAGAGGACTCCCTCGTGTAAGCCACCTTCATGTGTACAGTCTACATATTTTTGCTACAAAATGGCGACAGGACAATCAGCTCCTTCCTCTCCTTCTCGACCGGCGCTGCAAATCTTGATTTCCTCCCCCACGCGAAGAAATGCCTTCTCTCTCCGTCGCGAAAGCCGGCAATGCCGCCTTCACCCCCTCGTATGTTCCAGTAATGGTCATAACGGGCGCTACTTCCGGAATCGGGCAAGCAATAGCCCAGCTCTTCGCGAATAATCAGCACGGGCGGGCACACATCGTCTTGGTTGGGCGCAATCGCGCTGCCGCCGAAAAAATTATCGCCTCTCTTCCAACCACCTCTTCGCCAGCCGAGGACACACCTGAACAAGACCAGCTGCCGACGACGGAAACCCCTAAACCCCAACCTTCATACGAATTCATGTCCTGCGACATGTCCCTCATGAAGAACGTCCACGATCTCGCTCGCGACCTCTCCACCCGTCTGCCGCACATCAACTTCCTCGTCCACTCAGCTGGAGTCTTTGGCTTCGGCGGACGCCAGGAGACTCCGGAAGGGATAGACGTCAAGCTCGCCTCGCGATACTATGCTCGGTGTGCCTTGACCAACGACCTGCTTCCGTTGCTGAAGAAGGCGAAGGACGAACGCCAGCCAGCGAGCGTGCTGTCTATCCTCGGGGCAGGTGAAGGTCCGGAGAAGATCGACCTCGGTGATCTGGGATTGAAGAAAAACTACTCTGGGGCGAAGGCGATGATGCAAAGTGTGGCGTACAATGATCTTATGGTCGCGGTGAGTGATGCTACCTCTGATTTAATTCATTTATGTAACTTACCTGGTATTAGGAGCTTGCCAAACGCGAGCCATCGATTGCGTTTACACACATGTACCCCGGTTTCGTCGACACTGGGATGTTCTCCTTCTCCAACCCTATCCTCAAGTTCATCGTATTCCTCTTCCGGCCGGTCCTCCGCCTCATGTTGACGACTCCGCAAGACTGCGCTGAATACGTTCTTCATGCTCTCCTCGATGCCGATAAGGGGATGTATCGTCGGAATAGCTCCGGAGACGACATCGGCACGGCGAAATTTCCGCAGGCCGACGGTGTCGAGAAAGAAGAGGCTCAGGCGATTGTGGGAGCATTCTCTCGAAGTTACGACGGTCTCGTAACTGTGCAGTTGATCCAGCTGTCTTCCTTTTTTGTACCATATAGCGAATGAAGCTTTCTGCTCTTCGAAACATCGCCTCAGCTCTTGAAACTTCTCTCTTAATCTTGGCCATTTATTGGTTAGACGTTGGCCCCTGGCTCATTGTCCATAACCTCGACGAGGAAACGACTTGAAATGTCGACGGAAGTGGCTATCAGGGATTCTTTCGTCACGGCCCGACCCATTGCAACTCGGAGAATGATGAGTTGCGGTGAAAGTCCCTAGTTCCAACGTCAACGGGGTCCGTGGCAAAAGACTCAATACTAACCACGATGACCCCCCACACATCAGCAAAAGCCGTTGCAGTTGGGCTTTTGACGCCGTACAACACCGCGAGGGCAACGCCGAACACGCTGAACGGCAATGCCGACTCTACCAGGATTGCGATTACCCCGAGGCGCTCTTTGGCGAGTGCATGGCCACCAATACGTCGGAGGACCATGTAAGAATACAGCAGACGACCGCAAATGAGGAGAGTAACGACGACGTTGAAGGATACCGTGAAGGACACCCAAAAGAGACCGAACGCTAGCGATTTTCCGTCGAAGAAGGTGGCTCCTGGGCGTACTCCTTCAATGATCGTTAAGATGGCGAAGGCTTCGTTCTCCTATCAGATGAAGGACTTGCAGATTTATCTCAGATACTCACCCGTCGACGTGATGAGCAAGGCCAGCGGAAGAGTGATAACCCACGCCATTTGCGAGAGTATCACGTAGCAGCGATAAATCTGTCAGCACCCGGTTAGCCGTCGAGCAAAAAAGAATGGCGAGTGGGTACACACCATGAGCAAATTACTCCATACATCTGCAGCCATGACCGCGACGATTCCAACGAGATTCCAAGGCGGACTCTTCCTAAGATACCCTCTCGGTCCTCCAGGGACGAAATATCGATGGTCAATCCACATGAGCATGCCCACCCTTAGTCGAGAAAGAGAAGCTGCCACAAGCAGGAGGAGCAATACAAAGCCGTATCCGATCAACAGTCTTCTCCTAGCTCTGGAATAGGCACCGCGGTTGAGAAAATAAGCCGAATATGCAAAGAGCCAGATGTCGATCCCTACCCATCAAACAACGCAAATCAGTGACGCCACCCCAGTGAGATCAAGAGGAGCATTTACCTACGAGGATATTAGAAGCGAAGTCCCCGTAATACGCGGATCTTTCTATAGGGTAGTCAGAGGGAGGAGACTGCCATGGGTTCGCGATCGCTGGTCTTGACATGGATTCGCTGGTCGGAAGCTAAGAATTACGACTTAGAATTCTGGTGCCGCCGTGGTTTTATAGCCTCTTTAATGAATAGACCAAGTTTCATGTGACGCGTTGGTATCGTGGTTCAAGACCTTGGCTGAGCCGCCAGCGTACATACATGGAATGCCATTGGTTGGCGTCTGTCATCACTTCCAATGAGATCGGACGTTTGGTGGTGTCTATTAACCGGAGCGCCTATCCAGGTTCGAAGCAGATGAAGACACATCCAGAGAGAATGACGCTGGCAGCGGTACTGTCGGAGGCTTAACACAGTCGAAGGAAGCTCCAGAACTAGTGGGTGACGAGAAGCGTCAACACCCGCGAAAGACGACGGAGAGAACAACCATACCGACAAGATCCTCATGTAGTTGACATTAAGAGACTCCAACGCCTAAACAGACACGGAGACGGGTGAAGGCTGTACTCGCTTTTGATAAACACAGAGCGCTGAATGAAACAGGTCCGAAAACACGCACCTCGTATGATCGCTCTTACGTGATATTGAAAGCGAGGGTTTGCTATGAAAACGACGCCTTCATTGATATCGAAAGACATTGTCAGATAATATGCCTTATGGGGGCGCGGATGGGCGTTGAAACGTTGACGAGTTGAATGCCACGACCGAGGAGTTGGATCCTCGGGGTAGCCATAGATGGGCGACAAGATATCGATGGCCCGTGTTTGGACTTTCGAAGCAGGAGGCTGCTATCTGAAGGAGAAACACGTCAGCAATTCGCTTCCTGAATGAAATAAATTTTCAGGGAGACGGTCAAGGGCAAGCAAGATCGAAAGTCAGGTTCAAGGCCTGACACAGCAGACAAAATTCGAGACGAGAAGGGTGAGAGGGTGATGAGAGATGAGTAAAAAGAATGGAATGCGTACCCAGCTCGTGCCATAACAGATATCCCCCTCTGGCAAGCTGTATGTTACTGCCGCCATCAGGAATCGAGCCCCATATAACAGCCCCTGGAGAACTTAACGAATTTCCTCTTGATGCTCGCTTTCGTGAGGGCTACGGGGCTTTTGGTCTCGCGTTGCGTTGTCGAGAGTTAACGGTAAGCCGATCCGGCTCTCTGTTGGTTAAGTCGCTGGGACGATTGTAAGGACCCGAGCTCGGGAAATGAGAAGAACGAGATTCAACTGACCCATCGACATGGACGGCATCGAGTATTCTATTCTCGCCCAGTCCTCAATAACAAGAGATAAATCATCTGCAAAATACCGCCTGGAGAATATCCCGTCGGAATCAGATAAGAAACAGAAACTTTCAACGTACCGATGGGTAAGGCATCATGCGGCCTGGTCAAAAGCCCAACAACCTCAGGCTTCGTTACGAGAGACTGACAAGTTGTCCCTACTCCGATTGAAGTCGAAACTGCCGGTAATTCATATATTCCCCATCGTGTACGTCAAGAGTAAGTAAAGAGGAGGAGATCTTCATGCGTGGTGCCATGGTAAGCGCTCTGAGGAAGAATGGGAGTTCGGGAGAAGAAAGCGGACGTGTTTGTTTCTACGTATTTGGCTCACAATCCTACTCTCTGTTCGAAACCACGACCATGCCCAAGCTACTTCATATACGAAACTCTGAAATCTACTCTCGAACTAAGGCAGCTGAAACTCTACAACCCCAGTCTCCCCAAGATCCCACAGCTTCACGAATCGGAGCCCAGCCGCAGCTCCCAAGCGAATGAAGTCGGGGAGACCCCTCTCCTCGCTGTTAAGCATCGTCATCATATTCAAGTCTAGATTATACTGACGGATTCTTCCAGCACCATAATTGGGTAGTAAGGGCGCCGGCGCTTGCTTGAACGCTGTCTGCTCGTCCGGAACGCGACACGCATCTTGGAGGATGTACTCGTCTATCTCGTATGTTAGGAATCGATCCAAACAGAGATTTCGAAGACGGCTCACGGAGGAGAATGCGGCTGTGGGGCTCCATGACCTTCCGAACGTTCGAGAGGATTTTAATGCAGTCGTCAGCGGGCCAGTCGTGACTATTGCTGGTGCGTCAAGTCATCGTCCTGTTCCGAAAATCAACTTACATGATATTCTTCAGCTGTAGAGAACGTGAATTTGTGCAATAAATGAGACGTTCTTTCTTCACTCACGAAGTAAACGTTGCATCCTGCGATCGGAGTTTCCTTGAAGAAATCAATCGACTTGAACACAATTCGTTTTTCTTGAATGGCTTCAGGACATTTCTCCGGCCAGACCTGGTTTTCTGCTCGCTTGATCGTCTCGGGCAAATCCTGGAGCTTCAGTTGCAGAGTCGGGTATGTCTTGGCGAGCTGGAGAGTTATGTTTCCAACGCCACCTCCGAGGTCACAGACAGTTGCTCCGTCCCCGAGCTCTTCCCAAGGGAATTCTAAGAACTCGTCTCTGCTCATCTTCCTTCATTTCCTCCAGATCATCGAAGCGTACCATGAACAACATCATGTCCTTGACAAGCAGTTCCCCAACCCATCATCCCTGTTCCGAAGCGAGCGCCTAGCTTTCTTCCTTCTGGCGTATTTTCCTGCAAGTCGGTTAGTGCATTGATATCCCGAACACATTGCAACTTACGATAAATGCGAACATAGTGCCATCTTGCTTCGACCACTTGTTGAACGCGGTCTGGGCTGCAGAGTACGAAGGGCCCCATTCCTTGTCACCGAGAACCTCCGCGAGGAAGCAAGTCGAGCGAATGCACTCTTCGGTGCTGTTCGTAATAAGCTCATCTGTGAGTCGTCCGATAGATGATCGAACGGAACTCACAAATGACCACCGAGGCTAGATATATGATTGTCCGAGAGCAGCTGGATGCTCAGGCGATTATTCGCAAACACGTTCTCGGAGACTGACAGTTGAAACGTTGAGATCATTCACATCATTATGCATCGGCGCTTGTCCTGACCTTCAGTAAAGACGTGCTTTGTTGCCAGTAGCCGAAGGATTCGCCCGATTTTCCGTTCTTCCAGGCCAGTCTTTTTTGCTATCTCGGATATGTGCATGCCGGCGGGCTTCTCTTCCAAGATGTCTGGAATCTTGAACGTCAAGACGATGCCAAGACAGGCCGGTTCGTAAAACTTTCGGTGGACAGCTTGTGAGCTTGTCGTAATTCCTTGAAGCTAGGCCACTCGATGACTTACGCCCATGAGTTTCTAGGTTCGTTGGTTTCGTCAACATGAATTATTCTGGAGTTTACGGAGAAGGCCTACATTGACAATCGTGTGGCTAGGCCTTGCTACGGTGGCCGACAGCTGTGCGCACGCCCCTTCGATAATCTGGATCGCATTTCGAAGCTCGCTATCTAGCTCTTGGTCGACTGGGTGCTCCGATGCATCTTCCAATGACGGAACGAGAGGCTTCGACGAGGCTGAAAAGTGCGCTTCGACTATCTTCGTCGCGTCGCTGATGAGAGCAGCGAGGGCGGATATCTGACCATGAACCGGGTTGCTGACCATTGTTGGTAGTCGATGGAACGATAGTGGGCGAAAGAAGAAAGGTAACTTGAGAACTGCGTTAGAGATTGACATCGGTTAAATACCTTGCCCACACAGCAGGTAGGAGAGGTCATATCGCGTCTTGGTGCAAGATCTCATCGTATCAGCTAGGGCGTATCAAGCAGGAATGAAACAGGTGCCTGCATATCCTCTGTGTGTGTGCATTTTATCACTGCGAACGGGTCATAATGAACGAAGGAGCCGAGCAGGGCTATTAGGGAGTTATCGAGCCCTTGGCTTTTACGGCACTTGTTCTATTCCGACTCGGTTGTGGGCGCGTACGTTCCTGATCACGAGTGCTTGTTCAGCGGCATGGCACCCGGAGTTGGTGTAGACTGTGGGTGAGGTCTTCCACAATCGGTGGCACACCTGACGTACTTCGGAGAGACTAGGTGATAACCGTGATACCTTCAGCGCGCCTAACCTAGGCTAGCCAAACGGGATGTCCAACGGTCGGCGGCATGCTTGCATGCTGATAGTGATCCTTCTCTCGCTAATTTGACCCTCCTGGCAGTTTCTTTAGGCAATCTTTATCCAGTAAGCTTGGGGGTGAACGATCTTCCATTTGTGGGAAATTCTCCAGAATCCTCTTGGCCCGGACGGGGAGGATAATTTTGCAACAACGCGCCCACTTGCCGCGGCCGCGTAACGATGTGTGGGCTTCCATCATTTCGTAGCGAACTTGATTGGAGTTGTACGTTAACGAATGCTTATATTATAGCTTGAACCGCGACGGATTCCAGGCTCGCCCTCTTTCCTCCCATGCCACAACGTTCGGAGGACGTCCTGGTGACAGGAGCTGCTCACCTGTAGGTTTCACAGTCGCCCTCTAGGATCTTACAAGCTAACACCGAGTATTTGCAGACTCGCGGGGAAATATTTCCAACTAGCAGCATTTGTAATGCTCGCCTACGATCACTGTACGTCCTCCTCTCGATCCCTCAGGGCACTATAACCTACGTATCTCACTATTATTGGTGTTGAAGTTCTAACTTTTCCACAGGAGGTTCGTCGTTCCATCTGGTGATGTTCCTTTCACTCTGAAGAGTAAAATTACAATGCTTGCAGGTCGAACGGATATGGGCCATGAGATTCTCCGGGGCAACGCTTCTCTTTCTTCTCAACCGCTACGTCACACCGTTGCAATTTATCATCATAATACACGGTAAAAAAAGTTATAAGAATCAGCTGTTGAAGGTCTGATTCCTCCGCGAAGCCTTTCAGGACCCGATATGGTCGAAGAAAGTGTAGGTATTGCCCACTCGGGTAGCATACCAAGCTAATACCCTCAAAGATGTGACAACTTTGTGGTGTTTGAAGGCGCCTCCACTGTAGCTATGGTTGCTGGTAAGCATACCTCACGTCTCTCACCGCTTATCATTGACCATTTTGTCAGTTTGCGAACGTGAGTCCACCCTCAATTATCAGCGGAGCCTTCGTGGAACTCAGATTCGTCGGCCGAAGTGATCATGATATTGCGGGTGTATGCCCTATACAATCGCTCCAACGTCGTCTTAACTTTCCTCCTTCTCCTTTGGATCGCACAAATATCAGTATCTGCTGTGGGACTTCGCACAGGATTTGGTGAGTCGTCGTTCAAAAATTAACGATGGTGTCTAAGCTTAAGCCGGCAATAGCTGTGGCCTTGCCTCCTGAACTGACCGGTGTGTTGCCTAACCCGAGACGAGAATCTACGTCCGACTCGACGCTAAGTACAAATGCATCAGGGTGCATTCTTACGGGTTCTAGTTCAATATTTCCACTGGTTTGGGTGTCTCCATTGGTGACGGACACCTGCATTTTTGCACTGACGCTGTGGCGCACGCGGAAGTATATCAGCCGCTCAGGGGCCGCGCCGTGAGTCCGACATCAAGCGCCCACGAGTCCGGCGCCCGGCTGACATAATTTCTGAACAGCACGCTTCATCTCTTTGTAAGAGACGGTGTGCTCTACTTTCTTGTAATATTCATGGCCAACCTCTTGAACACCCTTCTTTTCTTCGTAAGTCATGACTCGACCATTCAAACCCACGCTCTCAATAGCAATTTAGCTGGCTCCTGAAGGTCTTCGCGCGATTGGCGCTTCGTTCAGTCAACTAATTACAGCACTCATGGTCTCGAGGCTTGTTCTAAACCTTCGGTCGAACCCGTCATCTGAAGAAGATGAACATTCGGTTTCCTACAACGTGCGCTTCGGTGGTACTGGTAAAGATACGGTCTCGACGATATGGGCAAGAACACTCGGCGATCTCGGTGAAGATGTAGAGGATGTAAATAACTACACGGAAGAGCCACAGAGAGAAGAATATCCAATGAACAGGTTACAGTAGGCATTAGAGGATAAGTTACAATAAGAACCGTGCATTAGGTCAATTATGGACGGATGGTAAAGGAAGGCGAAATTCCACAAGGCCCAACTCCCCCATGTCCCATAACTTCTTAAATCTCAAACCAGCGCGTTCGCCCAAGCGGATGAAATCGCGTAATCTCCTCTCCTCACTGTTCAGCATCGTGAGCATGTCCAGATCGAGGTTATACTGTCTGATCCTTCCTACTCCGTAATTTGGCAGGAGGGGTTCCGGAGCTTGTTTCGAGACGGCCTGGCCATCGGGAACGCGATTCGCTTGTTGGAGGATGTACTCGTCTGGCGAGAGGTCAGGGTAAGAAGAAAAAGATACAGAGGGAAGAGAACTCACGAATGAGGACTCTGCTGTAGGGTTTCATTACCCTCCGGATGTTGGAGAGGATTGTGACACAATCATGGTCAGGCCAGTCGTGGCTAAGGACGAAGCAAGTTCAGATCAGTTCAGCGCCTTTAACGGCAAATAAAAACCATACATGATGTTTTTCAACTTGATGGCCAACGGTGGTAAGTTTGAGCCATGCTCGAAGGCGAGATGAAGACTCACATAGTAGACGCTGCATCCAGGAATTGGCGACTCCTTGAAGAAATCAATCGCTTTGAATTCTATACGTCCTTCCCGGATCGCCTCGGGACATCTTTCCGGCCACACCTGCGTTCTCGCCTGCTCCAGCGTCCGCCACAGATCCTGCAGCTTCAGTCGTAGGAAAGGGTACTCCTTCGCTAGCTCGAGAGCGATGTACCCTACCCCACCTCCAAGATCGCAGACGGTGGCGTCTTTTCCAAGCTCCTTCCAGGGATAATCTGGGAAGTTGGTTCTTAGTTGGCATCATCTTCGCGAGAGAGGAGAAAATCAAAGGTGCGCACCGTAGATAACGTTCTGCGCTTGAGACGCATCCGCCCATCCAATCATCCCAATTCCGAACCGCGTTGCCAAGTTCGTACCCTGCGGCGTTGCCTGAAATGCGTATATGAGCACCACGGCGGCACAAGGATTCGTGTATTGATTCACTTACAACAAACGCACCAAGTGAATCAGCGAAACTCGACCACTTGTTGAAGGCGGTTTCCCTTGGCGAATATGAATGGCCCCACGCGTCATCGCCGAGCACTTCGGCCAGGACAGTGGTCGGTGGATGGCAATCTTCAGCGCTGCAGGAGAATTGTATAGAGATGAGAAAAGAGGACGATCTTCAAAGAGAACGCACAAGTGAAGGCCCAAGCTCGAGAGAGGGTTCTCGGCGAGAAGTTGCAGACTGAGTCTATTGTTTGCAAACACATTCTCGGACACTAAGTTGAATCGTCAACACACATTCTCCAATGAATACTGTATCAAGACGTACCTTCTCTGAAAACATGTTTAGTCGCAAGCAGCCGCAATATCCTTCCGGTCTTTCGCTCCTCGAGGCCAGTTCGATCGGCGATCTCGGATATGTGCATACCGGCAGGCTCTTCTTGCAGCACGTCTGGAATCCCAAACTTCATAGCGATACCGAGGCACGTCGACTCGTACAGCTGAAAAAAAGGGCGGAGTATGAGCGTTGTTGAGGAAATATCTGGAAAGACAACGCGTACGCTCATGAGTTTCTGTAACACCAAAAATAGGTCAACACCGGTGCTTGCAGCAGACGAAGGAGCTCACATTGACGACGGTATGACTCGGCCTCGCCAGCGTTGCGCACAACTGAGCGCACGCTCCCTCGATAATCTGAACCGCCTCTCTCAACTCCGGATCCAACGAATGGTCGAGCGGATGCTCCTCTGTGTCATCGAGAGAGGGCACGTAAGGCTTCGCAGATCTCGCGTAATGCCCCTCGACAACCTTCGTCGCGTTGCTGATGAGTGCTCCGAGAGCAGCGATCTGGCCGTCGGTCTTAGGCATAGCGGATTCGCTGGGATGTCGTCGTCGGAGGAAGTATTGAGATCGAGGCTAATGATGAGGTAGGATGGATGAAAGGTCTCATTTATATCGCGGCCCCAACAACCCTTATGAATAGGAGTTTTTGTCTAGGATTCTTCCGTAGTTCCGATGGCCACAACACGTAACGCTGGTGAGTTGAGGACTCCTGCCACGAGCCCTTCCGCCGCCAGCGCGTCAGTCGATCAAGCGCCAGCGGCTTGGTGTGCTTGGACGCGTAACGCCGAAAACAGATTGCGATATGATGGATCAAGACGTCGGAGAAGGTGAAAAAATGGCGCAAACACCAACGCTCGCCACCACAGCGAGTTTACAGCCCGCCGGCAGTGAAGAGGTCCCTTCCTCTGCGTTGTTAAAAGTCGATTGCCGCATTAACCAAGCGCTAGCATCGAGAACAACGTCAGCTTGACCGAACGAAGACGGTCGATGAGGCCTGGGGTTTGGTCCACGTGTACCGAGGAAGAAACGATCTCCATGAGGGTTCAGATCTATCCATTATTCGGGCGTCAGCCTTCACTAAACGCAAATTCAAACTGACCTCAAAGTTTCTTGCCGAATGCCGCGAAGCACATAAGCCTATCCTGGGCGTATCAGACGAACGCGCCGAAGCCCCAATTCGAGATCGAACTTGACCTCCCTCTTCTTCAGGCCTCCAGATTACAATCTGACATAGAAACGTGGATAAATGGAACTCGGACTATCATTCACCTGTATAGTTTTAAAATCAAGAAAACAATGAGGGAACGTTTTGCTTCAAGAAGCGATAGTAGCTGAAGTTGCTCCTGGGCCCGAGACTTTCGCCATTTTGGAGTTTGGGCCATGTTACTCGCAACGATGCGGTTATTGGGGGAGGAAGGGAAGAGATGCAGCCTTGAACCCTGTCACTGCGATGAATGGTGGGTGCACGGACCATGCACGTGCCATTGACCAGAAAAGGAATGACGTACATAGATCTTATCCAAAAGCGGGAATACCGACTTCCGCATTGTGGCCCGGCGCTTATCCTCATCTACCGTTAGAATTGGTCTAGTGCTTTCTCCAAACATATAGCTACATCTAAAAGCACCAGAATATACTAAATATACCTAGGAAACAATCACGTAACCTTGAGGCTGACGAGCAACTTGCCGTAACCCCTCCTGCAGCGAATCTTCCAAGTTCTGAGGAAGATTGGGTGTCTTCCTACACTGACCGACAAGCATCCTCTTCTACACATTTGCCTACAGTAATACATTCTGTTGGCACCGTCTCACAATTCTGAGAACCTCATCAACAAATCAACAGCATGGTTTGATTATGCATCTCCCGTGCGAGGACACCCTTGGAGGGGAGAAGATAAGATCGACCTTCTGGGGAGAGCATACACTTACATATTTTGCCCAAATTTGACCGTTGAGAGGCTTCTCGCCCGCTCGGAGATGTATCGTATGCTTTGGCGCTATGACTCATTACAATCTGCACGGGCGCAGTCGAATCGGAGACCCGTATCTCTGCATGCGACAGTTGCCCTTCTTCTCTCCATTATGACATAATCTGCAGGTGCAGGAATGATTGCTGGCTCAGACACATCGGAACAATTCTTGAAAGCTCGCACCAAGCCATTAGGCGCCAGAACCGTTGGCGCTTCCACCGCCCATCGAACAACCAAACCCGAAGCCTGGCCTCCGAGGGCAGAGAGCACATGTTTCTGATTCCTGCACCTGGTAAAGATCGCCATGAAGATCTGTGACAGATCGGTAAATTCTTTCTTGATCGAAGCCTCGCATTTGACCGCACCGGTTTCGTACCGTGCCACACCCCCATTCTTCAGACTTTGACTATACTCTTGGATGATATATAATCTTTTTACCCCAGTATGATCTTTCATATAAAAAGCTTCCCCAGGGTGAACTAACCTCTTGCCCCTCTTCATCATGCGCCACGACTCACGAGTGGTCGATGTCTTCAGACCCGACTTCCTCTCGTCCTGACTATCCACTAGAACGCGCAGCATATTATGGACAGTTTCTTGGCGGCATCCTCGTTGGTACGTCCTCCTTTTAGGGTCGAATGTCCCCTGCCCCCACCCAATCTTCCAGCACCTTCATCTCACCTGGTGTGCTTAGGAATCCACATATGGGTGTTTATTCAATCTACCACCTTTCTCTCCAAGGGCACATATTCTAGAGCGTGATGCTGTGCCTTAACATGCTACAGCCTTGCTCTCGTTCTGCTGCTTATAGTGGAATGGATTGCACAAGGCTGGATGGGGACGCTCATGTGGATAGACCATCGCAAAACTTTCCCCGGCGGCGCAAGCACTTATCTGAGAACACGGTCTGCGTCCAAATTAATGGGTTTGGCTTCGGTCATGACGGCAGACCTGATGAGCAACCTGCTTATGGTGTGTGCTTTATCTCTCCCTACCTGTTATTGTCATAACTTAAGAGTTTTTACACATTGTATGCGGAAGCTTTATCGATGCTTCTTCATTCTTTCGTCCAGAATATGGGTGGTCACGTTCCCGTCTATCCTCCTCATCACAGCCACTAGTAAGTAGGCTCTACCAAGCTGATGAGATTACTTTTTAACCGATGCAGTTCAGTTCTTGGGATCTTTACAGTAGTGGAAGGCCTTCGTCCTCATACAACATTCTTCATGGGCAAATCACTTACGTATGGGGTATATTGGGTGTCCCTCACCGTCTCCTTCAATGTCCTCATCACACTCCTTATTTGTGGCCGCCTTTTATCTTCCTACCTCAACCTCCACCGGATTGGTGGGAACGCCCTCACATGCGAGCGTCTCGGAGTAATTGCCATTCTTGTGGAATCCACGTTTTCCTTCAGTGCGTGCGGAGTCGTTATGGCCGTTCTCTACGGTATTGGTAACCTGGCTGCAATAGGTTCTGCTGAAGTGTGGGGTGTTATCGTGCATAGCGCGCAACTAGCTTGACGGCTCCCCGCTGATCATTGTTGCAGGCACTCTCTCCCCAGTTGATCATTCTCCGAGTGGCCATGGGTTGGGCAGTAACTTCGGAGACTCTTTTGGCTGTTCTGCTTCAATTTTCAAGTAAATCCAGAGACACCATGGATTGCAATCTACAGAATCGTGAGGTATGATCGTTTGATAGTAGAGTTAGGACTTTGTGTTAGGAGAGGCAACATGACTGTTATGTCATGTCACACATTGCCTCTCTCTCTCGACCACGCCCTCGCTGCCGCCAGCGGACTCGAGGCTTGCTCAATGCGTGCTGTACACCAGCCGCATTTTATTTTCATGATAAGTCTACATCTTCCAGTCAACGTAATCCTCTTTCCATGCCTTCTATCCCCGTCAACCGTCCATACTGTCAACATCCAACATGGGACCTCAACATAAGTCAGATGGGTTTTTTCTGCACAAAGTGACTGGGATTCGGGGACAAGATAAGTACTACTATGCCACATTATCAGCTTACAACACCTTTAAACCCTAGTTTTGTTGCACCCAGCCTGAGAGGCCGCACCGCGTAAGCCCAGTTCGCGGTTGAACATCGTTCCCACTCTGGCCATCCACCAAACGCCATCATACTTGCATGACGGCTGTTCCTGCAGCACGAGAGAACTGAGAGACATGTCCACATCGACCATCTTGCTGCTCTGTGACCTACAAGGGACGCGCTGAACTGTCGACGCTCAGCAGGCATCCAACACCGCCAACACACTCCACACACCCCATCCTGCTATGTGACCACGTCGAGAGACTGGTAAGGCTATGCGAGCTCTCCTGCATGTGTTGTTTCATGACCATTATGGACCTTGTATGCCGCACCACTGGCTATGAAACCATGTCAAGAGACCGGTAGTGGCCAGCGAGCTCTCCAGGACATGTCGTACATGGCCGTTCTGGACCTCGTGCACTCCATGACGCACCCTCACGTTCAACCTGCCATGAGACCGTGTCGAAAGACCGGTAGTGCTACATGAGCTCTCCTTGACGTGTCGATCATGGCCGTTCTGGATCTCGTATGCCGTACCCGCTCCGCATCTGCTACGAGACCGAGTCGAAAGACCGGTAGCAAGCCATCTGCGTCGTCATGACCGTTTCGGACGTCTGCAACGCATACAGCCCACATGCCACGAGACTGCATCCATGACCAGTTGCTTCGCACCACCACTACGAACCCGCGTCGACAGACCACCGGCATCGCACACCCCAAATGTGTCATCCCGTCCGTCTCAGAACCCCACACCCACAAATGCACACAGCGCACATGCCATGAGACTAGGTACATGACCAGCCGCCTTCGCGGGAGGCACCTCAGTGCCCTTCCGTATGTACACACACTGCCTGATACCTGCCCATGTCGAAAGACTGGTCGCTCACCACTGGGAACCCTACCCTTCGAGCCCTCTGAGGTCCTGATACACCCATCACAGACCTCCTACGTTACATACCACATCCTGGACCCTCTACACAATGTACATGCTGTGATACACACCCCTACGTACTCCATGTCCCATGCAACCTAATACACCTAACACAACCCCACGACGAGCTGCGTCATGACTACTTAGAACAGGAATCACGCCCCGGGGTCTGTGTGATCCAATGCCCAATGATGAGTCGTCGAAAGACCTCTCAGTAGCTGTAAGCTTCCTCAAAACACATTGTTGAACAACGATCATCCTGATCGTTACATTTTATGTGCTGTTCAAAGGCCACCTCCATCTCCGTAGGTGTAGATTCACGAGGAACACAACTTCCAACGAGCGACTTTGTTTCATTTATCATTGATGATCTATCATTCTCCATCAGCCTTGTAGATTATTTCTATGGCCTAGCACACATACAGCACCCCAAGTGCTAATTACATTTTATACATGTGGATGCACCACATCCCAGTCTAATTCCGCGACATAGTCGCCTTCGTGTCTTGCAGGGGCGCTTCGCATACCCCGGCAGATCCGACCTTGCTGCTACACTAGGTTGAAACACAATATAAGTAGATCATTATTCATGTGCTGGATTGATTTTCGACTCGGGCCATACTCACAAATGGGCCTACAGGAGGGTTCCGATCCGAGGATGGATAACACCAGCGCTACCATCCAACAGAACTAGCACCTACACCGTAGTCCGCCACATCAGTATGGATATGACTGATTTGCCGTGGACCCCACATATTCCCAGAAACTCACCTATCTCTCTGACTATGTCGAGCACGCCTGGGATTGCCCACTTGTGCTCCCTCTCAGGGCTCAGTGCCATTCAGCACCCACCGGGGAACATATTTAGAAGTCCAGCGGCGACAGTACTCGCACGTGCGGCACAGCCTGACTGGCCTTACAATTTACTATGGCCCAACATTCTACATTATGCATGAAAGGGATCTATGAACCTCATCGGCAATGAACCCCATTCCGATCTAGAGCCTGAGGACACACTACTAGTAGCTATTCCGAGCTACACCTTCACGCATTTTCTACCACATGACATCCCCTGACGCGAGTGGCCAAGGACACTCGAACATTCGCTGACCCGGGCTATAACATGTTCTCTCATCACGTTCAACCTGTTACAGAAATACTTACACCACGCTCTACTGATGCGACAATTCTTCTTGACCAAAAATTTTCTGTACAACCCTTGCCATCTTTCCTTGGACACTGTGTCTGGCTCTCTACAAAACTCACTAGAATCTTTTCCTTCGCATCAACATGACCCCCAATCACCCCGAAAACCATTGCGGGTATATCATTTTGGCCTGTGACACATGGCCCGGTGATATTTAACTTCGAATCAACAACCTACCGGGGTCTAGAAGTCCACCGCGCTAAGGCAATCACACAGGCGCCAGTGCCATTTTATAGACGCCCATCACATCAACATTCCCACTGCATGATCAGTACGAGCCATGCCTTTCGACGATCAAACCGACAATGTTCACAAGCTCACAGCTGGCTACCTGCGATGCGACAGTCTCCCGAGCTTCATCACGGTCATCAATATTCACATTGTGTCCCTTCATTGGGAATAACACTTACTACAGTGCACCTGACACTACTCCACGGCTAATTACTGGCTGGACAATCCTCCGCCACTCCGATGCGATCTCCACAACATCAGGCACACTCATCTCTCGATATTGGGACCTCAGCGGCTCTGTCTCCTATTCTCTCCATGACACATCACTCGAGGACCATCCACAATTTCCCACCAGTGCATCCTTCGACACGGGATAATTTTGTTCAAGTCATATCACTATTCACAACCTAGGTTGAAGTTTCTGTTTCACATCTCTCAAGATTCTGCTTTCAAATTAAAACTCCTGAGTCTACCTTCATTCAAAAGGTAGCCATTTGACAATGTTAACTTAGAATTTCAGCGTCGTTTCCGGCACCAGAACAATCATAGCATCCTGGGCTTGGACCAAACAAGAAAATTATATTTGTGAGTTCTAACTTCCTAACAATTTTTTACCTGCACTGGGCATTCCCCCCCTTTACTTTCACTTCCTTCAATCTCCGCTGTCCCCCTTTGGTCCCCCTCCTACTCTTTAGGGTATCCTCGCGAGCTCGACGCGTCGTGGGACTCCTACTCGTCGGGTATCGCAGCCCGCTTCGGATTTCTTGCATGATTCCGGATCCGTGGCTTGGGCAGATCTGAGCGTGGCCCTTCGCTGCGCTCAGTTGCCCGTAAACGCTTCGCTCGCTCTTTGCTCGGATGCTCCGCATCGACCACATGGTTTTCATTTTATTATAACTAACACATTGTAGTATTGTACACTTTGATCTCTGCAGAGATCATCATTGGGATATGTCCCGTTGGTGACCGAGAGACAAAGTTGACATTTACTTTAGTTCTAGCGAAGTGGACTCCTCTGTTATAGAGATCAGCTGAAACATTATGTAAGTTCTCCAGCCAGAAGCCCACACACCAATTATTCGTGAGGAGAATTTCACGCGAGCAATCAAATCGCATTTAAAGTAGGAACTTCTAAGTAGTGCTTATCTTATCTTATCGCATTTTCTCGTAATCGTTGCCATGGCTTCAAACTTTGAACCCAAACGCCCACTGATGCTTGCGCCTCTCCTCTATCGTAGTGGATTACGCCTGGATGAATCCTGGCGAAACTCCACTAAATTGAACCTCTCTCTTCTCTTCATTTACTCCAGTGAAAGGATTCGAGCAAAATCGGGTGTTTCGCGTCTCATCTGCACAACGTGAATACCACAGCACCATGCTATCGAAGTAGCGGCCTTTCGACATTTTAAAGACGGTGGTACTCTTCTCGACCCGGGGGACTGAATCGCTGGACCGCCGGAACCCCGAGGTCGCATCATCTTCAACCATAAGTGCGAAGCACCGACTGCTGGGCTGAGTACTGCCTCGCGCGTCTCAATCTCGGCACGTTAGGATTCAGGCCTCAGGCGTCATGTCTCGGTCGAAGTCGTGGTCGAAGTCGTTGGTATAGGCCAAGAACGGGCAAAATAGCCTCGTTCAGCCGAGGATGTTCCATTTTCGCCATCCTCGACGAAGAAGCTCGTAGGATTCGCCCTTCATTCTTTCAGTTCGTCGCCGTCTATTTTTCCACTTTCCACTCCTACTGATTTTGTGGTGCGTAGGTATTGACTTCCGAGCGTATTGCCGATGCGTGTTCTGCCATCCTGGAAGGCGCTTAGGTGCTTCGAACAATTGGTCTCTCGTCGTCCACTTTGTGAGCAGCTCGATTATATGTCCGGATCATTCCTACTGAATTACCTGGAACTAGCTTCGCCAAGTTGTCGGAGACATTGCCTCGTCCTTATACTCCCATTGGAAGCTGAGAAGAGAGAAACTCTTCCGATTGACGCCTTCGACCTCGAGTTTCGGAAACTTGGCGGGAGGCAAAACTGTCGCGTTGCGGGGATCTTCCAGGGACAGGAGTGGTATAAGAGGCTGGGAAGATGAAGTTGTTATTCAATTGCTCAACGTCGAGTATCGCCATGAAGTCTGTTCTCGCTGTCGTTCTGTCCTTGGTGTCGCTGGCTAGTTGCCACTGTACGTCCTCCTTTCTTGTTCGTTCGTTTCACCCTCATTGACACCTTCGAACAGACACCTTCAACGCCCTGTTAGTTAACGGAGTCTCCACTGGCGACTGGGTGAACGTCCGAAGAACGAACAACTTCCAGTCCAACGGACCCGTCTGTAACCCTTCCATTAACTTCACGATGGAGTCTCTCATCAGCCCATCATTCTGTTCCCCAGGTCACTGATGTAAATAGCATCGATTTCCGCTGCTACACCTCTCAGACACGCGCCACTGCCTCGACCGCTACTGTCGCGGCAGGTTCGCAAATTGGGTTCAAGGCTGGCCAAGCCATCTCCCACCCCGGCGTAAGTCTCGTTTTCACCCTGTCCAAAGTCTGTCGCGATTCAAGAGCGATTCCTATTCCAGGTTGCCAACATCTACATGGCGAAAGCTCCGGGCAGTGTTGCTGATTGGGACGGCGCTGGTGCAGTGTGGTTCAAGGTATGCTTCTCCCGAGATGCCAATGATAGCCACTCATGTTCTTGTAAGGTTCACCAAATTTCGGCCGTCACAGATGGTGGCAGGACCATCTCCTGGCCATCTGCTGGTTCGTTCATATTCTTCCCCTCTTAAAAATGTTTCAGCCTAACGACTCGTAGGTGTTAGCCAGATCAACTTCAATATCCCGAGGAACCTTCCAGATGGCGAGTACCTCGTGCGCATCGAGCACATCGCCTTGCACAGCGCTTCCGGCTTTGGCGGAGGTAACACCTCAGTCTCCGATCACTCAAGATAGGCGCTCATGAATGGAACCCAGCACAATTCTACATCAGCTGTGCGCAAGTCAAGGTCACGGGCGGAGGAAACGGGACACCTGGGCCTCTGGTGTCCATCCCAGGAGTCTACAATGGCAATGTACGTCGTCTTTCTGTGGTCTACCTTCCCGCGTAACCTGACGTTGGCGCCTCCTAGGAACCCGGCATCAAGATCAACATCTACTATCGTAAGTCACTTGCTAAGTGTGCTCAATCCAACATCTAATCCTTCTCATCTCACCTGTGACTCAGCCGTCCCAGCGACCTACGTCCAGCCTGGCCCTGTATGTTCGCGCTCTTTTATTGTTCGTTACGTTTCTTATTTCTTCTCCAGGCCGTCTGGACCGGGTGACCTCTTTGACTTTGGTACAAAGAATAAATGTTGTCAGAATGAATTCAACCAATCAGCGTTTAACGATGCTTCCTCGAGAAGAGCGAAACCCTCAGAATGCGACACCCGACATCAAGGAAGTCTGCCCATATCCTCTTCCTCGAACTTGAAATTTTGCAAGCTGTGCCATGAACGGATCAGGTCTAAAAGTTAAATCTTTCTTAACCCACGCGATCCGCAAGTAGGCGCCACTCGTTCGCCGTTGTGCCCGCCGACTTAGCCCCCGCGATTTTCCATCCTTACTGGCTCAGCTCGTGTCTCCGAAACGTCATCAAGCCGTCAGAGAAGATTATTACCTGGGGCACCCCCACGTGGGCAATTGTCGCCTTCCCGGAGCTGTGGCTGTCGACTCCGACAGCTAGCCCCACAACCCAGCGAAAAAGGTTCTTCTCTTCCTTGTGAGCAGTTGGTTGCTCATCACGGATTCGATCGAACAAGGAAAGCATGAGTCGTACTTTGACTAACTGAAAGAGTTCCCCAAGCTCGTTTCGAAAAAGTTCTACGATGACACAAACTTCTAAACACACAGACTGATGAAAGGTTATTTCGGGCACTGCCTGGACATGTATCGAGGAGTTCTGATATCAAGCACTATCATCCGCACAGGTGCGCAATACATCATTCTGCCTACGGAGGATCCCAAGGGGGAGACGATGAGCATGACAATGTCTCAGCCTCCGGATCCCTGCATGGTTCTCCAATTGAAAGGCTTCAAATGGACAGCGAAATACTTTCGAGTGGCCCGATTTCCCCCACCCTTCCAATTCCTTCACACAGCCCACTCATGGCATTTACGCTCTCAGGCCACCGACCCTCCCAGTACTCAAACATTTTGAACGAAAGGCAGCAAGGAAGAGGTAGGAAGCGAACCAAGAGGCAAAGGTGCGCAATTTAGTGCGATAGTGTTAGATTAATTGAAAAACTTATGCCATTTGCTCATAGCCAGTGCTTTTGGCCTGGATGCAACAGAGGGCTGCCGTGGGGAACATGGGGTCATCAGTCTTCCCCCGCGTCCTCTGGGTCGATCTCTTCGGCCACATCTTCGTCCACAACCACATCCTTTGTCGTGACGTCTACGAGAACCGAGTCACTCTCTTCGTTAAAATCTTCTCCGACATTCACGACTGCACCATCCCCCGCGTCCTCCTCGAGCGTCAGGCGCACATACATCATCGTCGCGGCGGCCGTCGGTAGCGTTCTGGTCGTTTTTCTTATCGTATGCTTCTGCCTCTACCGCAGGCAGAGAAGAAGACGGATTGCTGCACGAGAACTAGAAGAAGCGAAAGTCGTCGCACCATTCCCGTCTAATACCGGTACCGGGAGTCCCACATCGTCAAGACGATTCAGAGGGCGGGACCGGACAAATATCCCTCCACAGAAAAAGATCCAAGAGTCTGGGAGGTCGGCTCCTGTCAATTTAAGCCCGCACTCGTCAGGACCAACCTCTATGCCCGAGCAACGAAGAATCATGACGCAGCTCGAAGAAATCCAAAACCAGATTCGACGGGTAGAAGAGACAGTGGTCAGGAATAGCGTACAGCCAGGGGTCGTTGAGGGTAGGGCAGAATCTCCGCCTCAGTACGTAGCCATCTCCAGCGCGAATAGGGAACGGCCATTAGAGTGAGGCTCAGCTACGATGCCCCCCCCCCCGTTGACCAGTCATGTATCAGCAGGATTGTTCTTTTTCTGAGAGAGAGACTGTCGCTACAGAAGCGTGAGCTATATTAACACCAGGGTCGAGAAGGGAGCAACGAAGAACTCAAGAGTCGAAGTCAACCAGTACAACCAGTACATTCTGTGCAGGGAAGGAGTACGACATGGTGTTCGAGGGTGAAGAAATTTCGAGCGTGGCGCACATAATATAATGTCGGATAGGGACACAAGGACGGGCCGAAATAAGAGAAAAAAAGGATTCACGACAACTGGGAAGTTCAGGTTGAAATAAGCGTGGCATTCTCATGTCGATACAAGATATCGATAAGCGTCCTGTAGTGCAAACTCCGGTAAGAAAAAGCACAACGCAACCTAAAATACAGCACTGTTGAAGGGCAAGTTGAAGGGATTGATCGCGGCACTTCTGAATGGTTTTAATTATTGGACAATATCTTCTGAGGTGGGATCGCCCAAAATGTGAGAGCGGAGAGGAGGGCGAGGACAAGCTGTGTTCGATACAATGAGCTCAAACCTCAAGAGAAATGACAATCACCATGCCTCTACGCACCATCACAGGTGGAAGGACCCGGAGCCCAGGAGAAACTCTTTCCGCCGCAACTCCGAAGAGGAGGGGTCCGAGGGTTGCGCCAATACCAAGCCCGGATCCTGCCAGGAACGTAAGTTCTACTAGCTCGCTAAATAAACGGCTCACGTACCAATGATGATTGAGACCGCTGTACTCTTCAGACTCGGTGGGACGCGAGACGAAACAATGGAGAGAATGGCAGGTGTATTTGGACTGGTAGACTTTATTAATACGTTCCGGGGTACGCATAATGAAATGTAAACGGCGCATACCCTATGAAGAACCCGGCGAGAAAAATCAGGACCCAGTTCGACGCGGCCGTGTTAGCTACCCATAGAACCCCGATTGCACCGCAGAGAAGCGCGAGCAAGATTGCATTTCCAATCCGCTCAGGGATGTGGATGTATGGGAGTGAAAAGACTAATCGTCCAGTCGTCATTCCTGGATTCACAATTCAGTCGAATGATTTAACAAGAATGGACAGTCATCACCTGCCCATAGCATGGAAAGCTGGTATCGCGAAACATCGGGTTCGGATCCCTTAACTTCAATAAGATATGAAGTTAACCACTGTTTGATCCAGAGCGTCAGGAGGGCTTTGGACTGCAAGATGACGCGACATGAAGGCTTACGTTACTCAGGGTATCGACGATCGCAAAGCCAAGTATAATCAGAACAACTCCAACCCTAGAGAAATCCTTGTCAGGTTGCACAAACGAGAGCTGGAATAGTTCACTTACCACAAGATTCTCTTCTTGGATATTTGGCGAAACTTGGCTCGCGCCGTAGTGCGCTTGTGTTCCTCTTCGCATGGGATTTCGTAGTTCCTGAAGATGATGAAATGGAAGGCGATCATGACCACTTCGAACGCGAATTGGAGCCAATAGTATCGCTGGAAAACGGATGAAAGAAAGACGTCTCAGGGTGTTTCTCGGGAAACCTTGAAGAGACGTACGTTCCATGGAATATTAGCCTTGAGAAACCCTCCAATAACAAAGGGTGATGACAACTAGATACATCAGAATCGCTTGACGGGATACCTGCTCAAAGTCACTTACAGCACCAACCTGAGATAGCAAGTCAAACTCATATCTACGTGTCAGGTTCTGGCATGACACCTACCCCGAAGAAAACGTACAACATATTCATAAAACGATTGCTGTCGAACTGTTGAGAATCACCGTGAGTTAAGTATCAAATCATGATCTTCAAAAGATGCCTACGTGTGCGACAACACTCGTCAAAGAGGCATCACAGAAACCGCCTCCCAGGCCTGCGAGGGTAAGCCCGACAATTACAAGGGGAAATGGTGGAGCAAAGGCGATCAAGAGAGAGCCGCCCCCATAGCAAACTCCGGCGATCTACGCGCAGATATAGTCAGAAACACCTGGAAGAGTCGATGCAAGACAGAAATGGGGGGGCTACCAGGAGTATCCAGCACGTCCCTATCCTGTGTTGAAGGACGGGATTAAGCATACACGAGACTAAGTAACTAGAACAAATTTAACAATAGAATTGAGGATCTTGTTGACAGCGTACCCGGAGACGCCCGCCAAGAAAATGAGCGAAACGACCTCGTATGATAGTCCATAGTGCTTCTGGATTGATGGAATGTTGGCCCCCGTTGCGCTGTCATTGAGACCGACAGCAAATACGCCTGTGCAAGACTATTCCTCGGCGAATGATGAGATGCTCGTAATGTTAGGACTCCATGAGCTCACAGCTATCAAGTGCCAAACGTTGTCCGTCGTCGGAATTTTCCTGGTTTGCGGGCGGAGGTTTCGAGATTGGGACATGGATGCGTTGTCAAGGTTTGAAGCTAATAAGCTTAGACGAGGGCTTCGAGCTTCAGGCGCTACTTCATCCTCCGATAGCGCGCTACCAGTAGTGGGTAATCCATCTCCTGAAAGAATTCAAGGTCATCCGGGTCGCCTCAACTTAATCAAACTTATCTCACCGGATTTGAACGACGTCTCCGCACCCTTCTCTCCTAGAGGTCGAGCCTGATTTCTCAGCCTTCGGCAATAGAAAAGAAGTCCGCCGAGCAAAAGGAGACCAGAGAACGCTCCAACCACCCCTCCGAGAACGCGTAGGTCAACTTTGGACTGGGTTGCCTCGGACGAGATGGAAGGGTCAGGGCTCCGCGAAATCACGACTTCTGATCCATTGGTCCTGGTCATATAAAGCCAGGAAAGGGCAGCACGGGAGAACCCAGTGAATGTGTGGCTAGGCGAGACCGCAGGCATGACGAGTATAAACGGCGGAATCTTAGACCGGTGCGTTGTACGAACTGTACGGAGGAAGGAAGAGAGAGTTCAAGACGTTGGAAGGAAGAGGAACGGTGAGTGAAGGACTAG
Organism: Cyclocybe aegerita; assembly: GCA_902728275.1. Classification (NCBI taxonomy): domain Eukaryota; kingdom Fungi; phylum Basidiomycota; class Agaricomycetes; order Agaricales; family Hemipholiotaceae; genus Cyclocybe; species Cyclocybe aegerita. The sequence goes on along the minus strand of CACVBS010000032.1, from coordinate 539,727 downwards.
AGGCTGTAGAGAGCTGTCCTGTCCTTTAAACCATTCGCAAAGGTTTGATACCTTGAAATGATAATCATGGTTCTCTGTTGGGCGTCATAGGGCGTCGGTCTTCCCGGTTGTTACAATGATATCTTGAAGAAGGGAAGCTCAACAAGATCGGCCTATAAACGACATCATTAGTAAAGGAACGCAAGAACGCGCCAATGACTGGGCAAAATCTGACCAACTGATCGTCATTCGAGCAATAGAAATGATTGGCCATTCAACAAAGCAGATCCTCCACTTCAACACGGGAGAAGGATCATCGGAGCAAATTCGCCGGATCGCGCAAAGTTTCATAAGTTACAGAACAGCCTCACTGAGGAACCCTTGAAGCCCAGCGCCCCTGCTTACAGGACTTGCGCCTTCTCAAAATATGCGAGAGCGAGAGCGATGACTGAGAATATGCGTAGACATGTGAGAAATGAAGTGACGGGAGGGTTGCATTTACCAGTTCTGAATCCAGAATTTTTTTTCGTGCTGCGCCAGTTATCGAGCTAAAAACAAGATTCTAGAAGGACGCACACGCAGGACGTTTGAGAAATATGAGGACGGAGGTCGCCGGAAAGGCAGGGAGAGCTTCCGCGAGGACGATTCTTCCTCTTGCAGGTCGCGATACCTAGACAATCCACCTTTGGTCTTCAATGATCACTGTCCTGGACTCCCCCGCAATGGATTCGAGGACGTCTTTCCCGACTTCCAAGAAGCCTGGTGCTTATGACGAGCCTGCTTGCAAAATTCCCCAGGAGGTAAAGGCTAAGACATAGTAGCTGAACGACCATACCACTAAGAAATGGCCAGCCCGAGGCACCCTCGTGCTCAACGCAGTGGATGCACCAGGAAATCGAGGTCGAAGAACCAGAAACATTGTGACTTATCCAACGAAAATAGTGTCGGCTAGCAGGAAGATATGGCACATGTGCTGTTCAAGGTCATAAGAAGTGAGCGCTTGGGTCCTGGAAGATTCGAGAGTTTTCGTAACCATTTCATTTCTCTGCTTTGCGACGCGGGGAAGAATAAATAGTGGTACAAGTTCGTCTTCGTCATGTATGACCCGTTTCGTCACAGCTGTACAGTCGTTCCCACGAGTTTATCTTATCTTATCATCTGACCGACCCATTAAGCGCCGGTGACGCAAAATGACGGTGTGGACCGAAAATCGAAATAAATTGAAATAAAATACGAAGCTCATCCTGCGTTATATTTAAATGCGCCTAGAGGTCGACTGTAATCCTTCGTTCTTCTCATACAACGGGGGCTGCCCGGTCATTTGCTCCATCTCTAAATCCCTGTGACCCCGAGGGTGGTCCGGGTATTCAAATCTTATCGTCGTCACCATTACTCCCCCAGGCTGGGACTTGTCTTGCTCCGCTTCCCTCCTATGTCCCGCGGAGATGATAATCAAGTTAAACGCAATCCCTATCATGATAATATCCTTTAGAGATCGTTAAGTACTTGTAACGTGATGCGCAAACAGAAGAGAATGAAATGAACGCACCGCCGCCGTAGTGGTAAAAATGGAATCGCTCTTCGTAACAGTGCTAACACACGCGAAGATTGAGGTGATCGTATAGAGAAGACCCGACTCGATAGTGATCACCACCACCGAGAACAAGTGGGATCTTCCAACACGACTGCTTGAAGCCACCCGATCCACCCTCCACACCATGTACGCAATCAAGGCTGAAGAAATTGATGTAAATGCGTTCAGCATAAAAACGTAGAGCAGCGCGCAAACTTACAAGTGCAATAAATGCTGAGTGCAACAGTCACTGTCCAGAAGACCGTCCATGCGTCGTACATGATCGTTAGGTTTCTGGAGGGTGCCAATAGGTTGGACCGCGCTTGGAAGATTAGCCCGACAATACAAGAAGCAAGTCCAGCGGCCCAGAGAAAGAGAGGTAGCACGATGAACCGAAGTGTGCGGGAAGTTACGACCCATGCGCGGTAGATCTGTATCAAGTAGTCAGAGTGCCAGGAAACGATAGCGGTAGGCTCACAAGTATCCCATCCGCGAGGAGGATTTGTAGTGAACAATTGGTTCCCTAACACGGGTGCTTCAGCACCGGTTATTCGAAGCTAAGGCAGAACCCACCCGAATCAAATTCAGCCAGCCTGCAAGCTCCTCTTCCTCGAAGATCCGATCCACGCGCAACGTTCTTACGAGTCCCAGGCATACGTTCAACGTGCCGTTCGCCCATAGCAAGACACACACGGAGAGGGTGAGCCACTGGATATCTGAGCGCCTCTTCCATCGACATGGTGGCTTCGAGTGGTCCCGGAGCAAAGTGGAGAGAGCTTGGAAGACGCTGACCACGTACAGGCCGTATAGGAATGCCTGGAGAATCATCCCACCCGTGCGGGATGCGTCCGGTCGGAGGGACATGATAGGATGTCGACGAATGAACGAAGATAAGGACAGCTGGACCCAGTTTATAAGGGTGGCTGGGTGTATTTGATGTCTTGCCGAGGGCCCGCGCAAAGTCATGTCAAGAGTCGCAGGCTGTGGTAGTGGCGCGGATGACATTTTTGTCTGCCCGATGAATATCAGTCTTGGAGGTAGGATTCTCCATTGCCCTTCCCTTCTGAATGAGACGGTTACGAGAGAACACTTCCACGGATGATATACGTACATCCTTGGCGATCCTCCCAAAAAGCCTTACTTGGATAGCAGGCTCTTGTTTGCAGCGTCGTTGATAGCTCGATGACGATAAGCATAAAACAAACATGGAGGTGGAGTGCAGTTCGGACAGAAATGACGGTCGCTGACACGTCCTGATGGACTGATTGACGGCTCGCATCATATGGATTCTGGCTTGAAGAGCGGCAATGGGCGTCAGCGATCTTTACATTTAGGTAAGGCTGATCCGACCCAACATTTCTCATGAAGAAATGTTGGGTCGGTGACGATATTTAAGGCCTGGCTACTATCGCGGAACGAATACCAGTGACGGTCAGAACATTTCTAGACTCAGCTACGGAACGGAGTTTCGTACCGTCGACCGAGCTCATCCTGCATACTCCTTCGTTGTCTGGATGTCTGGATTTTCAGCGGCTGTGGCAGGCTGCCCGGTTATACTATCCCTATCCCCTCACAGTTGTCCTTCTCTTCCTCATCCACTCGCAACCAGTCGAATCCATTGACGCAATTGTCAGGAACACGATTAGAATCTCTCGCGAGCCTTCCGATTTTGCCGAACCGAAGCTTCTTCCTTCCCACCTGCAAATCGACACGGAACGTCCAAATTTCGACCAACTTGACGACAGATGATTAGCAGCGACTGAATGAAGGCCCAACGCGTCTTTCCATGGATTCAGAATTGCGGCGTCGACACGTGCTGTCTCTGGTCATCTGAGACTACGGTCGCGCCGATGGCGTGATTGACGTCTCATCTTCATTTTGCCACCCAAGCACGCAATCCTCGATATCAGTTCCTTGGACATCTTTGGCCCAGGCGGGCTCGAGAGCTATAAAATTGACGAAGTCACAGGGAACCTGAGGTGATTTCTCTTGACAATCTTTCCACCTTCTCATACAACCAACGACATAGGGGGACGATGGCGAACCCTTTCCACAAGTGAGATTTCTTCCACTTCGTGTATCTTGAGGGTTTTGATACAGTTCTTCGTGATAGGCAACCCGAATTTGATACCATCCAGCTTCATGGAGGCCAGTCTCCTGACCCCGCCACCAACGCTCGGGCACCGCCCATCTACGCCTCGACTAGCTTCGTGTTCAACGATTCTGCTGTGAGACTCTTACGGCACCCTATCTTCTCTAATCGCACTCATTTGGAGGCATGGTAGCATGGGGCGGATTTGTTTGGTCTGAGGTACGTTTCCTGTATTTTCCTTGCCGCGATCTCCCAAATTGACAGCGACGTGTGCTTGACAGGGCCCTCGGACACATCTACTCCCGGATCGGCAACCCGACGGTCGTACGTCCTTCTTTAGCTTTAACGTCGATCCTTGGTCGTTGATAGAGCTTATGATCGAAGGGTGTTTTTGAAGACCGGATTGCCGCTCTCGAAGGTGGTGTGGCGGCTGTAGCGACCTCGTCGGGTCAAGCTGCCCAATTCCTCGCCATTGCTGCCATTGCTGGAGTCGGGGATAACATCGTCTCAACGTACGATATCCCTTCTTTCCTGGTTAGAATCACCGCGCTGAACGTGTTTTAGATCTTACCTATACGGAGGAGTGAGCACTTTCTGTGGTTTCTCCTATTTCTCGGCTAAGATTCCTTTCAATAGACCTACAACCAATTCAAAGTGACATTCAAGCACTTCGGCATCGGCGTCAAATGGGTTACAGAAAGCACACCAGAGGCTTTTGCGGCTGCGATCGATGACAAGACGAAGGCGATCTACATCGAGAGCATTGCGAACCCGAAATACATCGTCAATGATATCCCCGCACTCGCAAAGGTAAGCTTTCTGCTTCATTTGGGATATCGGAGCCGATGCTGACGAGGTCCTGCATTCCAATCTTCCGTCACTTTTCTCCGTAGGTCGCGCATGACCATGGTATCCCCCTTATTGTCGACAACACCTTCGGAATTGGAGGTGCGCTATTTTTAGATTTTCTGTCACCCTCGTCTCAAACGGCCTTCGAACAGGATACCTCATCCGCCCCATCGAACACGGCGCCGACATCGTCGTACACAGCGCCACGAAGTGGATTGGCGGCCATGGGACGACTATCGCCGGCGTCGTCGTCGACTCGGGCAAGTTCGACTGGACGAAATCCGGCAAGTTCCCAGCATTTACAGAGCCGGCGGAGGGCTATCACGGCCTCAAGTTTAGCGAGACTTTCGGGGCGGCGGCGTTCGCAGTGCGCGTGCGCACACAGCTTCTGAGGGATCTAGGCCCAGCACTGAACCCTTTCGGGGCGTTTTTGCTGTTGCAGGGCCTGGAGACACTGAGCTTGAGAGGACAGAGGCACAGTGAGAACGCTCTCGCGCTCGCGAGGTATGTTTTTTTTTCACACCGTCTTGAATCTTTGGGGCGATGACATTGATCTCCTTTTGTCAGATATCTTGAGCAACACCCCAATGTCGCCTGGGTATCCTACCTCGGTCTACCCTCGCATGAATCGTACTCTCTTGCCCTGAAACTTCTCCGGCCCAACGCCTTCGGGGGTGTCCTCTCTTTCGGTATCAAAGGTGACGTCAAGACCGCCTCTAAGGTCGTGGACTCCCTCAAACTTGCCAGTAACCTCGCGAATGTCGGCGACGCCAAGACGCTCGTCATCCACCCCGCGTCGACGACGCACTCTCAGCTGACTGAGGAGGAACAGCTCGCTTCTGGCGTCACGCCTGACCTGATCAGGGTGTCGGTTGGCATCGAAGACGTCAGGGATATCATTGCCGACTTCGAGGCAGGATTGAAGATCGCCTTCGAGGAGAACTAGAGAGGGGATAGAACAGAATTTGTCTCGAATTGGCCGTCAAATATCAAAGGGTGTAAATGTATCATGTATTCAACTTCTTTTTTTTTTTTTTTTGGAATTTGAAGGGCCACGGTTCTAACCAGCGTCGAAGGATATAGCGCTCGCGTCATAACCGAAAGGTTTCCGACTGCGAGTCATCTCTGGACTCCTAGGCCCCCTGTTCCATACTATTCCTAGTATTCGACAAGCACACATTCTGTCACCTCATATGCCCAATGACCTCGTAGGGCAGACCGAAAGACCCGTCGGTCATGCGCATCAACGAGGCGTTTTCAGTCACCATAAGGATATCCTCCCGTCGGCAGCAACGCTCCCAGGTGCGTGCACCGAGTTGTCTTACTTCACATTGAAACGTACACACCCCTTTACTCGTTGTGCAGTGCTTATCTCCGAACGAGGTAAGCGCCCTACGTTCGTCGAAAGCGCTGGGGAGTGGTTTGAATCTGCTCCCGACCTCACTGATCAAGCATACTCGTACTAGATACTTCGAGCAGCGTTTAAATTCTGGATCACACTCGGGTGCTGAAAAGATTCATAAATGTTAACAAACGACACATGGCCCCAGAAATGCCCCCGCTGAGTGTAGACGCGTATCATAACGGCGGTTCTATCCTACAAGCGTTTCTCTATGGCCTTTACCTTGTCAGCTTCTTCCAAGCGCTCTCGTCTCTCCTCGTGGATCCCTCAGTATCTCCGCATCGCTGGCGGAAGCGTGAACACATTCGGCGGCTCACGCTTTCGGTGTGCTTACTTTTATTTCTAAATGCCACGATTTCCCTATGCTTGAGCATCGTGAGGGCCGTGTATCTCGCGCAGAACGAGATCGCAAACTGGTTGCATGTGCTTCGTGTGAGTCCTTTCTCAATGCTTAGCCCATTCTTGGCTCTGAAGATGCTATTGGTTCCTTTACTGCGTTTTGTGTCGACAGGGCGTCAATAATACGATACAGATCCTCCTCGCGGATGGAATATTGGTAAAGGCCTTTCATTCCCCTATTCATGACGAAGCATCTCCCTCCTTTCTTCCAGATCTACCGACTATGGGTTGTAAGCGCCATGGATCGCCGCTTCGTGGCATTCCCTCTGCTTCTCTGGGTCGCTAGCCTCTGCTCTTCTGCTGCTGCGCTGGCTTCGCAAGCACAATCATCACTTTCCCAACCTTCGACAACTTCGACGGTCATGTATTACACCTGGGCAACGACCTGGTGCTTGACGGCTGCACTGAATATATACTGCACATGTACGTCCCTCAAATAATCTCTTCGAGGAGAAGCATTCAGCCCACATGTTCAGCATTCATTGCATTCATTGTGTGGAAAGTTATCAAAACAGCATCTCGATTGCGAGCCGGCACCTCTGAGGCCAGCGCAGGCGAAAACCCCACCTTGCTGTCGGTCGTGATGGTCGTCGTCGAGTCATGTCTCCTGTACACAATTGCTTCTATTATTGCCTGCATCAGCACCTTGACAAGAGGCGATTTTATTTTCATCACTGCTCCAGTGGTACGTTCTTGACTTCTCCGCCGATGTAGTACCCGAGCTGACACAGAAATACAGAACATTATGATGATAGCAATAGCTTTCAACCTCATAATAATTCGGGTGAGCAAGCAAAGAGAGTCTGGGATAGGAGTATCCCTGCAAAGCGTGCGGGCCACGTCTCTACGGTTTGAGTCGCGACGCTTCTCCAATGGGGAATGATGGAGACGAATCCAGAAATCATGAAGCACACGTCATATGTGCGGTTTATATACTTATTATTATTATTATGCTACTCTATGGTCTAGTTACCTTCCCAAAGCAAGGCTCGAAGTAAAAATGGCGATTTCCGGTAATATCGTGATCACCCGATTGGCCTCTTAAGGACTATTGTCACGAAAGGTGCAGTGCTTAACCCCAACGCGCCAAGGAGAATATGCAAAGGCCGTGCGTAGGCAAATGGGCGTCGGGGTTCTCCAACTGATGAATGTTGCGGCCTTGCTATTTCGTCTGCCTGAGAGAGATACAGCCATTCGGTCCCCAGTTAAATCACGTTCCAGGTTAATCAGAATGCGGGAGAAGGCATACTGACGAGAATAAATAGATAGTACATACATCTCTTGCGGAGAGCTTCGGGCGAGAGGGGTAACATCGAGTCCGGCTTCATATGTCCCCAGGTATCCGTAATTCTATCTCTAAATTTGCGATGCTTCGCGTGGGACACTTGCCCTGTGCAGGAGTACTCAGTAGAGACTGGTGTGGAGGCCCCTGATAATTATCGGAAGAGCAGACGCTACCCCAGTACTTTTAGCTCTGTTGATTATCTCTCCTTGGGCAACCTCTCGCTCTTCCTGCTGAAGTCCATCGCGAACTTGACACCATGGATGTTCGGGCCTTCCCCACAGCCAAGGCCGGGGTCCTGACTCTTGCAAATAGCGTAAACTAGACAGTTGTCCCGACGAGGTCAAGAAGGGGGTCACCAACGTCCCCGACGGTGCACCATAGTAGCGCGAGCTGCTTTTAACCCAAACCGGGAATAATTTCCGCAATTAGTAAGAGGTGCCCATTTAGAAACGCTTACCCCTATGTTCAGTCGGCGAATCATCTACCTCACCGAGCTATATCTTGACGGAGTTAACCTGCAGAATTTTCTTCGCTTAATTACAATATCCTTGCCTGTTCTTATATGACCCGCTTGACGATCGCGGAAAGCCTGGCATGATATCCCACTCTTCAGTATGCTTCCTCGCTAACCTTCTCCCTAGTCAGTGATACGATCTAACTAGGGCTCCGTGAGGAGTATCAGCATTCTTCGGCCTCCTTGAGGATGACTTCTCCCTTGAGCCGGCCTCTTAAGGTCAACACTCGGGCCACCATTTTTTATGTAGCCGCCGGGAAGGTAGCACCAAGACTTGCAGTCATTCCTCCGCGCTGAGAGCCGCAACCCGCAGGACCCGGACGTACAGACATTCCTGGAATACTGTCTGGCCGAAGACTCAAGATAGTATTGACGCGAATTTCGTTTTCACGCGAATTTTGACACCACCGGCCCGGAATCGGCCCACTTTAGGAACTAAAATTACATAAGTAATTAGCTTCCCTTCTTCGCACACCTCAATCGCAGTTTTCCTGTCGCCTTCCCTCATTGTCATTGGTCAATGCCACGCGTTCGCTATATATGAGTCGTTTCCTTTCTACCTACGTCAAAATCAGAAGGACGCTGGTGGGGACGCCGGTGCTGTTCGGGTGGCTATGGTGCTTCACGTCGATGGGGCCCCTCTCATGCTAGCCCGCTCGTGTTCTCTCAGAGCTCGGCATGGGTTCCAGGCGGTGGTCTCTGACGGAATAGGTGAGTTACTTGGATTCACCTTATATCCTGGTGTTCGCAGCGTTGAGACCGTGTCCTACACAGCTCCTGGTGCGAAAGGTTTGTGACGTCGTGCTTCGGCGACGTTAGCGAGAAGGGCTGCGGCGAGCTGAACAGGGGGCACACCAAAGCGCTGGTTTGGCTCTATGGGTGTTTCGAGGAGCGACATAAATGAGAAGACAAGGCACGATGGGCTCTAGATGGGTTACTCACCGTCGAGGGCGTTGATTGAGGAGAGTGTTAATTAGCTTCTCTGGCAAAGGGTGAGCGCTGAGCCTTGTTACTCTCGTGGATACCGCGTGGTTTGCTGACCTTCGCCCTTTCTCAGTCATAATATTCATCAGCGGTGTATCCAGCAGTTTGAGCACCGAATTCACCATCCGGTTTTGCACTGAGTGTGGTGCAAGGTTCCTAACGCCGCACAGTGTTCTCCCTCATGTTCGACCCAGAGCAAATTCGTCGCCGTGGTCGAACGACCTATCGACCAGCGCCGTTGCTGAAGGAGGGAATTTGCGATGGTTTCTTGATGTACGTAGCAGACATCTACCAAACGGGCTGTCTGTTTCGTCAACATTTAACTGGCATGCAGAGTCTCGTGCTTATCTCTTGTCTCAGTGCTATCCAACACCTCAGGTACTTGCTTCGTCATGATCGCTAGCATCGGCCTTCACTGGCGTCAGGCGAGACTTTCGCCCTGCCAGAAGCTTGCAAAGGTGGCTCATCTTCTTCCTGAATCGGATAGTGTGACCCTAGAAGGGAGCAAGGCTCGTCAGGGCGTTTCTATGATCTCCGCCATCCAACTCATCCCTGAATCCAGTCCTTACCGACAGATTCTCCCAAATATCGCGTGGACCCCCACCGTCGTCTCATGCGTCGTCAAAGAGGCGGGACCGGCCTGGGATGGGCGTCCACGGAAGAAAGGTTCTCCATGACTCTCAACACGGGTAAGGCCATCGCGTTGCCGCGTGCTCGCACACCACTGCAGGCTGCAAGCCTTGCCTCATCGCCTCTGGAGGGAAGCATGGCTTATCTATTTATCAAGACATATCTTTTTCTGGCCTTTTTTTATGTTGGCCGGTTCGTCGTGCATATAATCAACACACCTCTTTCATTTCACGGTTCGGCAAATTTGCCCTCGCGTTCTGTTGGTGCCCACAATTCTGATCGTGAAGCTCGTTGCTTTGCTCTGTCGGCGGCGTGCCTGCGATATAACGACATTATCACATCCCCAAGCGGAACGGGAAAGCGTCACCGGACCGTCCACGACCCGCAAAGGATTAGTCGATTACATTCAATGCGGCAGGGTCCACAAGGGTCCATATCGCCCGCGTTCTGATCTCTCCAATCAGTGAGTGACGAACATTGGTTCTCCCGCATTGTGACAAAGATAAAATATTAGGGAAGTCCAGCGCCAAGGCAACAAATGGCCTCGAGCCGTCTACGCAGATATATAACCTGCCCTCGAGATCGCCGGTATTCATTCCTGCCGCATCATAACGATGCAGAGCTTGATCTTCGGCGCCGTATGTCTCGTTATCCTGTTTATCTCACAAATAGCCCGAAGGCGCACTCGCCTTCCACCTGGTCCTCGGGGTTGGCCAATCATGGGTAACCTGTTTGAGTTGTTGTGCAAGCACCCGTGGAAGGAGTACGCGAGATGGGCGAAGAAATACAGTGAGTTTCCTCGCTCACCTTCACGCAAGTTGACGTTGAATGAATGTCCTTATTAGACTCCGACATCATTTCGTTGCATATTCCTGGTGTTACTTTCGTCATCCTCAACAACGAAGAAGTTGTGCAAGATCTTTTTGTGAAGCGCGCGCCGATCTATTCCGATCGACCGCACGTCAAGTTGTTCGATATGTGAGGCGACGATTCTGCAATTTCTTTGATCTATCTGAGTTGCTCATTAACATCGTGTAGGCTGAGCCTCACCCCGCGAATTTTCCCGTTTCAGAATCACGACGAGAGATGGAGGAGTAAGTGGTACTGGTACGAGTCCGTTCGTCACCCTCATCTCCACGTAGACGCCAGAAAGGCCTTCACGCTCCACGTTGCTCGCGAGAATAGTTCACACACACGGCTTCACCAACTGACTGCCTCGCGTCGTCTTGTTCTTCGTCTGCTCGGGACGCAAGATCCACCCTACGATGTCCGCTTGTGAGTTTATCAGTGCTTATGTGGGTGATTTCTCGATGCGACGTATTGGTTTCAGAGCCGCGGGTGATTACATCCTCTCGGCGATGTATGGTATCCCTCCGCACGAACAAGAGGAATTTGTGGCGACGGCGAATGAGACTGTCAGCCTCGCACTAGAACTCTCGTTTAAGGGATTCCTCGGTACGTAGTTTTTGAGCAAAGGGAATCGAACCTGATCTAGATACGGCTTTCCAGTTACCATTTTCCCTTTCTTAATGCACCTCCCATCCTGGTGTCCTGGACCTGGACTAGCGATGAAAATGGATCGACTAGTGAAGTACTTGGATGCCATGATCCGCGTCCCCTTCCAAGCAGTTCAGGCAGACATGGTGCGTAAATCGTACCCTCTCCAAACCCGCAAGCTCAACAAGCTTGACGAGCTCAGGCCACAAGAAGATTAAAATCTTCGGTTACGTCTCGTTATCTCTCGTCCCTCGAGGACTACGCCAACACACCTACCGAAGAGCTCAACTATATGGCCGATGTCTTTGGTATCGCCTACTCCGCTGGCGCCGACACAGTTGGAGCGCTTTCCAACTCGTTCGTGCTGGCCATGCTTCTCTATCCCGAAGTCCAACGGAAGGCTCACGTTGCACTGGAGACTGTTCTCCGGGGACGATTCCCCGACTTTGGCGACTATGAGAAGATACCTTACATCGACGCTATCGTCCAGGAGGTTCTTCGCTGGAATCCCGTCGCACCTCTTGGTTTACTCCACGCGTCGAAAGAGGAAGACTCCTACAAGGACTACGTGATACCGAAAGGCGCCATTTGCATCGCTAATGTATGGGCGATGCTACACAACGAGGAACGGTACGGCCCCGGCGCGGACGAGTTCCGACCGGAGCGATTCTTGAACACCGATGGGGCCCTTGATCTCAGTCGCACCAATTCCGATGGAGCATTTGGCTTCGGGCGGAGAAAATGCCCCGGTGCAAGTGAGATAGATATTCCTTCAATTATGAAAGATACATTCATTGATCTTCTTCGTCCAGGCATAGCGAAGGAATATCTGTGGATCTTATTTGCGACTATCCTCAGCGCTTATGACATCGTTGATGGTACCGACAAGGATGGACAAGCGCTGGACTGCTCGAAGATTCAATATGCCAGTGCGTTGATCAGCGTTCCTCCTGAATTCCACTGCAGATTCCGGCTCCGTCCTGGTGTCACCAAGCCGGTGATTAGTGAGGCAATCGAGGGCTTGAATTGAAGGACGTCTGCAGATCAGTGGATGTATACTCTCCATACCACCAACGAGGCCCTACCTCCATACATTCTGATCCTCGAGGAAGTCTTATGAAACCATTGCTTCGAAGATGCGGATGCGTGGCGTGACCAAATTCTGCTACCTCAAGAGTCGTTCTGTCATTTGCCTACGGGGCTCCTTTCTTCCATGACTGAGGCAGTAAAAAAAGAAAAGATGGCTGCGCACCACCGCCCAGTTATAGGATATAACTACGACACGGGCTGCACGGCATTTCCGGCCTCGTTGCCTCGTACACAGCCCAGTCGTTCAGTCATTTACATACTTAGATCCCTCGCAACATCGAGGACACCCAATGTCCCCTGCTTTTACACCCTTACCGCGTACTTCAGAGACGCTTTTTGGCCATGGTTCGGAGGGCATCGGGCTGGCGCCGATGGAAGACACAGCGCCCACCAACCCACGGGAGTTCTACCAAACTCATGAAATCTTCCTCGCCTACCTTTTGGTCCCATTCACCATTGCCTTGGCCATTTGCTCGATAAAAGCTGAAGCTGATGACACCAACGGATGGATGAGGTGGTCGATACCGTTCCGCACGCCTGACATCGCCGCCTTCTTCGCTACTCCTCTCACTCTCTTCTACCTCATTGCCGCCATCATTTCCTCTCATCGCCAGGCGAAGTTCTCTCCGAACTTATCGCCATCCGTATTCGGGCGTATTCATGTCGTATGCACGAGCGTTCTGGCGTTCCTTTGGTGGATGTCCGCTTTGGACAATGTGGAGAGGATCGGGGACGTGCATAGGACCCGGATTCGCGAGTTGGGGTTCAATCGACTGCGAGCACGTATCGCTATTCTAGCAGCTATCCAGACGGTGTTCTTGCTGCTCATATGCGTCTCATTCCTCCATCAAATGTGGAAGCGGCAACATGAGAGTGGAAATGGATACATTGGTCTTCGAATTCATATGCCCCGGATGGTCAACGATACGGTGAGTTCAGATTCAGTCGTCCTTACGTTTAATTGCTCATGAATTAGGAACGGTAGGCATACATTGACTTCTCTCGTTCTTCAGTCGTCAATAAGCTGAGAATGGCTTCAAACCTTCAAGTTCACGAGGAGGGAGCGGAGGAGAGTGTTGCCGATGACACTGAGAAACTTCTCAACAGCAGGGCGTCGCGGGAGGTGGACTCGACTTGATTAATTGTAACCTTGCCATTGTCTTTAGTAAACCCATTATTTTCTTTTTTCACGTTCCTTGGCTGACTGACTCGGGGACGATTCTCCCTTAGGCAGTCGGGAAGTCATCCTATTGGAACGGTCGGCATGATGTTCACTACGAAATAGAAGTCTCCTGAAGCGTATGGTTCCATAACCTCTTCTGCAGCTCCTCCGGGGTCATACTGTCCGCCGCTGGGAATTTCTTTAGACCTATATCATCTCCGTGGCTATCCCGGTGGTGCATCCCCTTCTCCCCGGCGAGCAGCTAGCGTACATGACGTACTCGGTGGACTGCGCCGAGTCGTTCAGGAGGAATAACCGAAGGATTGGGTGGATAATGCGTATGATGACCTCGAGAATAGGGTTAGAGGGAAAGACCATCGCCGTGTTGACGGAGCCGGGATACATGTGTGTGAAGCCGTTGGTGGGTTCGCGCTTTGCGAATTCCTGGGAGGAGATATTAGTGCCGCTCCAATTGGTCTAGAGGTCACATACCGAAATCATGAGGTCATTGTACGACGCGGTCTCGAGCATCGCGGGAAGCCACCCATAATTCGTCTTCATTCCGAGGTCGTCTACGTCCACCTTCTCCCACACCCGCTCCCAGCACAGACATAACACTCGCCCCATGGCCCAGCCCCTTTACCTTCAGTAGCGGAAGCAGGTCATTCGTCAGCGTCCAGCGAATAGTATCGCGAGGCCAGCTTGATGTCGATACCTTCCGAAGTCTCCTGTCGACCCTCGAGCCCGATGACTCCTGCGCTGTGAAGGAGGAAGTTGAGATAGGGGAGACGGGAAGACAAATCGCGAGCGAGTGCATAGATTAACGTCACATCGCATGGAATGAATTCGTATGTGTATCCCGGTGTTGGTGTTGGGCTAGAGTCATCCTTGTCGACCTCGGCGGTCGGCTGAGGAAGAGAGGCGATAATCCACTCCGGGGCTGCGCGATTCAGACTAATGAGGTAGATTTGGACGCAGCTGTTCTGAAGTTTCGCAAAGAGACGCGTAACACTCCAATACCCGATGTCGCCCCGGTTGTGACGATGATGGGTGCGCAGGAGGGGTTGAAGGCCGCGTTTGTGGCCTTTGCAATAGCGAGCGACGGCATTGGTGATCTTATGGGCAACAGTAAATTCTAAGGCCTTGAATGATAATTCAAACATGACGTACCCGATATTCCACAATGAATTTGCAATCTTGTCCTTCCATCGGATGATCTGAAAGCCAATAGCTAGCGAACGTCATGGACGGAAGATTAGTGCCGGCGGCCGGGCGCCTATTTCTCGTGTTGATGGTAGAATTCCTGATGGCACGCGCATGGCTCGCCTAAACCTGATCCTGATCCTCGTTGACATTGTTCCGTTTACGAAGATGGCATTTTCCTTGTCTACACCCTACACCCTCTGAGCCCAGTCCTGACACGATCTGACACGATCTGTCGTTCGGCCCATTCTGCCAAAGGGCCTGGCGAGTTCCGACTACATTGTGTCGTGCTTCTCTCTCCCTGTCAAACGAGTTGAGCGTCGATATCCCGCAACCTCTAGGTCTTCTCTTTCGCGCGATTGACCTTGACATCACCATGGGCAAGTCATCGCGGCCACCAATTACGTGCTAGCGTGCTAGGAGACCTTTCGGTGCGCTACCGTCTCACAGAACCTGAACGGCACCTGTGGGCGTTCGGATATTCCCATTCTTCGGCTTACCTCGTAACGCCAGAGGTCTGCATGGAGCCGCGAGTCGAGTTTGTGGACGTTAAGATCTTTTCGCCGTTCGGTAAGCTTGCCTTTTACGTATACTTCAGGAAAATCCTTGCGCAGCAACAAGGGGATTAATTCTCCGGCTTCTTTCTTACCCATGGGCGCCCTTTGGATTGGACCGCTTCGAATTCCGACTGCACAGCCAATGCCCGGAAATGAGACTTGGCGCCTGTTGGCGCCCATTACGCCGTGGCGCAGTTTGGCTTCGTTCGATCCGGTGCAAGGGCGCCTTCATAGTTTAGCCCCCGTTATTTATCACCTATGTATAGATATTTTTCATCTGATGTTGTTTCCCGAGTCAAAGCCAAACTCGAATGCGAAACGCCGACTCCAGGCACCAAACAGGACCGATGCTTTGTGCCCTCACGGAATGGGCGTTCCGGCTAGGATGCCCGCCGAAAATGCCGCCACTGGATCTGCAGATGCACCCTTCGTTTATTATAAGAACCATGTGTATCATTCAATGCGTTGTCGGTCTGTGGCTGTTATCGAACCCTTCGTCCAACTTCAGCCCGGTTTGGCTCGCGTCGTTGGTCTTGGCTTTCCTCGTTCTCCACCTAACTATCGTAGCCTCAAGTCAACTTGTGCTTATAAGGAGCCATGGAGGTCCTTATCCTCCTGTTCGAACGACCAACCATCGACGACCTCCGCTCCCAGCAACGCCATCTGATCATCATGGGCAACTCGACGACATTTGACAGATCGCATGCGCAAGTTTGTAGGACACTTTCGGCCTCTCCTTTCTCACCTTCTTCTTGCCCTCTCCTACCACCTGCGGTTATGCATCTCTCTCTCGTTCAGGCTCGCCCATATCCTTCCGTCCCGCTTTCGTCGCCGGCCCCGGAAGGCAAAGAGAAGGGCGCTCATGATCGGCATCAGCGTAGTGACGGATCAGCCCAGCGCCGAGGAGCTCGCTGATAGCAGCTTGTCACCCGCGTCTACGCCCGAAGGTGGGCTGAAGGGCCCACATGGCGAAGCCCGCGCCATGGGCGCTCTCCTCGAAGGTGAGGACGCGTCGCATTGGATCGTATCAACCGCAGGCTGAGGGACAGACAGTCCAATACGGGTACAGCCCGGACGACATCGTGTATCTCTTGGACCTTCCTGGTTATGAATACCCGACAAGGGATAACATTGTACGTCTATCCTGCTCCATCCCCCTGACAAATTCTTACCGAAGGGACGAATCTAGCTCAAGTACATGAAGCTCCTCGTCCAAGATGCCGACAAAGACGACCACTTTTTCATTCATTGTGGGAAAACAACCGTTGAATACGATATTCTGTCCACTCACGATATGTTAGTCTCGGGACACTCCGACCAAGAGGACACCGACGACCCCGAGGAGGAGGATGGGAAGAACGAATGTGATTGCCTTCTTTGCAGACGACGAGTACGTCCTGACATCCCTAGACATCCTCACTTGCTGGAACGAGAAGATACTGGACGACGTAGGTTCCTCGCTCAGCATGAACGGATCAACCTTCATTTTTTCTAGGAGCTCAAGGCCCATCTCGTCACCCCTCTTCCTGATGGTTGTACTCTAACGGTGCGTGATGCTCTTACTATACCTTGACGTATTTTTATCGACGTTCAATATAGGCTATCTTCGATTCCTGTCATTCCGGCACCCTCCTCGATCTTCCTCACTACTTGTGCAACCGCGTGCATCTCCCTTTCGTAAACAAGGGCACTCGAAGGACCAATCCTCTCTGGAGGATACAAGGTGAAGACATCGCTATACCTTCATTTTTTGCAACTACTTAGCTCGATTCCTAGCTCGAAGACGAGCTATTCTACCTGGTACTAGAGAGGCTGTCTGCGAACAGCCTACTAGGATCGAGGCGGTTCCCAGCAGCTCTCCGACTCGTCGGGTGTCGAACTCGGTTGAGCGAGGCAATGCTGCCGGTCCAGTGGCCAAGACGGCCCTCTCCGTTGTGACCAAGCCGTCGAACGAAGCTCCATTGCTCTGCGAAGACATATGTCTTTCCCCGATTCAAAACCACCAGTACTGTGATGGCTTTCAATGCGTAGAATCGCCAAAAGGAGGTCCGAATGTGGTATGTCTCTTTTGACAAGTTCAACATTGGAAGCCTATGAGACCTTGCTCGCTGTCAGATCTGTATTTCCTCCTCCGGCGACGCCCAGGAGACATGGGAGGATGAGAATGGCACTTCCGTCACGGCTGTAAGTTGGCCTCACTGGTACGGGTCCTTCTATACTGATCCCCGTCTGTTTTTAGGAATTGATCGCGATATTTTGTACGTACCTAGACTGCAGCCCCATTCGAATGTTTGTTTGACGCTCGTTGCAGCAGTCAACCCTCATCCTGTACTCACGGAGGTCATGTCGACGATCTCGTACGCGATTTTTTTCACTATCTGCCGGTCTATCCCCATAACAGTTTCATTAGATATCGAAGGCACGAGGCCGCTTGCATTTTGCACCAGCAGGCCGTTCAATTTCGAGAGGAGCGCCGCTTATTACGACTGCGAAAGAACAGAAAGGCACGCACCGACGATTTCAATCCCGAGATGGTTAATTTCCAAATACCTCAAGTGAGCCTCGTGTGGATTTCTTAAAAAAAATTCTTGTTGACATGCCGTTTCGCATTTGAAAGCTTTCAAGTCTCAGGCGTGTGGTAAGGACACTCCTTATACATCAGCGCAAAAAGCCACTAGTACTCACGTAAGCTTCAGCCTTTAAATCAGTTCTGGGACCCATAGAGCACGATCCTGCCCACATGAGCCACTTTTCCTCCCCCCCTGTTGGCTGTTCGACGGTTTTGCCCACTGTACGTCCACGCCAATGTACGTTTTTCTGTCACCTTGAAGGTGACCAAGTTTGTGTAGAGGTTTTGATCATACTCCTTACCTATATATCCGCCAATTTATCTCATACCACTATACTCCTCCACTACCTATCCCTACTGACCCTTATATTTCGATTTAATGCTTTCATACTGGCTCTAAGTACTTAAATGATAATTTGTACAATAACTTCAATCCTAAGACCGGCTCTCCCTCGGACCCGGAATAGCCGGTCAGCTTCGCCACCGCGTCATTCCTTTTCCTCTCACTTGCTACCTTCGTTCGCCTCAAATTTCGCTGCCCTCCAGTTACCGCCTTGAAAAGTCGTGGCGAGGCCACGGATTTACGAAGGCTTGCGATTACAATCGGCTCCTGCTCACAGGTAGCCGCGGTCTGCTGACTGACTCGTTCCTCGTTACGCTGGCCTTTAGCTTCGTCCGAAGGTCGTTTTTCGAAAGGACATTTCCATCCGCCCTGTTCGTGCATGGATGCTGTGTGGGCATGTGCTCAGTACACGTATCTGAGTCTCACACTAGTCGGCACTGGCCAACTGAGGTGGGGAGGCCCTCTCGAGTGCTCGTACGCACCGACCTCCCAATGTCATGGGGCTTTGGGGCGATGTTTTTCCTCGCGTGGCACATTCCAGAGAGCATTCTGGCCGCCAAGATGGTACATGCAGCGGTCGTACATCTGGTGAGTCTGTGACGTTCTCAATCTCGCTCACGAATGAACTGATTGTCTTGTTTCGATAGGGTGATTCGACGGGAATGCTATACACTCCGCAGTATGCAATAAGAAGGCGGAACATACACCCTCTTCTTCGCGTACTCGTCATCACCTCTGAAAACGGCTCTGGTTTTTGAATTCACAGAGCGCGGTTTCCTTGCTTGTTGTGGCTGGAAACTGCGTGTTTTCCTCGTGAAGCATGTCTAAAGCGGGTGTTATTGGCTCAACAGGGTATCCTCCAAGGTCGTTCATGCAGAAGAAAATTTCCTGATACCTAGATGCTCGAAGATGAGGGCAACGAGTATTAGGAGTGGGTGGATAAGTTCGCGATTAATTGGGCTCTGTGTTTCTTGAGAGGGGTCCTGTGGCTGTGTTACGCGACTATCACGCACGGAGAGCGCGTGGTAGGCATGGAAATGAACCGACCACCTGTATCCCACTTACTTGTATTCAGCAGCGTCCAGCTGATCTCCTGGCTGTGCAGCACAGTCTCCAGAGGGTGTGAAGAGTGCTGAGCGTCACCGCCTTTCGCCCACAACTGAGGACGGTGTCCAATTCCCCCGACCAAGCTCGTCCCTAACTCCCTATAAATGCGGTGGGGAGAAAGTCCGCTTTCTAATTACTCGCTTTCTCCCCACTGCTCAAACTTTTCCGTTCGGAGCCCACTCGTCTTCTTTGGTTCGCATGACCACGAGTTCGACAGATGGAATAACAAACATTCGCACGTTAGTCGTCTGTTATCGTGATCCCCTGTCCTTGCTTTCTTCCTTCACCTACTCATTGAAACGGGCGATCTCCCAGCAACGATTTCATTGACTTTGCTCTCCTAGGCGCGACTTATCCAGCGGCAACAATGGGAAGCGCAAAGCATTGATCATCGGCATCATCGGGCCGACGTTTGCTGAGCAGATTGGCGCACTGAAGGGTCCTCATGAGGACGCGAAAAGGGTTGGCTGCTTCCTGCAAAGTAGCTCTTTCTGTTCAGGATTCTGCTCATGTTTCGGAGCTCACGGGCGCGTCCTGAATAGAGCATTACGGTTACGACCCGAATAACATAAAATATCTCCTGGATGATCCCGATTTCGAGCAGCCAACGAAGGACAATATCGTGCGTTCACCCCCATGTCGAAGGACTGCCCGTTCTGATGATCTCACGTCATAGATCAAGTACATCGGCCTCCTCGTGAACGATGCTCAGCCAGGAGATCATTTCTTCTTTCACTGTTGGTCGCCTCGTCTTAGATCCCTGTCTATTATATCGCTTATCGCTAAATTTATAGACTCTGGTCACTCCGCTCAGCAAGATACGGATGATCCGCAGGAAGAAGACGGAAAGAACGAGTGTACGCTCTAGCTTACCATCGCACATTTTGCGCCTGACGTACTATTTCTCGTAGGCATAGTCACATCGGACGACAACTATATCCTGGACAATGTGCGTCGCCATTATAGGCCTTTTCTTCGACTCTGCTCATGGAGGGTCTAGGAACTAAACGATATGCTTGTCAAACCTCTTCCTGTCGGAGGGAATTTAACCGTGTGTCCCTTCGGCGTCCACACCTCTCATCTCGTTTTGATGGACCTCCGTTAGGTGCTTCTCGACGCATGCCATTCTGGTACTTTGTTGGATCTGCCCCATTACCGATGCAATGGCGTATACTTGCCCTGCGTCAATAGAGGCCAAAGACGAGCGAACGATCGTTGGATGCGACAAGGTGCGTTCCTCCAGATACAACGACGATCTCGTAGACTCATTTGCATTAAAGTTCGCCGAGGGGCTATGTATCCAAACAACTCGACGAGGGCCATGATATCGCAGCAAAGACGAAGGTCATCCAACCAACAGCTAGAGAGAAATTCTACTGCCCTCTGCGATACCGGTCCAACGTCGACCTCGTCATCGTTTCGTACTAGTAGCACCCTTTCACTCAAGCCCTACGCGAGACGCCAGGGTTCGCTACATTTTTGTGAAAACGAGAGGCGGTGTGCCTCGCCGGATCCCGTCTTCAGACACTGTGATGGGTTCACATGTACAACGTGGCAAGAAATCGAGGAACCAGTCGCTAATGTAGTACGTCCCGATATCTTGAGAGTGATAAATCTAGACACTAACGTGCTGCTGGAATATAAAAGATCTGCTTCTCGTCCTCTGCTGATCATCAGCGAACCTGGGAAGACAAGGATGGTAATTCGATGACAGATGTGAGAACTTCTCCATTTCTTTTTCTTTGCCGCGTTGCTAAATAGCGTTCTAGGTGTTTCTGAACATGCTTTGTGCGTGAACAGAGCCCTTATTTAATGGCAGAGCAGCTGAGGAAACCTACAGCAATCAACCCGTATCCCTGTCTCACAGAGCTGCTCGCAGCCATTCGGTAAGCTGATTTGTCCAGGATGGTGCGATGCCAGTCTTTCTAATATGTTTTGCTAGCCTGGGCTGTCAAAATTCTGCTCTACGTCTCCATCCTGAAGCCGTTGAGTATCATAAAGTGCTTCGCCTCAGAAACAAGAGAAGAATTGCACGCCACAAGATGCCTTTCGAAGACAGAATCCAGCCAGAAATGAACGACTTCCAGATACCCCAAGTACGTAAATTAATCATTGCAGAATTCCTCGTCGAACCTAACACCTTATTTCGCCTTAAAAAAGCTCTCCAGCCTGATACCATTGGTGAGCAACTTGTTTTCGCGTCGAGCGGCTTTCTAATCCTACTACTCGCTCTCTCCTAGCCTCTCGACCAGAAATGGGATCCTTGAGCACGAACACAGCAGGTCTTGTACTATATACCCGCCCTATGATATACCCTTCTTGTGGATACCGTGACCCCTGTCTTCCTGTCCTTATCTTATCAATCGCTTATGTAAGATCAATCAGCAGCCAACGGAACCTCCCGTGTTTTATTCCTCGACTCCTCCACTAACGCCTCTAAACGGTGTGACTGGAGGGATTTCGTCCATCCTTCCTTCGCTGTCATTACGCCATAAGCGTGTCGTGGCTGACGCGGTGACCCTCGCGGTGCAGTACGGTCGATTGGACTCCATAATTAGTCTTATCCCGACGCGCGTCAGCGAGTCATTCTTCGTCCTTTCGAAAATCAGTTGAATTTTGCCTCAATCTGAACTGCTCAGGCGGACAGGATCTCAAAAGACTTCATCGATCCTATCACGGTGGCCTCGTCCCCTTCCTCCGATGTGAAGCCCCCTTCCCTCACAACGAGCGCCGCGGCATATCAAGAAATTTTTCCTTGTTTCCATAGTACAGCGTTCAGCACGACCCAGTTCACCGGGGAGCATAGCTCTGGGTTTTAGATGGCGACTTGCAATTAGCGCCCGTGCCTGGACATAAAGATGGAAGCTGTGACTAGGCACAGAGTCCGGATCTAATTATCGGGGCGCTGCCAGTATAATTTGATACCTATTCGTAGACAGGTATGACGTTTTTTCCTTTCTTTTCTACTCCGAATCAAGATCTCGTCCCATATCAAGCCCGCGCCTGAGATATGGGCTCGTTCCGGAATCAAGAACGCGATGGATGCCGGAACTCAACACCCCTCCCGCTCGGATATCCTTCAATTACGGAAGCTGATTCCGAAGATTGGCCAGAAGAACCACAACAATAACGAGGATCATTCCAAAAGACGTGCGTTTGGATGCAATCACCTGTTTTGCGGAGGTTGTAACAGAGAGTTGATGACAGACGCCGTCGGCGTTTGGTCGGCGTGATTGAGGTGGTGAAACTCGCTGGGTTGGACTATCCCTAATCTGGGTCTCCTTGTGCGGCCTACATTCATAGCCTCCAGGACATTCTCGCCTATAAGTAAGCCGCCATGTATACGCCTTTCGCACTCGCCATTTGCTTGAATAATTCGACGCCTTCTTCATCGACGTAACATCCAATCACGAGGGCCGCCATGACGTTGACGGACGTTTCTCACATGTTTGTGGGACGCTTTCGACCTCTCTTTTCCCGTCTCCTTCAAGCTATCACCCGCTTGAGATCGTGCATCCCCCTCCAGTTCAGTATTTCCCATGTCCTGCCGCCCTGCCTCCGCCACCAGAAACGTGAAGCCAAGCGGAGGGCCCTGCTCATCGGCATCAGCAAGATTGTCGAGACCAGTGATTCTGTCGCTGGCTCGTCAGAGCCGCCAGAGACCGAGGATGGGCTGAAGGGTCCTCACAAGGAAGCCGAATCCATGGGTGCTCTCCTACGTGGTCAGTTCACTCACGTTCGCAGTCATGTGGAAGCTCACGCATGGACAGACCAATACGGCTATCCTGAACGTCATATCAAGTATCTTTTAGACCGCCCAGGGTATGACTACCCGACTCGCGAGAACATCGTGCGTCGTCATGGCCCCTTGTATGAGACCGACAATTTATGACGTGGTTTCTCCGCTCAATTAGCTCAGGGAGATGAAAGCCCTCGTGAAGGGCGCGAAGGCAGGGGATCGTTTCTTTATCCACTGTGCGTATAGAGACATCGAATGCGACTTCAAGTACTAAGGAGTTCCCAGTTTCAGGACACTCCGACCAAGAGGAGACAACAGATCCCGAGGAAGACGACGGCATGAATGAGTGTGAGGCTTTAAAAACTTTCCCGTAGCTAAATCTTACATCTCGTTCTCAGATATCCTTACTTGCCTAAGCGGTGAGAAGATAATGGACGATGTATGTCATCCGTCTATCCGTACGAAAGTTTGCTTTATCAGCATGTCTAGGAGCTAAAGAGTTGCCTCGTCAAGTCGCTTCCTCCAGGATCGCGCTTAACAGTGAGTAAATTGCCCAAGAGAGCTTCTTCCTTTTAACGTTTCCCGGTCAGGCTATCTTCGACTCTTGTCACTCTGGCACATTACTGGATCTTCCCCACTACAGGTGCAATCGCGTCCACCTACCGTTCGAGAACAAAGGTGTACGAAGGACGAAACCACTCTGGAGGAACATCGGTGCGTTCTAGTGTGATCATGCCATATCTACTTTACACTAAGGTCCACCTAGTTCGACAGCAGGCTATGTTGCCTCAAAGTGTGGAAAGGACCTCTCGGCACGTCCCGATTCCTAGGAGACGAGCGTCCAAGTCCATGAGCCGTGTGCCTCTCTCGGACGCTGAACGATCGTTGTACCGAGTATCCGACAGCGGTGGTCGACAGATTCTTTCCATCAACACGAACATCGAAAGAAGCATATCGAGCGCACTTTGCGAGGACTCTCGCTGGTGTGTGTCCCCGGATGATAACCACGAGTACTGCGACGGATTTGGGTGTGCCGAAGGAGCCAAGGACGACGGACCAGGGCCCGATGTGGTATGTGACGCGTTCTGAAACTAGATTCGCACCTTACGGCCTTCGAGATCTGCATTTCCTCTTCTGGAGATGGTCAAGAGACCTGGGAGGATGCAGACGGTTCCTCTGTTACGGCAGTACGTCCTCTACAAGATGGATCTTGCACAGCTTGTACTGATCCATTACTGCACTAGGAATTGATCGCGATTTTCAGTGAGTGAAGGTGAATACCATTAGCTGCGCTCAGGCTGACGCCCGACCGCAGTGGAGAACCCACGGCCATTACTCTCCCAAGTGATGTCCACAATCTCGTACGTCAGCCTCTGTTAAACGCTCGTGTCCTTCTCTTAAATGCCACTCTTGTTATAGGATCCGAAGACACGAAGCGTTTCGCTCGCTACATAACCACGCAGTAAAGTTCCGCGAGAAGAGGCGCTTTCGCAGATTCAAGAAGAAGCAGAGGTCTCATTCATCGGATTTCAACCCCGAGATGATTAATTTCCAGATACCCCAGGTATGTCTTACATTGTACGACGCCGTGGTGTTCTGAGCCTTATATTACTTCGTTCGAAATAGCTGTCAAGCTTGAAGCGGCTGGTAAGCGATCTCTGTCTTCGAACCTTGTACTGGCAGATAATCTGACCTTCTACCCTACATCTTAGCCATGGGACCAGCAGTGGGATCCCTAGTTCATATGCCCTGCCCATCACCTTCTCTCAACGATCTTGGTTCGAAGCTTCGAATATTTCAAGTGCCTGTCTTGGATCAATTTAATCTCAAGCATCCGTGTTGTATCCCTACGATCCCTCATCCGCTCGACGCTTCCCTTTAACCACTAATCCTACTTCAAATAGCCTTAGGGCTGGTAATCTGGTAAATACTAAACGTACATAGTTATAATTTTTATCGTATAGCTGTCGGATAGTAGTGTAGCACGAGAATTAATATTCCAAGAGCAAGTTTTCCCAGAGTGCTTTCGGACGTACGAGATCTGCTTAGATCTGCATAGTCTCTGCCGTAGTCCAAAATGTACATACTTAGACCGGTGACCGTCTGTATATGAAGGTAAACCTGTTGAATATCGATTGTCATATTCAGGTTGGTCACGAGCCTAGTACATACTAATAGGCGACTCGACGCGACGCGACACGTCACGTGCTTCAGTTACTTAATCCAAGCCGGCCATCCTCGAGTCCGCCCACAAACAATCCATGCAAGAAATGTTGCTCAGGTATAGTCATACATCCGGCTGCCTATCGAATATTCTGATTAGTGACCCCCCAGTTAACTGCGTCGGAACTGCGTCGAAGACATCCGTCCTTCACCATTCTAGAAGTGTATTGAGCGCATTTTGTTACTGGGCGGGATCATAGCCGACATCCATCACAACGCCCGAGCACCTTCGCCTCTCGTCGGAGGTCCGTGTCGCATCAATCCCCAAGTTGTCATCGCACTTAGCACAATTGAAGACAGTCGAACGGCCGTCTGCACCGTTGGGTGAGTAGCGCAGGTCCTGGATACCCCCAACCCACGAATATTTCACACCTTGGAGCCATTGTACGCTCGGAGGAATTTCTGCGTACAGCCTTAGATGTGGACCCATCAGCCATGCTGTCGTATGTCTGTGCTGTGCTCCTTATTCTCTCTTTCTCGCCTGCTGCGTTGCCATTTGACTGATGTATTCTGACCCACCCTTTCTAGATCGTGTCTCGCAAGCTCGGAAGAAGGCGTCGTCGCTTTATTCCCCCGGCAAATGTATATGCATGCAGTATGGCCCACCGTATGTCCTCGTTTCGCGCCTCTATCAAACGATTATTAATGAATTACCACAGCAGAGTAGCCTTTAGGCACTACACTCCCCAAAAGCCACCCGACCCATGGTATCATGAAGAGCGAATTTCTTCTTCCCCTGCTAAAGAGAGTTCAGGTGGGCGCAAGCAAAAAATATATTCACTATCGAGGAGAATTCGGTTAGACCCAACGAGACTGATCCTTTCGTGCAATATTTGACGTGCTCTGTACACGCAACAGTCGGACCGCCTGTGCACGTCGAGGATCAAATAACTGGGTTCGTGGCGGTCATGCAAGTCGTATCGGCGATGAACATGTGTATTGCGGCTGTGATTTTGTGCACCTCATTTCCCCGCCGCCCGTGCTCTCAGGCCAAGTATGGAGTTCGTCGGCCGCACATAGCCTTTATTTTCCCCCTCTCCCTTCACTATACAGTAAACCTATGTTGACCTGCGGTATTTCTCAATCCCCTACTTACTCGAAATACCCTTGTCGCTCATGGCCCATGGTTTGGCAGCCCGAATGATGGAGTCTGAAGCTGACGGCCGTCTTCTCACGTGCGTTGTTCGGTTTCCGTGGTTCATCCTAGTCCCTCTTCTTATCTCCCCTCTTCCTTGACCAGGGTATCTCCACCACCTTCACTGACTCCCTCTGGCAAGCGCAAAGCGTTGCTCATCGGTATTAGAGGGCCCCTCGCGGTCTCCCAGGATGTCGGCAGTTCGGAACCTCCGTTCAGGCTGAAAGGCCCTCACGAAGAAGCAAGGGCAATGGGCAATCTCTTGCATCGTGAGGATTTCAACTTCTGTCCACAATTTCAGTTGCTGATACATACCTCCAAAGTGCGTTACAGTTATGCTCTGGATGACATCACTTACCTCTTGGACGAGGAGGGGTACGAACAACCAACAAAGGAGAATATTGTAAGCGGCTCGGTCCACCGACCTTTGGCCGCTTGGCTGATGGTTGAATTTTGCGTAGCTCGAGCATATTTGTCTCCTGGTACAGGATGCCCAGCCCGGCGATCGGTTTTTCTTCTACTGTGCGAACTAGTTTCGAATGGTCCCAGGGCCCGATTCTGAAATCTGAACGCTTTCCGGTTATTCAGACTCCGGCCACTCTGATCAGCAAGAGACGAACGACCCCAGCGAGGAGGATGGGATGGGCGAGTGTAAGCCTCTTACTGCGGGTCGACTACGTTCTCCTGGCCCCTTATGCCATGTCCCTACAGTTATCATCACCTGCGATCCACAAGAAGAACATATTCTCGACAACGTAAGTAGGTCAGAAATCTGGTGCTGATGGACGATTCTAAATGAATCTCCAGGTTTTACACACTGCCCTCGTGGAGCCTCTCCCTCCTGGCGCCCGCCTAACGGTATGTCCCCCACTAAACTCTGCTCGTTTCCCAGTGACCGATCATCTACGAACGCGCCACTAGGCTATATTTGATTCATGCCATTCTGGCACCCTTCTTGATCTCCCTCACTACCGATGCAACGCCGTTCATTTCCCTAGCGTGAACAAAGGGAGGAGGGGAACATTGGCACGATGGAGAGCCCAAGGTATGCGGTCATTGTAGTAGCCAAGCATATACTGATTCTCCTCCTCTCAGAGCGGCGCAACGCCTTGTTCTTTGATGATTCCGACTTGAGCGATGATAGTTCAATGGCACTTTCACGAAGGCGGACGACCGCCCTTTCAAGACCCTCCTTGGCAATCCGAACGGATGCGATGTGGAGTGGCCATCATGAGTGTGACTCTCCAGTTCCGCAGAACAGGTACTGCGACGGCTATACTTGCATGGCATGGGAGGAGAACCTGGGTCCAGTCCCTACTGTGGTACGCTTCCGTTCTTCAAAGAATGTTGTCCCTCTATCAAGACCACCACGATGTAGATATCATTTTCTTCTTCGGCCGATAATCAGGAGACTTGGGAAGATGAAACTGGACGCTCCATGACCGGGGTCAGCAATCTTTCAAACTTATCTTTCCTCCATTCGCTCATCGTTTCATAGATCCTCGTCAAAATGCTACGTAAGCAAACTTCAAGATATATCCTATCGCGATATCGTTATCCCTATCTCTCCAGAGAAAGACCCGCATCCATCTCTACACGGAATTCTCTCCACAGTATCGTACGTATTTCTTGCCGACATTTTCGATGACCTTTCATCTAACGTCAGCCTGCTCGATTTCAGTCTCGGCCTTCATGAGATCTACATTCAACGTCACAGAGATGCTGTTGAATACCGAGAGGAGCTTCGCAGATTCAATGACTCTCGGATTAGGAAAAATAAACCACCCTTTGTCCCCGGGTTCTTGCCCGAAATGTCGAATTTCCAAACGCCTCAGGTCAGTCTCCATATTCATCTTACGCTTCTTCAGCACACCTGACAGCCTGTCACTTTGTATAGCTGTCGAGTCTTCGTCCGATTGTGAGTCTACGATTTAAACCACAACCTCAAGAAAGCTCACAGACATCTTGCAGGCTCCAGACGCAAAATGGGATCCTTGAGCTGTGTATTTGACCGCGCAACGTTCATGAACGGACTTATGCAGACCTTACCACCCATTCGCTCTCCGTAACGTTAGACCCCGTCTGTGCCCTCTACATACCCTTCTCGTTATTTATATTCTGGGCTTCGTTTCGATTTCTTCCAGGTCGCTTGTTTGACCAATTTTTTATTCACTCGTAGAGTACGGTTCATTGCTTGGGCATACGGTTATTTCTCCCAAGTATATTAGAGCAGAATATTCTCTGTGTAATACATCATGCATCTGGGTTCCTCGAGGGAGTTTCTATCTGGTGAGCTCCAGGTCAGCGGGCCGTCCGTGATGATTCCGTGACTACCGTGACAACAATGAGCGGGAAAATGACCAAGTCGCCCTTGAACACGACCACAACAATCACAACACACTTTACTGTTTATCTACTGCGGGGCAATGAGATATCTCAAACTGGCTATGCATTTGCCGAAAGCCACCAACGTTTTACTCTTGTCTCCAAGAGGCAGCCCGGAATGCAAGTTCAACCAGAATAACTCGCTTCGAAAACATGCAATGAAATATCGGAAAAAGCAGGTCAAAGGTGGCAAGTACAATCCTTCGAATTTACTTTTGGTTAATGTCAAAACCTTTTATATGTAGATCTTGACGAATTACGCCCCGACACGACCGAATGTTGCTATTAACCGGTATTTTCTACCTACCCGGAAGACGCCCATTGACACCAGCTGTTGCATCGTGGGCGTCGCATATCGGATATGGTGCAAGTATAGGACATGGGCATCTTGTACGTCGTCATTATCTGCGTATATATTCACCATGATTCTTACACATCTCATTCAATTTTTAAGTGTTCACCACGTCATAGATTCTCCGATTGACGGCGAGAAAAGCACCCCGGTGCCCTGTCTAAGTGTCTTGCCTCACTCTATCAAGATTTATCCATGATAGACGTGGGATAAGGTCCGAGGCCATCTCCCTACTTCATCTCGGCGATGATCTAGGTGTGCCGATCGGGATCGATACCATCCAGACATTAAGGGCGTGCGTGAAAGAAACGCCCGAAATGAGCCTCTCGAATACTCTTTGTGGGCGTCAATGCAAAGGCGAATATGCTTGCGAAACCAAACTTGGGAGAACTTCCTCTTTCGACGTACCACGTGTAGCATCGATAAGGCATTGGAAACGTTGGGTGGGGACTGCCAAACACGAGCACCTCCTTCCATTTCACTCGTCACCGGTTCTCAAAACCACGCCGCTGATGGATGGATAATATAAAGCTGGCAGTCGTACACCTTCGTCCCGCATCAACTGCATTCCGCCACTATGTTCAACTGGTCTAGTCGTTCGAAAGGTTACGACCAACCTCCTTCCTCTGGAGGTTTCTTTCGCAGAGTCATATCCTTCAACCGCGGTTCCAGCATTCCGCGACCTCAGACACCCCAGACCTGGAATTCAGAACCTCCGTACGGCCCTGGACCTCCTCAAGGTAGCGGTATGTCTGTCCAACAGTGATTTGTGCATCCTAAACTGAAGTAGATTTGTAGGACCATCGGCTTTATACAACCAATATTACGCGCAACCACAGTATAGCTCTCAAAACGCCCGACCGCAGCACAACTCATGGCAGACGTCATACGATACACCACCACCTCGTAGGGACGAACCTAGGGGCCCTATACACCCACCTAACTACAGTGGCCCGCAACCTCATGCTCTGCCTCCTCCACCTCAAACTGTTCCTTTACGGGAGTATGCTCCCAAACGCTTGCCCAACCCAGACTACAGGCCTAGCGCCGCAAAACCACCCTCGCCTCAAGTACCACGTTACGACCCCTACACTTATAACCAGTCCTCGCACTCTGCTCGAAACAATGGCTATTCGTCGCATTCAACAGTGCCATCTTATCGCTCCGACCCGCACTCCCAGTCTCGCCCGATAAACAACGATTATTATTCATCATCTTCTCGACACTCGTCTCGGGCTGACCCACCCCCTCGCCCGCGCCGAAACAACGCAGGGCACACTCCCTATTTTGATCCTCCCGATTTCCTTCAAAATCGTCGAGATTCTGTTGGATCGCAGCATGACAGCACTTACCATAGCTCGAACCAGCGACCTCGTACCAATCCGTACGCCAACACGCCACGTGGAACTCCTTGGCAATCCAGTGCATCGCTGGCTCGAACCGATGAGTCTGGCCGAGCGCCTTCGACTCGTTCACGACCTGACTCGGTGGCGCCGCCCGCCAACCCCGCCTCGCAATCGCGGACATCGGTGGGTCGTACGGGTGCCCTGGCAGTCGTCAACCCCGATCCTCCAAGCCCTAAGTACCAGCTAGCGCCAGAGTTGAGGATCACAAGCAGCGGCCAGTACCCCTGGATCAATTACGCGATTTGGTTGAAACCGTCTACGGCCGAACTTATGGTCGCGCAGGGAAAGGCAGTGGATGTCAAACACCGTGAGTTGGCGTTCAGCCCGCCGGTGAACTATATCAGGATCAAAAGCTACAAGCACGACGACCCTCTGTCTCTTGTGATCGCACGTTGGGGCCCCATCGAGGTCGGAAGACCCAATGGTACAAAAGCGCTTACCGTGTATAACATCCTTTTTGAGATCTGGGACTACTTCCAGAAGTCGATCGAGTCGCATGAGTGGCCGGAATTCGAGGCGAAGGAGGCGAAGGCGCTTATGTTCGCCATCGAAGCGAGCTTCGACCATCGTCAGACCGTTCCGGACACTGGAATACCATGGGCAGAGAATGCGAGGGCAGGGGCGACGCGGGTCGATACATTGTGGAAATATTGGATGTTCGGCGGTCTCAAGCTCGACAAGGACTTTGAGAAGAACCGAGTAGTGCGTATGAAGCTATCTAGTTTTGGTACCTATGATGATCGATAACTACTCTGCTACTATCTACACTTTTTGCTCGTGCTGTTGTTTATTCTATTGTAATATTAGGATTTTGAACACTGAACAGATTCTGAAACAGAAGCGGGCCGCCGCTACACACGTGTGATCTACGCTTTCGGCTACTAACTAAGGCTATTCTTTCCTCCGTAACCACGACCATCTTCTTCGCAGTATAAGCTTGGAATCGCGCTGTATGGACGCGAAAACCCTATATCAATTCTGCTGGGACTTCAAATGAACTAGGGGGTACCGCCTTTCAACCAGGTGTAAGTAACGCAGAAGTCCTACCTTCTGCAACTATCAACAAAAAATCCATCGCTTCTGCAATACTGAACTCCATCTTACGAAGAGGTTTGTACTTTTTAAAAGTAAAGATTCAAGTGTTCCCTGATATCATTTAAGGTAAGATCGTCCTTCTTCCTGTCCTCGCTGCAAATCTCACATCGCTCTACTCTTTCAAATGAACAGTGGCCGCGTCTTATCTTCGTGAGTGTTAAACGTGAAACGTTGTCCAGGGTGCGTACCACCGTGACGTTCAAGGCCGAAGCTGACGAGCACCGGTTAGAGCGAAACGTTGAATATGAACATGCCGGCCGGGCATGGAAAATTAACGAGTCCCTTCGGGTGTCAAGGATGAATTTTTGCACAATCGGCCCCTTTTCCTAAGTATCCGTCTAATTGTAAATCACCTAATACGAGTTGTATAACCCCAGTCGAGGCGATATATACGCCATTATCGTTATTACTTTCAACATGTTGTGGTATTTTTCTCCTCCAACTCGGTGATCTGATTTTCGGCGCCTATAGATGATCACATTTCCTTTGGACTTCAGAGTCAACTTCACCATATCTCGCTGAACCATTGGGGTGCGTACATCTGCTCATTTGATGGAGGGTATATTTGACGCCTTAGACTCTGTTGGGTGAATAGGTTCGTCTGACTGGCTTACTTTCCCTAGCGCTCTTTCTTCATGACTGCCTCCCTGTCATCTGTTCCTTCGGCCTCTCTCTTCTGCAAATACATTTCTTATGGCGACAGACCCTTCGCAGAGTTTCAGGACACCCTCTAGATGCTTCTTGAAGCTTCGGACTCCATGTCGCCTCGCGACTAACATGAGGATGCTTCATGGATGGCGAACAGAAGCTCCTCCAACACAATCGATACGTGGCTCACGGCTCCAGACATTGCTATACTCCGAACGATAGGAGATCTCGCAAAGAGTCCGTCAATGTAAAGTTCACTATTTGAAATTTCAACGATCACACGCTGATAGAATCCTCGCCTCAAGGCGCCGCGCTGCTTGTTTATCATGTTGGATTTGGAGAGGCAAACGCGCCCGAGCAGCGCACAGGTTTCACGTATGCGGCTCGTGTCAGCACGGCCCGTCTCATGCTTGGAGATAGGTATTTTGTCTTTATGTTAACTTTCATTTTACTTCCGTCTACTCTACTTCACATCTAGAGTACATATAAACATTCTACGTTATCTCGTTGCCGTTCTTATCATGCATCGGCTGCTCTTTTGTGTTTTATCTTCACATGGCTCTCCTGGGCAGTCGAGCCCATTTATACCGCGCCGTTTTCGTTAGCGCTCCCTCAGCCGTTTTTCCAAACGCTGAGGTGAGCTTTCTAGTTTATGATCTACTATTCATATGCTTACATCCTGTACCTAGCTATTCTTAGGTACTGGTCAATGTTATAGCCGTTTTTCCAAACGCTGAGCTATTCTTAGTTGTTTCACATATCAGCCATTATTTTCAAGAATAAAATTGACACGTCTTATGCACCTGGTCAGCTGCCTCCTTCGCCTTCCTTGTATCTACTTGCTGCGTCAGTTATCCTATCCTCCGACCCTTTCCCAAGCGATGTCAAAACCTCAAAGATATTTCAATCAAGTCGAATTGATTGGAAATATCCTCAACGCCACCTCGCCAGCCAGGTCACAGGCCACCCACCCTGCCTCGTTTGCTGCCACGATGCGCTCTCGTTCGACCAGGGACTTTTCAGACTCCATACGACCAACAGCTGACAGGCGGACAACGCGGACCGCTTATTAGACGCTGAGGCCGGCGCCAAATAGAGAGTTTGTGCAACAGCCAGAGCCACCCCGTGGCTGATTTTCATTGTGCATGACCATGTAGCCACAGGTTCGCAGAGGTAGCTCTACCCAAAGCTTTCCTCGATAGTCTCCCATTTTAACATAAATATATTATGGACATTGAAGCTCGGTATTGGCAAAGAAAACTCAGACCCTGCCAGCGCAGAGGAGGGAGAACTGACATCTCACCCAGGAGCCACGGGTGGCGGCCCGAGGAAAAAGTTCGTCTCTTTGAACCACGCTCCCATGCACATTTCTTTGGATACTGTCAAGTTCCCTTTCAGGAGTCCAATATGTGCTGCTAGTATAGTACATATGTCTATAGAAATTCACTGTCTACCAAAGGAAGGAGCAGCACAATGAAATTCAGCCACGGTGTGGCACTGTGGCTGATGCACAAACTCTCTAATAACGGTCGCCGAAGCTGTCTGACTCCATTTGTCTCGAGTCACCATCCTGCTGCCTCAAGTAGCGTATAAAAGCGGGACCATCTGATCTCTTTCGAGTCGGTTAAGACACCAAGAAGACCTCACGTATCATCATCGGGAGCACCTACAACGGCACCAAGTACCGGGATTATAAACTCGTAATTTTTCTCAATCGTGAGTTCTCGTCAAGCTACATCTCTACGAATTTTCGCGTCACTCACGCATAATTACAGTTGTTTCCCGCTAGCGTCCATACGTGTCGCATTTCAGTTGCGAGCAGTCGAAAACTGCGTATTGTACTGGAGCCACGAGCGCATATTCCTGGCAAACGGCTGGAACCATCGGGATTTATCTCACCGTTTTACTAATTTAGCTGTGCGCTTTTTTCCTACTGGCGCTGGCATTCTGTCAATCTATTTTTTATTACAGAAATCCAGCAAATATCCTCAAAGTTCAATTCTTGTTCGCCTCTTAACGCATCTCAAATTTCTCTTCAGGGCAGCAATTATTTGATTAGTTCTCCCCTGGGTCCTGCAACCGTGTGCACCAAGCATCATTCCGTGTTATTCCCTGCTCCGTGCAGCTACTCAGCACTTCAGGAGACGCATCCAGACCTGCTAGTGGTAGAGACGTGTTACACTCTAAGGTTGTTACCAAACACCAGCTGCTAAGCGACCGTAGCCTCGCTTTGTCTCGCATCACCATCGAACCTCCTTCGAGGCCTCGAGTGGCGCGTATAAAAGCGTGTCATTCGAGGGCCTATCGAACACCATTTGAACAACGAGCACGCTCGTGTCTGCAAGATCGAAATTTTAGGTCTTTTTCGCTCGGAAAATAGCCCATTATGCGCCAACCGCCCAAAAATGTCGTAATCGAAATCGAGTCCTCACCTGAACCACCTTCGCCCCCCATCCATCCTCGCTCTCTCCGGGCACGCTCACCCTCGAAGACCCCTGCACGATCTGTAGGCCATGCAGGCACAAGCGCGAAAGGCAAAGGCAAGGCACGAGCACCGTCTCGTACTGTCAAAGCCATGGGCCCAGTCATCGAGCTAACCGACTCCGATTCCGATGAAGTGGTTCCTGTTACACCAAAGCCTGCCCCTGGCCCTTCGAACCCCAAAACTCTTCGTCCAAACCCTGCCGGAACGTCCACGTCTCAGGAAAACATCGGCTCCGTCGCGCCGACGTCCAGCCGGCAGAAGAGAAAGCTTCCACTATTCCTGCAGTCGCAGAGCGATGAGGAGAACGAGCCGCCGATGTTCCGACTCGACATGTCGTCGAGCCTGGCTGGCCTCTCGAGTGGCGGAAGGTCGGCGAAGAGGGTCCATCGAAGCGAGAAAGAAAGGGAGGACAAAGGAAAGGGGAAGGCGACGGCGGTTGGGGTCGAGGATGGGCCTGTGGATCACGCGGCGCCAGCAGCAGCGGAAGGAGAAGATGCGGTCGATTGGGACGCGGATTTTTGGAACAAGCCTTTCCCTTTCATGATGGACGGGTACGGTCTGGCGGAGCCAGAACCCGTTCGCGATCCAACACCTCACCCTCAAGTTATTGAACCAATCCAACCTCCAGCCCCAGTCCGCGTTCCGCTACCACAGCCTCAAGCACCCCAGCCTCTTCAGCTTGTCGCGCAACCAGTGCCGGTGCCACCAGCCCCTGTCGCTGAACCTGTCCCAGAACCTTTCCCAGAACCCCCACCGGAACCGACTCTAGAAGACCTCGCCTCCCAAGTCGTCGCCCAAGTGCTCGAAATCATCCCAGACGTCGAACCTACTCACCTGCTCGAACTAGTCCGGCCTGAGGTGGAAGCATACGGTGTGCAGGGGTGCGTCGAGCGTGTCGTTGGTGCTCTGTTCGAGCAGGCTGGTGGTTACCCGAAGGTCGAGAAGAGCAAACCCGGGCAGCAAGCTGGTGAATCGAAGCAGAAGGACGGTGGGGGACAAGGCAGTAAGAACGGCAAGGAAAGGCAAAGGGACGAAGAACCAGAAGGCGCTGGAAGGGAAGCGAAAAGGGTCAAAGTTGACTATGCGAGCGTGGAGAGGGTTTTCGAGGGTGGTGTTAGGTACTTCGACGCAGCACTGGTGAGTTCTCCCCCTCATTTTGTCGATCTTTCTTTGTTCTCGTCGTGCTCTCTACCGAAATATCTTCGTATTGTTTTCAGTTCTCTGCACCTGCACCTTCTTCCCATCTCTAGACATGCATAACGCGTGTTTTCGTTACATCTATGCTCCCTTGTCTCTTCGTGTTGCGCTGTCATGTTTTATGTTGCTGCTTCGCCCAGGATCAACATAATTTTATTACTTTCTTTCATCGATGCAAATCCTGTTACCTTCCTTTGATTTCATTCATCCTTTGTTCTTCCAATGCAGGACGTGTCTTTAAACTCGAGAGGGCCACTCGTTCTCTGTTCAAAACTCCCACCTCCGTTCCTCTTCTTCCTCTTTTCTTCATATCTCTTTCACCACCGTTCATGTCTGGCGACGGTTCAGTGTTGGTGGTCGATATTCACTTAGGATGGACGTTGATCGTCCTCCTGCTTTCTGTCTTTCGCTTTTCTTTTTCTCGGATTGTGGTCGTTCGATCTGGAACGGCGGCCAATTTGTACCGCCACACTGAGACAC
Source organism: Cyclocybe aegerita (assembly GCA_902728275.1). Lineage (NCBI taxonomy): Eukaryota > Fungi > Basidiomycota > Agaricomycetes > Agaricales > Hemipholiotaceae > Cyclocybe > Cyclocybe aegerita. The sequence goes on along the minus strand of CACVBS010000032.1, from coordinate 503,348 downwards.
GCGATGAGGTGCTGTTTTATTTCTTCCGTTTGACGTTGTCTCCGTAATTTGCTTTTTTCCGTTGTTTGATTCTTTACTCCCTGACGATTCATTCCCGTCCTTGTATAGATTGTTATAACCTTGTTCTGACCCGCCACCCCTCTTTCTAGACACAACTCCAAGCCGACTTTCCATTTATCCCCAAGCCTTACCTACGACGGCAGCTTCAAGCACAAAGATCCTTATATGCGCCGACGCACCTCAAAATCGCGGCGGAAGAACGCGAGTTAGCTGTTACAAGAGACCGTAGACCATACACACTCAAGGCAACCGCGTACAAGGCTCTGAAGGGCAAGGGTCGGGCTGTCGTCGACGAAGCATTCGAGAAAGAGAGGCGGTGGTTGGTGGCGCATTTGGAAGGGCGAGAAGCTGGCGATGAGGAGGGCGCAGCTGAACCGCAGGTTGAGGTAGCAGCGGATAAAGGGAAAGGCAAGGAGAAGGCCGCAGACGAAGAGCCACCCTTGGAGGAGGGCGAAGGTATTGAGTGTCAATGCTGCTTCTCCGAGTACCGTTTCGTGCGTTTCCTTTTTCCTCGCGTTCGTACCATATTCATCCGAATTACTGACTTTTTGTGGATCTCCAGGACAAAATGGTCCAATGCCCTGAAGCTCATCTTTTCTGCGACGACTGCGTCTCCCAGTACGCTGCCACCAAATTGGGCGAACACGATGTCAATGTCGTTTGTATGCATTCCTCCGGATGCGCTCAGCCCTTCCCAACCTCAGAGTTACGCCGCGTCCTCACCGAGACGCTCATGTCTTTGTACGAACGGATCAAGCAGCAGAAGGAGATTGAGGCTGCGGGTATCGAGGGGCTGGAAGAGTGCCCATTTTGCGAGTGGAAGTGTGTCATTGAGGCTTCCAGGGAGGAGGAAAAATTGTTTAGATGTGGGAATGAGGACGGAGGATGCGGTGTTGTTAGCTGTCGGGAATGCAAGAAGCCGGTAAGTTATCGATCGTCTCGTCCTTCAGTCCATTTTCGCTGAATTACGTTACTAACCCATTCCCCATCCAGGACCACTTACCGAAGAGCTGCAAAGGTTCGTCAATAGCTGATGGCTCTTGAAGTGTTCTTTGGCTAATATCCTCATAGAAGTCGAAGAAGACAAACACCTCGACGGTCGGCATGCGATTGAGGAGGCTATGAGTACGTCATCTTTTTCTTCGCTGATTCGAAGGCTCATCATCCATCTTCCAGCTCGCGCACTCATGCGCAATTGCCCCAAATGTAATAAAGGTACGTTGGTTGGTGTTCTTATGCGTTATGTGTTGACCTTACGGATACCGTCTAGCCTTTGTCAAGGATGCCGGCGTACGTCTTTAAATTTCTCCATTCACATCTTTTTTTTAATGCCGATTTCTGTGTGCTGGTGTCTAGTGCAACAAGATGACGTGCCCTCATTGCCGTACTCTGTCATGCTACGTCTGTCGGAAGGTCATCAACGGCTACGAACATTTCAACCAAGTAAGTCGTGCCTTACATACGCTCAACTTTGTTTTCTCATTATACTCTTCTTTAGAATCCTCCTGGCCGTCCGTCGACAAGTCAACAGAACGGGAAATGCCTGCTTTGGGACCAAGTTGAAGAACGACACGCCGCAGAGGTAAGCGTCTCTGCATATTTCTTTCGCTTGAGTTGTTGAACGTTTGCTGACTGAAACGATAAATAGGTGAAAGCTGCAGCTGAAAAGGCTCTCGCCGACTGGAAACGCGACCATCCTGACGTCGATGAAGAGAACGTGAAGGTCGATATTCCAAAAGCCGTTCCCCAACCAGCACCAGCACCCGCAGTTGCCATGCCAGGTGTTGTTGGGCTCCCTCACGGCTACCATATCGCCATTAATTTCGGTGCACATCCACATGCGGTCCCACCTAATGCTATCCAAATAGCGGCGAATAATGCCATGGCCCGGATGTATGGGGCTGCCCCTGCTCAACCTCCAGTTCCCGTAGTTCCTCCCGTTCCTGCTGCGAGACGTGGCCGGCGTCAAGCACCTCGCGCTGCCTTAGCTGCTGCACAAGAAGCCAACAGACAGTATCTCCTGAATCTCGAAGAGGCTGAGCGCCGTCGACAACGTGGTATTTTGGATCAGCAACGACAACAGCAACAACTCTTCGAAGCCGGCCAGCGCGCCATCCAACGTGCCCAAGAAGTCGCGGATGCGAACGCTCGATTCCAGCAACAAATCCTCGCCGAGCAGAACCGTCTCCGGCTCGAGGCTGAAAGACAGCAGCAGGAGCAACGTGAGCAGGAGCAGGCTCGAGAGCGGGAACGGGGGTATGCCTATCAAAGGCTAGTCGAAATTGCGAGGGCGGATGAAGCACGGAAGCGAGAGGCGGCTGCGAAGATAGAGGCGGCGAACAATCTGCAGCGCGACAGGGCTCGAATGTACGCTGACGCGATGAGACGCGACCAGGAGGCCAGGCAGCCGCAGCTTCAAGCCCTTGCCCAGAATCATGGATACCTCCATGCACCAGTCCCGCAAGCCAACGTCAACTTTGGTGTCGGTGTTGGTGTTGGGCAAGCGGGGGCCGCAGCTGCTCCGTTTCATGCTGTTGCTGCACCAGCCGTGAGGACGAGGGCGCAAGCTCAGGCCAACGCCGGCGCTCAGGCTTTCCAGCTGCCGGCCCAAATGACGAGGGCAAAGGCTGCTGCTGTTGTTCCGCCTCCTGCCACACAGAATCCCTTCGTTGTCGCGGCGCCTCCAGCGCCTCAGGCTGGTCCAGCTCGTGCTAAGACAAACCGCAGGCAAGCGCGGTAATGATTGTATTTTTTCTCGACTTTCTATTTATTTCATTCATGGATTCGTTCGATCATCTCTCGTTATCTTCGCATTCATTTCCCAATGCTGCCTTGCATGTGTACCGTTTTCTCCCTCTACTTAAAATTCGGCATGCACATTCCATTGCCCTGTTACCCTATGTTCTCTATGCAATTACCTCACGTACTCTACTTGCATTCGCATATTATTCTTGGGATCATACTTCATTTGTCGACTACTATGCCTTACTTCACGCATAACCAGAAACCCTACCTTACCTTCCATTGTTTGATACGTACACACCATTTCGATTTGTCGTAGCCCCTATTACTCGACCTTCGCTAGTGCATTTAGTGGTGCTGGCCCACGACCTCCGTAATCGCCAGCAGTTGTCTTTGTGATCACAGAAGGTAAGTCTCCTAATCAAACAATCGCCTTTGAGCTTGACAACAGATACTGACTATTCGTGGAAGAAGGGCCCACGAGGACTATTGTTAACGTCAAAGGCATCTATAGACGAGGCCTGTCAAGATGACATTCGTCGCTGGTCCAAGGTCGTTCCGGGAGTATATATTCGAGCTGAAGAAGTGGACTCTGCTCAGGCCATCCTTTCTTCTTCATTTACCACTTTCGCCTCACGGTCGACGACCTCAATACTGGACATTCGAGGATTGGCACTAATTATGCCCTGTACCCCTATTCCATACGATGCTTTCGCGCATGCTCCATCCAACACCTATATCACGATAGAGGGAAAGAGGATACCGATGGAAGCCCTGTGGGATCGACATGCCACCTCCAACACCGAAGACGACGGTCCCGAAGACGACGATCTTGAAGATGATTCGGAGAGAAAAGCAGACGCTGCCGGCGAAACGCAGCCCGTTGATTCTCGCCCCGCCATAATGGACGCCGATGGACCATACTTTGACCAAGCACCCGAAAAGCACGCCGTGAGCACCTCTTGCACCTGCAAATTCGACCGAACCTGTGCCAGGTGCATTCGCCTTGCCCAATCCCGCCACGAAGACGATGCACATCCGCAGTGCATCAGGGAGGAAATGAAGAAGAATGACGAACGATTCAGGCGGATTGGAGCGAACCTCTATCCCGATTACTCTCCGTACATCAAACTAACCGCAGAAGCAAAACTCGTTCGACGAACGGAGGAAAAAGGAGGGCAGAGGTCGGGTCCGAGGGGTAAGGACTCGTAGTTTTGCTGGGGCAATAGATGGGCTTCATGACGAAGCTCCTTATTGTTGTAGTGGTCTCGACAGGCGACAGCGGGGTCTCAAGATCTCAACAAGTAATTGTGATGTCTTATCGTTCCTTCAAGTTCTGACGCATTTCATCTGTACCATATGAACGACTACCAAACGTAGACTATAACAAGATATGAAATCTTACTTTGGGCTCAATACTTATATGCTTTAGGATCTTGAAGGATGACCGCAGGTGCCATGGATCCATTTCGCACATCATCAAAACGTTTGCAGAAAGATACGCATAGCAATCTGTTGAGACAGTCTTCTTGGAAGTTGTGCGCCAGCGATTCGCCCTCGCTTATGGCAGGACTCAGTGATGAAGGTTTCCAAAGGAGGAAAGATTTTCCCCGTAAGTTGGCAACGCGGAAATAGTACCTTTCTTTCCACTTCGACTTTCTCCTTGTCTACATACATCTTCCGAACAGTTCCGAACTTCCCTGCTATCCCAGATTCAAGGTTTGGTGTACCTCTTTCGTAATGCATTTCGGCACCGATCATTCTGCCTGCTCTCGATAATCCTAACGTAACACGAATCGTCGTTCCTCCATCTCCCCTTGATTCGGTCCGAATTTCGAACTCTCATGCACACAGAGTACGTCAAACACCTGCCCACTGCGGTGCCTAGCGGATTTTTTCTTCTGTCTGGTCCCTCACACTAGGCAAATTTGGCTCTCACCACCAGTTTAACTTTGTATCAGGGCCTGCTAATTTCGGGGTACCTTTGGATGGCGCGGGCCATTTCCGCCACATATCCGACAACAGAAAAGCGGCTACAACCAGAAGATTTCAACGTTAGCTCGAATTCAGGTGCCTTGATGGTAAGTGACGCCTATAGTTCGCGTAGTCCGGAACGCCTCTCACCGAGAATATTGGATGACTAGCGAGTGGTAAACCTCAAGTCGGCACACCTTTCTTCGCAGTGACCACCAAAGGGCGCGGAGGTTGGTTTTCTCCTGGCATGGATTCACACACCTTTCCAGCGTAGATGCGCTCAACCTCCGAACAGACACCCAGCCGGATTAATCCATTCGCCGCTTAGAGAAGAGCGGGGGCAGAGCCAGCCGAGGGTTCTCTCATGTTGCTTCTCTCCACTAATATTTGGAATGGGTCCACAACTATTTACGCTGCTTTCCAGTGCGACAATCCCGGAAAGAAATGAGATAACCTTATCATGCTTCGAATCCAACGGTCCGCGGATGTTGGCCCGATAGCAACGGCCCGATGTATGTCGAATCTTATTCCATTGTTAACAAAACTTCAACGAAAATAGGTCGGCTGGACGAATGTTTGAATATAGGTATTTATGGGGATAAGCTTTCGCTTGTTTCCTCCAGGAATATCTCTGATTTACAGTGCGTGTCTCCATTAGAATTCCTCCTTTTTTGATGGCTTCTCCCAGAAATCTAGATTGTTGCAGGACACGAAACACTTCGTAGGCTGGAAGCAACCTCGAGAAGAGGTTCTGAGTCTTTTCTCCGAGAATTCTCCTGAACACCACGAAGAACGTGTCGAATTCCGTCACAGATAGAATTTTAGGCGGCCAAACGGTGCTCAACAGTACCCGACCCGGCATTAACCCTATTTACAGATTCGGAAGTTATTCCCTTGGGAAATGTGGCGCGACGCGTACGGAAGACCTACCCAAAATAGACCGGATCGGCAGCGAACCTTCCCAAGGAGTCTTTGAAGATTGGCCCACAACACCATTCGGACGATGTGTTCGGATAAAGCGCTTCCTAGGATGCGCATTCTCATCACCGCAGGGCCATACTAAGACCGGCACAAGGGCATCGGCACGTTGGAACTGGGGGCGCTGCAGGTCAGTATCCCATTGCTTCTGTTGAAGGAAAGAATTGATTCGAAGCCTGTTGGTCTCTCGGTCGAAGGACGAAGCCGACTAACGTGAATGGTAGCTCGTCGATGCACGTACCTTGCTTCCATCACTTCTTTAGACAGTCTTCCTAACGAGACGATGACGGGAAGATTTTTACGGTGCACGTATAAAAGCCAAATTCACTACTCCAGAACATACCATACCTTTATTCCTCTCAGTCAATGCTTAGTCTCATTGAGCTGCCTTATCTCCCGGTAACTCGCACTCTCAGTTTCTCTGTTGCCCAACGCTACCCTACCGGAAGAGAGAACTACTCTAGCAAAATGACCAAGGTATTTGACTCGCTACCTTAAGCACCCCAACGTAGCTGACCCTAGCTTCCAGAACGTGGAAGCTCAATTCTCTCCGACCTCACCTGACGACATCCGCGACGTCCTCGGTAAATTCTTCGATCGCTGCAAAATTCCTTATGACGAGCTACCCTACGACGTCGACTTGCACAACCTCTGCATTGAGGAGGCGCATAAATTCGGATATCCGGTCGACCCCTCTTCCGACGTTCCGTCGATCTTGAAGGCGCTTCCAGCAGGTGTAGCGATCGCCGCGACAGCCTACGCTCACCTCCACAACCGCGACATCCAAGTCTTCATCGCGCTTTTTACCGGCTTCCTCGTTTACCTCGATGATTGCGTCACTCACAGCGTCAGCGGGGTCGACATGTTCGTTGAACGTTATATATCAGGGCAGCCGCAGGAGAATGACGTCCTGGAGTCGCTTGCGTTCTTCCTTCGTGGGACGTACGTCCATTACACTGGGATCCAGGCTAATATCATCATGACTTCGACGTTGAACTTCATCACGTCGGTCGTCTTGGAGAATAAGACTCAGACCATGCAGGTGCGTCGAGATTTGAGATCTCCGGACCGTTTAATTGCTTACCGGAACTCCTCAGCCATCTCCAGACGCCCATGGATATCCCACATTTGCTCGATATCTATCTGGAGTCAGCGAGGCTTACGCGTTCTTTGCCTTCCTACCCGGCACCCCTCTAAGGGATTACATTCAAGTAAGTCGTCGTCCGGACACTCTTTCAAGGAGGCTCTAACCAGCCTATTTCTGATAGGCCCTCCCCGAGATGTCAATGTTCATCAATTGCACCAAGTAGGCTAATTTACCTTTCACGAGACGCTATACTGAGAAAACCTTCTGTTCAGCGACATTCTCTCGTTTTACAAAGAGGAGAGGGACGGCGAATCGTTCAACTACATCTCGATTCAAGCTGGCTTCCGTGGCAAATCCAAACTCGAGGTCTTCAAAGCTCTAGCGGATGATGTGGCGACTTGTTTGGAACACATCATGCGAATCATTGATACAAACGAAGACGCCAAGGCAGCTTTTGGCGCCTTCGCCCAGGGATATGTCTACTTCCACACCTCGCTACAAAGGCGCTACCACTTGGATGAATTATTTTCTGTCTGAAGAATTATATTATTAGCTACTTGATCACAGAAACATGTAGGATCAAATCGAGATCAAATAAAATCAATGTGTATGGGCAGCCAGAATTCAGCGTGAGCTGAGGCGACAGGCGAGACTGAACAAACTACTTACGCCAGACTATAACCTCGCTTGTACCTACTTACCAACCTCTCTCTTTCTCGCTTCGCCTGAGGCCCCACAACGAGTCGTGACCAGACCGGTTGTGGTGGAACTGGGGAAACCACTTCCACCACGCCCGAGTTCCACCAATCTGAGATGACTTCACCAAGCTGATCACGTGAGAGACGCATCTGGTGTTTATGCCACAGTACTCAATGCCCCTTGCTTTTAAATAATTTTCCCATGAGGCCTGGTACCACTGTGGCTAAGTTCTTTATTTTTCATAAAATTTTGACCGCTGTAACACTTTTGGAACTTCATTTTAAGTCCTTGATCTACTTTTCCTGGTCCAGCACTTAAGTAGAGTCATTACATGAATTATATAAGCACATTTATCAATAGCTACAGACAGCCATCGAAATCGAAGTCTATGTTTGAGTTCAAGAAGGCATACGAAGGCTCCAATTCCAGATTCAAGGGCGTGAGATATCCCCAAGAGCGTTCCGGTGATAGGAAGGAGGGTTGCAGGCTACTCGGGGGAATATTCTCCTCGTTGTGGTGTCCAGAGAAGAAACTCCGTCACCTTGCCCTCTATGAGAGGAGTATTTCTCATCATCCAAGCCAGGAAGGACCAACACAGGGGGTGTGAAATCACTGTCCTCGCCCTCACTGGAGGATGCAACATTGCTGTCATCGGGAAGCCGGACCTTTCCTCGTGACCCGCGTTTATTAGGTGATTTCTTTACACCTTTCTCGGTCTGAAGGGTCTTCTTTTTCTCGTGAAGCTCTTTAATCTGATCACGGCCGTCCTTCTGCGCTTGCGTTCGATCTTTCAGAGCCTGTGTCAGCGTATCAATCTCGTCGTCAATTTCCTGTAGTTCGTTCCTGGCATCTTGACGACTGGCAGCTAATCGAGCCCTTCCTAGCTGTCGCTTACGGTTGGCCCGATCGCATTCGAGCTGAGTGCTGTATGGATTAGCGATCACACAATTCTATATACTCCGCCACAACTCAGGACAATTTTGTTGCGGTTCTGCGCCACAATCCCCAACCAATGACACTGCCAGACAGGGGTGCTGCGTATCTCGGCACTGATGGCTCAGCAGTTTCCGGATCGGCCATCGAACGGCACAATCGTCGATAATCGTGAGCGCACATTTCGCTTTCTCCTATGACGGACCCCTAGCTCAGTGGTAGAGCGTGAGATTCCAGCGCAGCGCGGGAAGCTACTGCCTCCCCGCAGTGGCCTCCCGCGCTACAGTTTCCTCAAGGTCATCCGTTCAATCCGGGTGGGGTTCAAGTTTTTTGCAGAGTATGTCCTCATTTGTACATGGGTCTTTTTAAATCTTTCTACAGCTCATAGAGCGTTTGAGGCCTTCAAGGAGGGAATGAAACTCTTTACGCCACAGCCCACAATGGGGAGAACGAGGGGTAGTACTTGTACTTACCCATCCATATGAAGAAGTCCAAGGCACACTGACGGTGACAAATCTCGACGTTTGCTCGGGGGATTTGTTGAAGTCGTCAGTTTTTTTGAGACGTCTCGCGAGTTCTGACTTCTCAATGCCTTCTCCTCTATCGGTGAGTTGCTTCAGCACCATTTGCCCTCCGAATTCTGCTAGCTCACCTCTATTTTCATCACGAAAGACCTGGCAAGCTCTCCGCTACCGCCAACAAGCACCATCTCGATTCTGGACCATGGCGCCACATAGTTATACTGTCTTCTCTCAGCACAAAATCGACCCCGACGAGTCGCCTGCTTTCCAACTACGCCGCTATAAATAGCCTGCCTCGCATGTCGACTATGAATAGCCTTCATGCACCATAAGCTCAGCCGGCGACGAAGGAGCAGCGCCGAATACGACATCGCAGATAAGGATGGCGCTAGCAATCCCAGGCCGTGCCCCAGGCTACTTAAAGCCCACAGGCCGTCAAGAAGTGCCACGTCCTTCTCCACTGTCGACCGCTGGTGTATCCCTCAATCATGGCTATGGGCGTGGATACGAAAGGGGAGGGCTATTTGGAGAAAGTAGACGAAGCGAGCGTGGGGAATGGCAGCGAGTCAGAGGCAGATAACGTGCACCCTGGTGAATTATCATTCGAGGAGGGTATGTGACTGAGTCTTGCGGACCTACCACTGGACGTACTCACTCTCGTCTTTAGATGCAGCTGGCGGAATGGGGCGCCATCTTGGGGTATTCAGTTGTACCATGCTTATGTGTGTAGTTTTTCATTGTCATGACCATGAATTCTTTATCTTACATCCGTTTTCCAGCGTCGGCCGTATAATCGGGACGGGCATCTTCTCTACACCCTCCTCCATCCTCAACTCCGTAGGCTCGGTCGGAGCCTCCCTCATGCTCTGGGTATTGGGTTTCGTACTGTCTTTCTGCGGTCTCTTCGTGTGGCTCGAGTATGGGACCATGTTCCCTCGTTCTGGAGGAGAGAAAGTCTACTTGGAGGCGGTCTACAAGAAGCCCAAGTTCCTTGCGACTGTCATCTTCGCGATGAACGCGATTTTATTGGGATTTACGGCCTCTGGGTGCATCGTGAGTGATATAACGATTCTCTGGTTTCAATACTAAAATATGTTTCCCAAGGTCTTCGCCAACAAGTTAGTTCTATTCAATCAAAGTTGGTTCAAAAGGTTTAATATCTATATAGCATCCTCATAGCGGCCGGACACGCCGCGCAACGGTGGGTCGTACGCGGAATCGCCCTCGGCGGTATGTCAAGTTCGCCTTTCAGCTCTATTGAATCTCGCTTATTCCCCTACTTAGTGATATTCTTCGTCACTGCCCTTCACGGCCTGACGCCAAAGCTAGGCATCGCCCTCATGAACGTGAGTTGGATTCGAAGCTGGGCAGGAAACCCGTTAAGATTAATGCATGTTCCGGCGCTCGTAGGCTCTCAGTATGTTCAAAATCATCATCCTCCTATTCGTCGTAGTCACAGGCTGGGTCGTCCTCTCCGGAAAGACCCATATCACCGACCCGCACGCGAACTTCCGCGATGCCTTTGCTGGAAGCTCGCATAGCAGCAACGATGTGCGTTTCGTCCTCTTCTCTAGTGTCCCTGGCATCAAGGATTTCAACCTAAATTCTCTTAAATTAGTACGCCACGGCAACGTTCAAAGTCCTGAACGCCTACGCCGGGTGGTCGAATGTCAACTATGTCTTGAACGAAGTGAAGAACCCCGTGCGCACGCTAAAGATCGCGGGCCCGCTCGGGTTGGGAATCTGTGCGGTCCTGTATCTTCTGGCCAATGTCGCATATTTTGCGTGAGTTCCTCGTTCTCTCCTCCCACTGTCTTTCTTCCTTCCTTGTACTGACCCGATTTATGAGGACAGGGCGGCGACGAAGGCAGAGATACGAAAGTCAGGAGTGACAGTTGCCTCGTTGTTCTTTGGAAAGGTGTTCGGTGCAGAAGCACAGAGGGCTCTGTCGGTCATCGTTGCCTTGAGGTACGTGCTCCACGAATTAGTGTTTGAATTATGATACATACGCACCTCATTCAGCGCTCTCGGAAATGTCATCACGGTTGTACGTCCTTTCGTTACATCTAGGGTCCTTCGGTCATCAGATTGGAGATATTTCGTCAGACCTACGCTGCCTCGAGAGTCAATCAAGGTATGCACTTCTCGAATCAATCAGCTGCCCTTGTTGACCGAATCTCCATCTTCATCTTCACTAGAACTCGCCAAAGAAGGCGTCCCACTTCCATTCGGCAACCGTTTCTGGGCATCGAACTGGCCGACGGGTAAGTCGCCTCTTCCTGGACTCATCGTGCATTTGATCCCATCGGTACGTCTCACAAATACTTCAGCAGTAGTTGAAATTAGTGCTGATATTTTAGCAGGTCATCGTCATCCTCGCTCCGCCTCCGCAAGTCGCGTACCCCTTTATCCTTGACGTGGAGGGGTACCCACAACAGATTATCAATTTGTTCATCATCTTGGTAAGTTAATTTGACGCGTCGACCGAGATAGCTGATTCTTATGATCGCCAGGGGTTATTTTGGCTGAAGTGGAAGAAACCCAACGCTCATCGACCATTCAAGAGTGCGTTCTTAACTCGAAGGATCTAATCTTCTTTCGCTGAAATATTGCATTGCATCAGTTTGGCTTCCTCTAGCCGTGTTCTTTTTGGCCGCCGCCGTCTTTCGTAAGCTCTCGTCCGAATCCTATCGGCCCCATCGCTCACGCAATCTACGCTAGTTATCATCGCACCGTTCCTCCACCCAGCGAACAAAGTCGGTGATACGCCACCATTACCCTACTACTTGTAAGCGTGTTCCCATTTCTCTTCGACGTGGCGTTTATTTTGCCTAGATATTGCCTCGTCGGTATCGCCATCATGCTGTTCGGCGTTCTATACTGGGCTATATGGCGTATCGTGCTACCCAAATTGTTCAAGTACGAGCTCGTGCCGAGGAAGGTGGTGTTGGAGGATGGGACTGTCGCCAATGTGGTACGTTAATTATTTTCTTGGTCGAAGGCGATGATGACGAATTCTATATTGTCTAGTTTTCGAGGAAGAAAATCGAGTAGTGACCAGGGGTCTCCACGGTCCGGTTAGCCGAGAAGGCGCCTAATCTGACCCTCCGATATGCAACACGACTAGCAGCAACTCGTAACAATTTCGATACATATAGTTTCAGGTATCGAACGAGACATGGTCAGAATTTACTACGAATTCGAATGCTTGCTCGACTCAGCATTAGTCGCGCTTCTCCCGGGGTGGGATTGCCCAGAAGACAAGAGCCGACAGGCACGCCAGAACGACCTAGAGCAAACCCAAAGCCATGAATTCGTCAGAAGAATGTTGAGCTAAAGCAAACTACATACTATGACGGGCGGAAGGACCTGCAATCCCGGGACAATTTTTCCGGCAGCCACGCCAAAAATCAGTGGACCAAGTGTAGCTCCAATGACACCGCTTCCTGCAGACAAGCTTTACTCATTGTTGTTCAGAAATAAACAAGAGCTTACCGATGGTAATTGAGACGGCCGCATTTTTAAGACTCGGAGGAACGCGGACAGCCACAATGGAGAGAATTGTAGGGGTGTTCGGGCTGGGATCATGAGTTGTTCGAGGATTTGGAGGCAGGATAAAGCCCACGACGTACCCGATGAAGAACCCGGCAAGGGCAATCACGACCCAGTCCAACGCCATCGTATTTACCACCCATAGAACGGAAATGGCTCCACAGAGCAATACAAGCAACACCGTGTTTCCAATCCTTTCACGGACATGGACGTACGGGAGAGAGAAGAAGAGGCGGCCTGCCGTCAGCCCTGAAGCTTGAAGCCGTACGTCAGCCGACGAGCATCAAAACGAGTAATATGATTCGTACCCGCCCAGAGCATTGATAACTGGTACCGTGAGGCATCTGGTTCAGAGCCCTTAACTTCGATGAGATAAGAAGTCAACCACTGAAGTCAGAGGAATTAACATGGTAAAAAAATGCCAAACCTGGGAAGACACTTACGTTGCTGAGAGTATCAACAATCGCAAATCCTAGATTAACCAAAGCAATTCCAACCCTGAATATGGGAGACGAATCTCCGTGAATTAACTGAAACAAAGCATCCGGAATTTACTCACCAGAATATCCTCTTTCTTGAAATTTGGTGGAGTCTCGCACGCATGGTGGAGCGCTGATGGACTTCTTCGGACGGTAGTTCGTAGTTCTTGAAGACCATGAAGTGGAAGCCAATCATGACAACTTCAAGACTGAACGGGAACCAGTAATAATGCTGAGTGAGGAGTATTCAGTACGTCTACTTCAGGCGTGGTTTGATTCCCCTTCACTCACATTCCATGGGATACCGGCCTTAGCTAATCATCCAATAAGGAATGGAGATGATAACTATAGTAGACCGTTAGAATCGCTGGAAATAACCTCTTGAATTTTCTTACAGCTCCGACCTGAGACCGGTCAGTGATGTTTAGATTCGGTGACGTTGTCAGGGACTTACCCCAAAAAATGCGTAAAGGGTATTCATGGAACGCTTATCTTCGAACTTTAGCTACCTGGTTAGAGCATCTAGACACGCGATCCACGAAAGGACTTACATGCGCGACGACACTAGCCAGACAGGCATCACAAAAGCCTCCTCCGATACCAATGAATGCCAGCCCAGCCATTACCAACGGGAATGGGGGAGCAAAGGCAATCAATAGAGACCCGCCAGCATAGAATACGCCTGCAATCTGAGAACAAAGTCGGATTCATGAACAAAATCTTCGTTAAGAGACGTACCAAGAGGACCCAGCATGTTCCTATCCTGTTCTGAAGGACCGGATTAAGCATGCAGGAGACTAGGTATCTAAATGATATTCCAAAGAGGAATGTTAGCCAATCATTTAAAATGGCAATTTAAAGCGCGATGTAGAAGCTTACCCGCTGAATCCTGCCAAGAAAACCAGAGAAACGACTTCGTATGTTAAATTGTACTGCTTCTGGATTGACGGAAGGATGGCTCCTGTTGCGGTGTCATTTAATAGGGGGAGTCAGAGTGCCCGATTCTGGGACGGTTCTGGAAAACGATTTTGACCAGAATCGTTTGCCCCAGAAACGTGTGAAAACCGTGAATCGTCCCGAATCGCAAAGCGCCTCTGGAGCCGCTTTTGCAGTCGAGAATCGGCGATTCTGGTTCTGTGTACTCGCCTCCCCCTTCTTAAATATGCAGATTAATTCATTAAAATATATTTGCCCCTTCTTCCCGTCGGTCTGGAGGTTTGGTAAATCATTTTTTGTGATGGTGAATACGATCTGAACGCTCTTTCATCATCTCGCTCCCTTTTTCGGTGCAATTGATACAAAACTTGACAACGCGGCGGGGGGAAAATGCCAAAAAAATATAGGAGCCCCAGGCAGTTGAATTATCCGTGAATCGCAGCTTCTATACTCAGGATTCTACAAAGGGCTGCTTATATCAAGGGCAGACAGCACCGAAACGGACAAGACGATGGAAATCGCACGAAAACACGAGTTTCCGGAATCGGGGTGGTCAGAGTCTTCCGCCGGTTCTGGTCCGATTCTTGGCGAAAACCGAATTTTAAATCGTGTCAAAACCGTCATCAGAATCGCCCCAGAATCATCGAAAATCGCCCACTCTGACTCCCCCTATTGAGACCCACTGCGAAAACTCCTATGCAAGACTACTTTCAAAAAAGATGAGATCCCGAGTCTCCCCTAAAGGCTTCATTTACGGGTACTCACCGCGACTAAGTGAAGGAGTTTTTCTTCAATAAAGATATTTCCAATGCGCACTCCAGCGTTCGAAGAACGAAGTTCAGTAGTATTCTCTATTTGAACGGATGGTGCTATGCTGGCAAGGGGGCTACGAGGTACCGTCAAGATCTCGTCCTCATCTACCTGATCAGCTTTCTTGCTGTGTTCGAAATTTTGACCGCGTTCGAGGGCAGGGAGTTCGTCGAGTTCAATTGCAATTATAGCAGTTTGGGTCATCGAAGAGTCTTTCGATGGTGGTTTGCTTGTTGAAGAATGACCGAAACTGGGCCAGGAAGATATACTTCCTTATCCTCGAGAAATGACTCGATCGCAGAACACTGATTTGTAATGCCCAACTAGCCAAGCCAGGGCGGGAAAGAACACTGACCTCATGCGCCCCCAACATCGGGACGACTTCTCCGATAGGCCGTTTGATGTAAAACAAAATAGTTCAAGTAGAAATCGTTGAGGAAATAAGCTTCAAAACGCACCGCACGTCGCATCAAATTTGGGATGAGGCAGGATCACATCGAGACGCGTACTGCCAGGTTGCTCATTTGAATTTTGACCTTACATGATAGCAGGAAGACCGACCTTAACACGAGGTTCTCGAGCTCGTAAAAACCTAGGTGACAACTGCCTTCGTGTACCTATGCCTGGGTTGGGAGAGGAGACAGATTGGAGACAGACACCAGAAATTTAAAGGGGCGACGTTTGTTTTCCGGACCGGTTCCCGGCTATGCGCACGCTGATTCGTTAGCGCACTCTTTCGTGACTTCGACTCGGACACATTACCAACATCCTCGACTCTGCTGCGAGACATACACACTCATAACTCGCTATCCTCGTCTTTGTTGTTGGAAATGCGACTCTTGGGGTGATAATTTCGCAGTACATACTCGACTAAATGGTACTCGGGAGGCCTAAGGCTAGGGTTGACTCTCGCCTTGGATACGCTGGTGTTGAGGTAAGTATCTGTATTTGGATTTTGTAGGCCGATCGCTTGTCTCAATGATTCCTTTTCTTAGTTGTACCATGTATTTCAGTGTTCCTGAAGAAAATTCTCCCTCTCTCGAGGCGTCATTGCGAAAATAACTGAAGCCGTGACAATCTCGAGTGGCTATTATCGCCCACTTTCTCGTGCTCGACGGCGGTGTGGGGATTTGTTCGACTGGGCGTATACCTCAGACGTAAACGAAGACTTCCAGGCAGAAACATAAGGAACCGACATGGCGGGTGAAATCCACGAAATGGGACATGAGTTCAGGACCCGGTCCTCGCGAACCGTCCATCGGACACTGCCGGCTTTACCTTCAACCCTCAAATTACAAATCGACGACAGATCATCGAGTCGAGTCACTTCGAAGAGACAACACTAGAGCATCCTCAACCTTCAGCTTCAACCTTCAATCTCCTTGCCAGTCCATCTCACTCAGCACCACTCTCCTCCACATGAGTCAAATCGCCGTCTCCCAAATCGAACTGGACGAACTACCGGCGTTGGAGCGAGGCAGGCGGTCATTCGAGCAGATCAACGACACCGCGTCGCACAAGGCAGACGTCGCCACGCAGAATGAGATCTTCACCGAAACTCGAAGCGCACGGTCTCGCATTTTTGTGGATGCGATTTCCGTCGAACGTGCTGCAGAGCCCCAGGCACGAAGGCTTGGCCTGCGGATCGGGAGTGTCTATATTGAGGAGGAGATTTTGTATTTGCTTGGGGTAAGTCGCGGAATCCGTTGCAGCGCGATAGAAAGCCAACTTAACTGCCATTGCTACTATAGTCGTGCATGGGTTTTTTCGCCGCCGGCCTCAGCGACACTGCCACCGGAGCGAACCTGCCGTCTATTCAGAGGCATTACGATCTCTCCTACGAGGTCGTCTCTCTCGTCTTTCTCGCGGGGTTCGGGGGATACCTAACCGCGTGCATGCTCAATTCGGTGCTTCAGAACGCCATTGGAACGCGGTGGGTGCTCTTGGTGATTCTCGTTCTTTACCGAGAGTTTAGATGTTCCTCTGACGCTTTCCTCATGCTATACAGACGGCAGGGGTATTGTACGCTGGCGGATCCTTGTTGATCGCCTTCGCTCCTCCATTTCCCCTCGTCATGGTCGCCCTCACCGTCATGGGTTTCGGAAACGGTTTTTACGAAGCCTGTCTCACAAGTGTCGTTGCGCATGTGTGTTGGCCAGCTAGATGTCCTATAAACTGAGTTGAACCGTCGTCTTACAGTTTGAAAACAGCAGATTTATGAATATTGTATACTCGTTTTTTGGGGTAAGTTTTTCAGTCCTTGTTCCTTGCCTGGATTGTCAGTTGACTTACGCATCGCTTGCAGGTCGGTGCGGTAGGCTCCTCGATATTCCTAGTTTCGACACTGTGTATCTAAGTGATGGCTGCAGCTCTCCGCCCCGTTTATTATTGGAGCATTCGCCAAAGCTGCTATTCCATGGAATGTGAGTCTGAACGTCTATGTTCCCCTCCTAAGATATTGAATCACTTTGACCATAGCTTTACTACTGGTTTCCCGTTTCTTTGGGAGCAATCATCATGGCCACCCATTTTGTGCTCTTCAGGCAATATGTCATCCCTACAGAGGCAGAGACCGAACACCACACCATTCGTGCAAGGTTTACTCAGTTGACGCGAATGAGGATCACCTGGTGAGTGAGATTTCCCTGCGATATCACTGGTGACGCGAGATTATTGAAACGGACGCGAGGGTTGGGATGGTCTTGATTATCCTTGGCTTTGCTATCACCCTCACGCTCAGCAATGTAGGCCGTACCATTTGCATGAGCCCCTTATTGCCCTAATGCCTTCCATTTTTAGTGGTTGACCTCATATCTCATCGAGGTCAAGGGCGCTGGGGCTGATATCTCCCGCTATCAGTTATCCATGCTTTGGGCAGGTAAAGATGCTTGCCTCGGTCTTAAAGCAATGTAACTCATGTCGCACCTTAGGGATAACCGCCGGCCGAATGTTCTTTTCGTTGCCATACATTCATGTCCGGGATAGGCTCGGGAATACGCTGTTGCTTGCACTCCTCTGTGGTGCGATTACCGCCCTTTGGGCGACAAAGGCAAATGCTTCGAACTGGGTCGTCATTGGTGCTGCGGGATTCTTCCTGGGGTATGTTCGTCCTATCTCAAACCTCAGGCCGTTATCAATGACATCGATGTATGTGAAGCCCAAACACCCCTGCTATTCTCTCTATTGTCTCCATTCGTGTACCCCCTCGGCTGAAAGGAGCTGCCGTTTCGATAACTATCGGTACGAGCTTCTTTCTTTCTCGATCTATACTAAGTCCTTAATACCTTTTGGCAGGATCCGGCCTCATTGGCGCAGCTCTTGGACCATTACTTTTCGGAGTGGCTGTTGGCAAGATCGTTCCGGGGCTGGAGGTGCTTCCGCCTGTCATAGTAAGTCGGACGAAGAGATGGCCTCTAGATAAACGTTGCTCATGCACCGCGTAGATTGTTCTTTCCACGTTATCCGCCCTCACCTTCTGGGCAATTCCGCCTCGTGAAAAACGGGATTAGAGTTTAAGTCAGCTATGAAAAGATCTACTCGCGGTGTCGATCCTCAGTACAGACGACAGACAACGGTAGAAAGAACACAGGATGGCTATTTGTCCGAACTGACACGATTACATAAATAAGTAAGATGATTTCCATTATATGCGTTGAGTTCTTCTCCATATAAGGATCCTGTATTGTCAAATGTTCGCCAAGCAGAACGCGAGAGCGAATTCCCTCTTAAGTAGGTTCTCCATCTTCAAGTCATGCGTGGGTGACCAAGGGGTCAATCAGACTCTCTGAGAAATGTATAATAAAATGAATTGAAAGGACGACAAGAATCAATAAGAATCTCAAGAAATGTGTACTAAGCAGCTGCTGGGGCGACATCGGATTTCAGGGTCTGTTGGCCAGGATGAAGGCCGCGTGGCCTTTCCTTGATTGTCGCCATAAATCTTTCAAATGTAAGGCGTCCATAACACGTTTCGTAGTCGTAAGTCTTCAGCTCGGGATGGTCCGGTTCACTGGGGACGTCGTGTAGCGCCGCACGGAACATGTACCAGAGCGGGACAACCCATTTCTTCCACAAGTCCTTGAAGTCGGGCTGAACAAGGGCGCCAATGTCACTGAACTTCTGGTCGTAAAAGCAAGCCTTCTCTGAGTATGCGCTCGAGTTCCTGTTCCATCCCCTCATGATTTCCGGGGTTGCTCTTCGGATGGATTTCCCTCGGCGGTCTTTCTTGAATGTGTAGTGAACCGCAGCCCAAACGAGGATGTAGAAGAAGGATTCGAGGTCGTGGCGGTAATAATGTATCGGGGATGGAAGAGAAAGACTTCGTCCTTTTGCAAGTTCTTTGGCCATGAAAGGAAGGGTGCCAGTTCGATGATCAGCCGAGCTTGCAGGAACCTTGCCATCTTCGCCGACTTCGGAGGCCAAGTCGAAGTCATTGAGGACGCCCCATATTGAGTCAACTGGAGTGGGCGGAGTGGTCGACTCGTCAGGGTTCTGGGTTTGTCGCTCCGGTCGTTCGAACATCAAATTATTTTCGCTGATATCACGATGAAGGACGCGTCCGGTTTTGTAAGTGTGATAGTGGCCTAGAACGGGAGTGAGTTACATGCTCAAACATTGAGAATAGTAGCTCTTACATTCAAGGCAATCGAGGAAGATTTGCTTGAACTCTTCAACGCTTGCTGCCTCGTAGAGCCTTCCGTATAACTTGGTGACAAGAGCGTGCAGGGAGCGATCTAGAATGGGCTTCTCCGGGTTCGGCTCCTTCAACACGTCCTTCAGCTTGGTGCGGGGCAATTCTAGCTTTTCCGAAGTGTACACCGCGTTGAAGTACGTCTGTGGAAGATGCTTATGCCAGTATTCAGGAAGACGACTGCGAGCGCGGTCGAGAATATCGGCTTCGTGTGTGCGGAAGGGATACTGCCAGCTCAATTTGAGGACACGGGGAACATTGGAAAGGACGGCGCCGATCTGGGCGAGCACGCCAGCAGCGACGTAGGTGCCGCGGCCGACAATAGCTCTGTAGGTATAAAGCACTTTGTTGACAACGAAGATGATCTCCTCGAACGATTCTCGACCACCTTCTGTGACAAGCTTCCGAGACAACTGAAAGCAAAGAGAAGGTTTCTTCGATTCAGGCTGAGGACGATCGAGAGCCACAATGTTTGCCTTCGTAACAACTTGTCCATCCTCCGGCCTCTTGAACTCGTAGACATGCGGGTCGAACCCGACTTGCCTCAGGGTTGCTTGACTAAGAGCGAAGAGGGACACAGCGAGAAGCCGGGCACCTGCCTCGGTGTCGAAATCGAATGGAACCGTTTGGATGACAGCCGCACGGTCATAATACCATAGACCCGTGGAAGTGCCGTCGATGAAAATGCCAGTCGTGAAGTGGCGGCTGGAATCTCCGAGACACTCGAGTGCGTAGACCGCGAGCTGCAGCTCGTCACCACTGATCGTCACTTTAGTTTTAGCAGGTTGAACCTCCACTTTGGCTTTCTTTGAGGCGTTCTCCTCACTCGGGCCGTCTAGTTCGCCAAAGCTTCGTTTTGTAGAGGTCGAGCTGGTGCCTGAGCTGGATCCGCTCCGTGCAGTTGAGGAGGTTTGTGTAGTTGAGCGAGATTGGGTGGAGGATTGGGAACGAGCAGAAGATCTGCTTGCTTGTGATGAAATAGAATTGCTAGCTGAATTACGGCTCGAATGACGGTTTGATGGGCGAGAAGGGACAGCAAATGCGTCGCCCACGGCTGAAGGTCCATTATCCTCACCATCTTCCTGGATGGACTGAAGGGCGAGACTGAACCCTTCGCCGGACGGCTTCTTCGACTTCCCGCCGGTTTTTTTCCTAGGTGGGGTTTTTGGGGTTGGTACACTGAGACCCTTCGCAATCCTCCGCTCCCGTCTTCGTGCAATGGTCAACTTGAACTCCAAGGCGCTCTTCGTCTCCCCCCACTGGAGGATGTCCTCTGTGAATGGCGTCCATCCACGCAGCATATCAGGCTTTCTACCCCTGGCATAGGAATAGCGGCTGCGAATATACTTGGAGCCCTGACCGTCCCAAAAGTCGTCCTTGATTGTATCTGCGTAGCTGAGGTCGAGGGCGGCGCAAACCTCTTCGAGTAAAGCGGCAGAGATTTCGCGGAATGGCTGATGTAACATGGGCTCTGGTTTGGCAGTAACGATGTCGATGTAGACGTCTTCGTATTTCTGCAATGAATCTGCTCGAAGGGTCCACGGCCGGCTTAGGATCAGGTCGACTGTTGCGCCGTCGAGATCCCAGACTATCTTCACGAAGTCGGCGACGGAGATAGACTCATAAACGTGGCCTTTGAGCTCGATCTTGAGCTCCTGCTTCGCTATGGACATGGTACCTATATCAGTATTGGCACTGCTCCCTCTCGAAGGGGTCGACATGTTTGAATCTGTAAGGTGCTGCCTTAAGCTTTACATTCGCGATAACGGTAGGTAAACTTACCAGACGAAGAGTGAGAGGAACTGCAGTCGTAAGAAGACCTATCTGAGGATGTGGATGAAGCCGACGAGGTCGAGTCGGAAGAAGAAGAGGGATTTTCAATAAAGTGGGCCATATTGAATTTATAGATGAACAAGTGGCTTCGTCGCTTCTATGGGGCCACAGTCAAGGGTATACGTGTTTAAATGCAAAATGCGCTCTGTGGCTTCACTCACGGAAGAACAATGGATGGTAGTGTGGTGGCACAGGACAAGTTTGGGTGCCGAGCTATCTTGACGCGTGTTATAATATTCAGACATCACGTGATCGTGTTCAACAAGTGACCTTCAAGAGCCTTCAAGACTTTCAAGCTCTAGAGTCTAAGCTCTTCCACCTCGCAAATCGCGTCGCATTCACCCCAGCTCTTCTTCGTTTTATCCAAATATTGATGGTTCCCTTGTGCTGGATCGTCTACATTATACATACTCTCATTGTTTCGCCCGTCCAACAAGGATTATCAAAGTCGCCGCGGATGATGCACTGTCGGACCGCTGAACAGTGAATATTATTCACGCAAACACTCTCCTTCTCGTAGCTCCGCGACCTTGGGAAAAACTGTTAGATGTCCAACCTATCTTCACTGACGGAAAGAAAGTCGCTTTCATGTCTTGCTAATGGCATCTATTATCGAATGGCCTTCTCCTCTGGAACTGAGAAACACTCAAATAAAACACAGATTGGAGCATCCTCTCGTAAGTACCTTGCATCCAAGCTCTGGCTTGCACTCGTCCCGTTTACACCTTCCAGTAGGAATACTCGCAATTCAGAGTTAGATAACGCGGAAGAATTTTGGAACTTTGCGATCTTCCAGTAAATGCGAAGAATGGTTCTCGTATTGAGTCGATACATATGACCTACGGGATTGGCTTCTTGACCGAGCATCGGTCGCACCGAGAAGGCGATGGAAGGGCTTTCCACAGGTATAAGAATAGCAATTACTCCGACTCGCTGACCTCCTCATAGCCAAGCAGGAGTGGACCGCAGCGAGGCATTATGGCCCTGAAGATAAAGACTGAGGTATGTGCCTTCACCTACTACTTTTCCTGTCGGATATATATGATAACTTTTCAGGCGCAAATTCCTTACCTATCTCTGACTTGACAAGGATTTACTGTGCATTTCCACTAGAATCGTGCTGTTTCTCCGCCACATTTTCCCGTCCTCTCGTATCTCAACTTGATTCGAGTGGTTCGAATGCACGGCATTCTCGCACCAATGTTCTTGGCGCCACATATCTATATTTAGGAATTGTATGGCCTTATAAGCCGGCGAGCGGTTTTCGCTGACATTCTTTGTGCTACCTGCGTCTAGCCATGCAGTCGAAATTCTTGCTCATGGGTGCTACTCTCGCGTGCCTGCCGTACGCTCATGGCCTCATTCGTTTTGGCTGCTCTCAACTCGTCACTGAACGTTTCGACCCGTGCGTGGCTGTGGTCTAACCCTACCTCCAATCTGACACCGCGTTCTCACAATTCCAAGGTTGGTGACACCCGGAGAGGTCTCGCCTCATGTCCATCAAATCGTGGGAGGGGTGAGTGGCGATCTGCATTCTCGAGTTTGCATCGCTTATGCGTCGTTATCATGAACGTGCTAGAATGCGTAAGGCCGCCTTGCTGCTTTCTTCGGCGTGTCTTGACGTCAATATTTAATATTAAGATTCAACCTCACTATGCACCCTGACAACGACCTTCCTGCGCTCTCAACCTGTACGACCTGTAGATTCGTGGAAGACAAATCGAACTATTGGACCGCCGCGCTGTATTTCCATCATCCTAATGGAAGCTTCATTCGTGTATGGTGTCACTGATTACCCTCTTGGTTCAATCTAATACTTTATCACAGGTTCCGCAAATGGCGAACCACAACACAGGCCCAGGACTGCAGTCCGGAGGCATGACCATCTACTACTTCCAACCCAACGGAGGCATTCCGTTCACCGTTTTCCCGAAGGTGTGTTCCGCCTTCATGATTATGATGGTTGATGAGTGACAGGTATCCCAAGGGATTCCGGATGATAGTTGGAAACCCAATGAGACGCAGTAACGACATCAATCCTACGGATACAGCGGCTAAGGCGACAACATTCAGATGCTTCGAGGGGGATGACCCGGGCAGCACCATCGTCCCTGGAACCTTTCCCCCGGATACGTTCGAATTCCCCAAGACGCCGTGCGACGCCGGTATCCGTTCAAACATCTATTTCCCTCAGTATGCACCGCGAAATTTCTAGTTTGCGGCTATGGTGCTAATGCTAGGCAGATGCTGGGATGGTGTGAATGTCGACTCGCCCGACCATTCGGTCAGTCGCGCGCTTCCATTCTTTTTTCTTGATACACTAATACCTCGAAAGAGCCACGTCGCCCATCCTGTTGGCGGCTTCTTTAACACCCCTTGTCCTCCGAGCCATCCCGTCAGAATCCCGCTGTTGTTTATCGAGATTAATTGGGACACGAGACCGTTCAACGACCTCTCTCTCTGGCCAAAGGATGGTCAGCCTTTCGTCTTCGCCATGGGCGATCCGTAAGTGCATCAAAACTTCAAACGAGAAAAGAACTCACTGAGTCGATCAGGACTGGGTACGGGCAGCATGCGGACTACGTGTTCGGCTGGGAGGGCGACTCTCTCCAGCGTGCGATGGATGTGTGCACGGGAGGTACTGGCATTCCCTGGCACTGCCCGGTCCTCACAATACAAGATACGGAGGACATGAATAATTGTAGGCAACCCGAAAAAGTGGACGAGGTCGTCGACGGAGCATGTTAGTTTCCGTTTTGTTCTGCAGGGCCAACGAACTATTCTAACACACCCAACAGACATCGACAAACTGCCTGGATGCAACCCCCTCCAACGTGGCCCTGCGCAAGCGACAATGGTCCCAAATTGCGACGCTCCTTCG
This sequence comes from Cyclocybe aegerita, assembly GCA_902728275.1. Taxonomy (NCBI): domain Eukaryota; kingdom Fungi; phylum Basidiomycota; class Agaricomycetes; order Agaricales; family Hemipholiotaceae; genus Cyclocybe; species Cyclocybe aegerita. The sequence goes on along the minus strand of CACVBS010000032.1, from coordinate 479,173 downwards.
ACAACAGTGGACGCCCCTGTGCCAACAGAGCCCCCCGCTGCGGTGAACCCACCCTGGGTGGTTTGCAACGACGGTTCGAACACGACTCCACTTCCCATCAACCCATACTGCTCGGAGTATCCTCTCCTCACGCGGGCACCGCAGACGCAACCTGCTGTTCCAACGGCCACCGTCGCTGGAGTTTAATGTTCTCGAATGCTGGAATTCCGTCGTACCAGGAAAGTAACGCATATTGAAAATATGGCACGTGAAATATGGAAACGAGATAGTGGTGGGATAACTATGATCGTCATCATACGAATGATAATGAAATAACCTGAGATGCAGTTTTTTCTCGAGACTCGAGGCATCGTGGCATGAAATTCTGACACTGCGCGAGGTTCGGTGACGGAACACAGGCCTCCGCCGCGCGGAAGAGTCGACTCCTACATCTTCTCGCTGTAGGAGCATGGTATTCATTAGGCCCTGTGCTGGTTGGTCGGCGGGGCAGCCACGCTGAGTCCATCCGGACGCACCGCGTCCCCATCGCGAGGTAGATCGGCACGAGGCAGACGATTCGCGCGCGCAGACGAAGTCTAGGACGTGGTATGAAGGCGCTACCACCACAACATATGAGATGCGGCGATATGGCATAGTACCTTCACGTCTGGTCCTGATAAAATCATTATTTCTGTTAACGAGGACCGAATGGTAAAAATCACGAATGAACCGGACAGACGGTATGGCGATGAGGTTGCGAACTCTGGAGACGATTCCCGATTGCAGCTCGTGCACTGAGAGGAAATTCTGCTAGCGGCTTTATTATAGAAGCCTAAGGATCATCTGGACGACTCCTATAAGCAAAAGGTCGACGCTCCTTTATCCAGAGTCTCAAAACAACGCCGGGTGCGAAGGGAAGCTAGAACAAGAAATAGTCAGCAGAGAGGGAAAGCTGCTGTAGTTCGATGAGAAGATCACCGAATCTTAGGGACCCTGCATGCAGCACAAGGAAATAGGAAGTTTTTGGGCTGGATAGGAGCGCACCTGCCTCATGAGAATGAAACGACGAACCTCTATCTACTTTTCCAACCGAGGTCATGAGCCTAGAACACGCGTCAGCGCTCCGATGCCATACTCAACGCTGCATCAGGCATACCTTAACTTTCGTTCTCAACAGGAATCCTCCGACCTATAACGCGACCCGAAAATACTGACATTTTGAGAAGCAGTGGCGGTAGATAGGAAAGGAAGGTTGATTATGTAATCAACAGTGTTACTAAAATCGATTTCGTTTACTTACAACCCTGACTTGAACTTCATGCATCTACGCGATTCTCTTCGAAGATAAAAATACAACCCGTACCCGTACCCGTCGAAGCCCTACCCGTAACCCGCACGGGTTTTCCAACCCCTCGCCAATCCCTACCGTCTTGCCCTCGCACTCATCTCTGCTCTTTCTTGCTTTCCCCTCACTCTCAACCAAGTCTACCTCCTGTATGCAAAAAGCCCCTTGGTCGACGTTGTCTTCGTCTTCGTCACATCTGTTAAAGTTAGTAACCCGCCCCTTCCTTCCCTTGTTTTAACCGTGACTGACACAACCCTCTGACTCGTCAGTAATTACCACCATGTCCTCCACAGTCGATGTCTTTATCAGCGATGAAAACAAGCCGGCAAACATTCCGAGCTACGCGACAATCATCACGCAGTGTTTCGACCTGGGTCCCCAGCAGGCTACCGCCACCAACATTAGCGGTGTCCGAATTACTCTCGACAAGAGGTCTGATAACGAGGTCAGCAACATCTGGGTCAAGTTTGGGAGCAACATAACCATGGGTGAGGCCAAAACGCAGCGCTTTGTCGCGCAATACCTTGAAGACAACAACAACCCTGCTGTGCGGGCCCCTCGTGTTTACCTCGCCTTTACGTGGGGCAGCTTCGGTTTCATCGTCGCTGAGTACATTGACGGGCAGATGTGCGGCGACGCCGATATTGCCCTCGTCGCCGCCGCTGTACAATCTCTTATCGACATACCGAGCCCCAGCTCAACGCCTGGACCCGTCGGTGGAGGCGTGATCGAACACCCCTTTTTCATCCACCGGACGTCTTCCATCGGGTACGAATCCGTCAAGGAGCTACAGGATCATATGAACGGGGTAAGTGTTCTCTTTTCTCTCGCCTTGACTACTCTCCAGATAATAACTCTTCCCACAGATTCTCTGCGTCACGGGAGGAAGCGGCGTGTTAACTTCGAGCCCGAGCTCGCCAGTCACGGCCTGCTCCTCTGTGTATCTGACCTGAAACCTGTTAACTTCATGAGGGATAGGGAGAATAGGATCGTGGCCGTGGATTTTGGCGGCTACTCATTCCTTCCGCCCTCCTTCGCCTTCGCGCTAAGGCACGGATGCCCTTCAAGTTTTGCACAGCGCATCGCCAGAAAGCTCACCTATCCACCATCTACAGAGGTCGGGGCATTGGTGAGCGCCTCCTGCGCGCTAGCCCTATTTTCTAGCAACGATATCGGTGGGCAGATCTCCTTGCTCTCTTTTCTTTTTCTTGCCTCTTGCCCAGCCCTTACAAGAATACCGAGTTCAATGTACTGCACAGGTCTTCCAACGGGGCTCCAGTCCAGGCTTCGTCAGTAAACGCGGCGCACAAGCCGTCCCCCGTTTAACAAGACTGTGTCTTCCCTTCTCGTCACTTAACTCTTCGGCATCTACATCAATGGAGCGGCCACAAGGTGCTCTGGTCACTCGGCACGTGTGGGGGACATGCACTGACGGCTACCCACAGTACGGCAGTCTGAATAGAACTTTGAATTCTCGCCTCGCTGATACCACGTTGTCTATAGCCGTGTTTCATTATAAAACAACGGCCCTTTCTGCTGTTAAAAGGACGTACTCCCAGACTTTTCTTTCGTGGACGGGTTCACGAAAGCGTATGATCTCTCTCTCTCCCTCAATAACTTGCTTCCTATCCCCTATTCATGAATTATCAATTGCCCGGGACTGAAGCTGGATTCCCACATCGTCGCGGGGACAATAACTTATGGCCCGAGGAGCAGTACGATATTCTGCATCCCCCTGAAGAGTGCTCTCAATGCGGCGACTACGCCCGACATCTCCTGTACCATGGATCCGGCTTTGGTGCCTCGCTAGAAGAGGCATTCTTCAACCAGGCCGAAGATTCGTTCGTTGAGGGCGTTATAGAAGGCCGCCGGCTTCAGAGAGAGGACGACCATGTCCGGCTCTCCCGCTACCACCTACGACTTGACGACATGCGGCAACAGCGCGACGAGGCGCGACTGCTCCAACTGCGGCACAATGACGAGGCCGAACTGCTCAAGGCCGAACTGGCAGATGTGAAAGATATGCTTCTCGCCGTTCAGTTGGCCTACGAGGAGCTGTCGCTGGACAGGGCTGGCGTCGATGGGCGGGTGCGCTCGTCAGCCAGAATTGGTGACGGACTCTGGGAAACAGAGGCGGTCAGAAACCCTCATGGACGAGGGTTTCCAGCTACGGACTGCGAGTCTGAGTCGGTCTCCTCAGGTTCCTCAATCGACTCCTGGCCGAGCGACGTTCCATCGTTCGAAGACGACGAGGCGTTTGAGGTCATGCAGCAGCTGCATCTCATGGACGAATGGGACAAAGAAGATGGAGGTTGGCTCGAGCGTATTCACCGTGAAGCACTGTATGTCTCATCAGAAACATATCCTCGATGCTATAAATTAATTGCGTTTATCACAGCGAAATCGACGAAAAGCCATCGAGTCCAGAATTGGTCAGCTCAGACTCCTCCGAAGACTCCGACCTTTCTTCCTCTCCAGCGAGCTCAATTGTAGATTTAGCACCGCCCGAACATGGAAACCCTGTTCCCTCCACCGCCTCTACCCGCCGCGAACCGCTCACAATTCCCCAACTCGACTTGCTGATGGCTTCAGCTCAGTATCCTACCAAAGATCAGACCGCTCTTAAGCAGGTTCGCCTCCTCATTCGGGCAGCCGAGCGCACTCCGAAGAAGAAAAGGTCGCCCGAACAGCTCTATCTCCTCGCAACCTGGAGAAAGCCATGTCTTTCGCACTCGGCGGCCTCTTCTTCATCGTCAGTTCTTTCATACGTGACTCCCTCATCAGCCGCTATTTCCGGTCTGCATGGAACTCCAGAAATATTCGTCGATGCGTCTGCCTATGGTATCGGCTTCATCTTCAAGGACCGATGGCTCGCGTGGACCTTCGCACCATACCACCCTCTCATCCCTCTCGGACCAGACAAACATGTTGTCATGTCGTGGGCGGAGCTCATCGCCGCCGAACTTGGGTTGCTTACCCTCCTCGCGGCTGGGTATCGCAACACAAAGATCAAACTGAGGTCTGACAACGAAGGAGTCGTGATGGCACTGAAGACGGAGCGTTGGACGCCGAGGTACGGCCTTGATAGCATTCTCCAGCGAGTCCTCCGGCTCTGTAAGGATGGAGGGCTTTCGTTGCAGAACGTCTGGATCTCAACGAAGAAGAACCCTGCCGATGGCCCGTCACGGGGAGCTTATCCTCCTCGTAGGCTGATGTTCGACCATTGCCCTGAGGTTCCTCAACACTTGGCTGGTTTCTTATTGCCCGTTGATCCGGCGAAGCTACGGAAATGATACGTATGGTGGCTCATATGATATCTACATCCATATTCTGAACTTTTCTTTGCCCATGACTGCTACTAAGACTGCCTCTTCTGATTCTGTTTATGTTCCTCGCATCAAACATATATGTCTTATTCGAACCGTTAATATTAGCAAGTGACATAAGGGAGCGAGCAACACCTCAACGGCGTCGATGGCAATTATAGTCTAGGATGAAAAAAGAAAAATGGCAACCACAATAACAGAAAAGCGCCTACGCTCGACGATCCAAGACCGTCAGCGCAAGAGGTGTATCACGACGAGGATCAACGCCAGAGTCATCCCGCCAGGAACCTGGTACTTCGTGAAGGCCGAGTCGAAAAGAGGAACCGTGTCGACGATAGTCCAGTTGAGGCACTCGACCAACTTGTAGGCGTCAGTGTCGACAGACGGCCCAGGAGCACTTGAGACTGTGTAATTCTGCAGCATTGCAGCCGTGTCGTTGAGACTGTCCCAGGTAAGAGCCACCGACGAAGCACGATAGTAGTAGAGAACTTGTTCGGGTTGAGGAGAGCCTTGTAACCGGAGTCGCTTATGTTCGCCAGTGAGGAGAGTGTTCCAATGAGGTCCTTGCAATTTTCCTTTATGTAGTCTGAGAGAGAGTCGACGGTAAATTCGTCTGAGATGATTCTGAATGTCTCTGAGCCTTTCATGGATGGAATCTCGAGAGACATCAAAGGGCCTCCAGGACGGTTGGCATTGCTAGCAGGAACGAGCTACAGAACGGATTGTTGAGTTTAGAGCCACGGAATTGAAGAAAAGACTCATCTCTGGAGAGAGTAGAAATGGAACGAACGCCACAGGCCAAGCAATTGGCCAGAATACGAACGTTAAATTCCGTCCAGCTACGCCAGGATCATCGTTCGAATCGTAGAATCCACTTCCGTACCACCTGTATTAAACAATTCAGCGACGGGCTAGTCTAAAATAATTGTGAACTCGCCTTCCACCAAAGACTTGATCTCGGGACCCTCCTCCGACGAAAGCGTGACCGTCGAGTCCATAGAGCACAAACACACGACCGCCACCTGGAGAACTGGCACGAGCGGTCATGGTCTGACCACCAACATTAACAGGGGTAGATTTGCCGCCGCTGGTTCCTTTTCCACTCTTTCCACCTCCTCTACCACCACCGTGGCCGCCGCCTCCGCCTCCTCCCTTTCGAGGGAAGAGCTGGTGCGAGGAGGAGAGGGGGAAGTGTTCGTCGACGATTCGAGTGTCTTCAACGTCTGTGATCATGGTATTAAGAACGATGTGGGTTGAATGTGGAGACGCCGCAGCCCATTTTATATTGTAGACTGCAGTCTGCTGTGCAAGGGGTAAGTACAAGCGGTCATTACCATTTTTGGTTGTGTGTGCGCTCAAACAATAAACGGGCAGATGGGTTGCACAGCACTGGAGCCGAATTTGGTTCCTACACACGATTTTGAAAGGATTTCAGAGCTCCGATGACTCGAAGCTGAGAGTGCGATGTTGCGATAAGCTACTTACAGTGCTCTAGGGTCTCAATGCCAGCGCACTTGGCTTCAGGCAAAGACCAGATGTCTCAGAACGCGTCAGACTTGTAAAGATGTTGTCCGAAGCGTAGGCTTGTGAATAACGTCACTTTACGGGGCTATGTAGATTCTTGCAAACCCAGAATGTGCGTCGTAATACGCCGAATATCGATATTTCTATGAGCGCATTTGTACATATTGTGAGAGCTCGCAGGGGCTTGTCTAGCCAGCAGTTCGGTACAGAAGCAATGCTCTCATGATCCATCCTGAACAACAGCATGGACTCGGATTCTAGAAAGCAGGGATAGATAGGGCGAACCAGAAGAAAAGTTGAGATATAGGCAGCGGATGGAGGTCTTGGGATCCTTCTCTTCGGAGACCTGTTCTGATTTTCAAGCCATAGAGATGAAAGACGTCGAGGAATTCTCGAATATTCGTAGAGATAAATGCGCAAATACACAGTGAGCACCGACGCCAGGTTGTACTGTTTTGGAAACCAGAAACGCGGCTACAGCAGCATTTAAAGCGGGAATACGTGAGGGCAAGCCCGACACCCTGATAAGCTTCGTGTTCGAAGGACGAGGGCGAGCTATCACCGGGAATATGACTAACGGAAGCTACTGGGACGAAGAGCAACCAACAATGTGCTCGCTTCCCATCTTCTAATCCTATGAAACGTTCCTCAAAGCGAGACGCGCACCCTGCGCCTGTAGCGCATCAAGAACCCATGTGCAAGCAGAGCCAAGGTACCAACAGAGCGCTGTCCCCGGAAGACTTCCAGCGAATTTGGAACGAAGAGCAGAGAAATTGGCGAAGGGAGCGTTGGCGCGGGAGTTTCAGTGTAGTGCCGATTCTGGCTACATGCAGAATGGTGGAAAAATGAGGGTCTGAATCACCAAGGATCGAGAGGTAAATGGTTCCGCGGGATCAACGTAAAAATTTCAGTTCCCAACACAGACTCGGGGTATTGGGCCGACGAATTTTGTGTCCCTTGAAGGAGGCTGGTGACAGAGATTGGAGTATGACGTTCCCGTGGTCCTAGATATAACTTGCGTCAATTGACGCCCGAGATGAATGAAGGTTATGAAACCAGGGTCGCCAGTCCAGCCCCAGGGGTCATCAAAGTAAAGCCATTAGAAAAGGGGAGAAAATAATTGAACAGAAGGATACTGGTTTTGCGTGTGCAGTCTTTCGGTCGTCGTGAAAGATAGGATCCAAGTCTTTGTGGGAGTCGTTGAAGTTGGAAGTTGACTTTGAGCTGCCGAATGACGGCACGTGCGTATGCCGAAGCGACCGGCCCGGGTCTTGTCATTTTTTTGGCTGCTGCCTTGTCATCGCCTGTCATGGTGGGCTGTTGCGAAACAAACGTCCCTTCATCATCGACCACGACCACCATGTCCCAAAGCCAGGAATCTTGGACTCCCATACCTCTCAGTCGAAACCCCTGGCATGAGCGGCCGCCTTCCACCCAACGGTGCTCCTGTTGTACTACTGAATGCCTTCCAGCGCGTCGGATGTCGCGACGTAGTGGCGACGATGAAGTGAGTGCATATATGCGCGTTTTCTCGCGGTGGATACGTTGTAACTATGTCTCCGTTGCTTATTGTCCTTACAGAACGCGCAAGTGGGATGACAACAGTCGCGTCTTGTCACTGCGGCCGTTGTCAAAATGAGGCAGAAATGAGCGCATATATGCGGTTTTTCTACGAGCGGTTCGTTCTATTCATCTCTCCTTTCAAGCTTTGCTTACACGACACGTAGTTGCAACATTTTACGCGGGTTCTGCTAGCACGATGCGGGGCTCTCAGTACTTCCGTAGGTGTGATAAGCAGCCTCGTGCTCGTCGTTGTGCACAACGCCTGCTGAATTCACTATCGGCCGTGGCGACAATCACGACGTGCAGTCCAGGAATACGCTATCTTGTCGACAACGTGGGCTTTCTTGAGCGGCAATCCTCATTCATTCGCGGCTTTCTGGGGCCTCTTGGTGAGCCTCTTCTCGCTAGTAAGCCCCTTTATGGCATGCTCTGGCTAGCCGGACTTTCATTGACGAATGTACCAACCCGTTCCTCAGGATTGCGGTCGGTTGAAGGCCCGTGGCCACCCCCGTTCCGAATCACATTATCTCCACGTCGTGAACGTGGTGTAGAAACGCTGAAACCTCATGTCAACACGGTAGCTGCATATAAGAGGTGGGCTATCATCCATGTTTCCACCACTCTTTTACGCTGATTACCTGGGTCAAATTTTAGGGTGTCCAGCGACCTTTCCATCCCAATCCTTCGTAATCGCGTCAAATGTTCACCCTGTCCCACTCCAAGTTGCGAAGGCATTTGCTTTATTAGTCGTCCTTCGTCCTTTCGCCTCGCCTCACTCACCCTTCTTTTATTCCATTTGTTACATTTCTGAAGAATGAAGTAAGTGTTCAGCCTAGAGTTTATGTTACACCACATGCTAAGCCCTTCTTAGTTTTTCATTTTCTAACCGTGGTCGTACGCTTCGTGTGAATCACTCAATGGACGTTTCCACGCCGCCGCCGTCACGAACTCAATCAACCCTTTACGCTATGCACCATTTAATAGGTCCCTTCGTTCATTTACACCGAAGCGCATCGGACCGACTACAGATCGTCGGGCCACACATGCTACACTCGTCTACCGTCGTCCAAGTTTTTCTCCGAGCTTTACGAAACCTTTTACTCATCTATGAATATTCCAGACCACCGAACGCAAATAGAAATTCATACTTCTGTCTCAATCATACCGCTTTCGACCTGGTTCCGACCTTCTCGAGCGCGTGTCATCGCGGTTTTCCCAGCCACCACTGTACGTCCGGCAACATTTCCTTCGTCCGCTCGCAGAGGAGGATGCTACGCCACTGATGACTATCTGTTACACCCTCATTGATGGATGAAAGAAACACGGGTCAAATGGGCTCAAACCTGTCGCGTTCGACACATGCTACTGGACCCGACGTCCGCCGTAAGCTCTTCGCTCTATCCCACTTTTCATTTCGCTGAACTTTATTCAGTATTATCTTCTCGATGCCGTGGTTGGTGGAAATTCTAACGTGAAAGAGGTGGGTCGGCCGAGCCCATGAATTCATCACGAGTCAAAGCTTGCTTATTTATGGATGATTTTTCTCAGGTACACGCGTGAGAGGGTTCCTTTGATCTACCCGACCCTCCTGAAGAAGGGTGTGCCCGAAAGAAGGTTGGGTCGTTATCTGTAAGCCGCATTTGCTCCGTTTTCTTTATCGAACTTCGATGGCCGGATTGGCTTATTTCTCCGCTTTTCTTTTCTTATTGTCTTTCTGACTTATCGAATTTTCGCAGTAGAAGAAATGAGGTGCCAGAAGGACAATTCACTTCGGGGAGCCATGTGTACAAGCTATGGATAAGTGATGTGGGTGAGGGGACACGACAAAATAAGGCGGCGACGCCGCGAAGGATAAGTAATAAGGGTAAGTGATGGGTATATGCGAGATGCAGGTATGGGATGGGGGTTCGTGAAAAGGTTCGTGAATGAGTAATCAAATCGTGTCGCACATGATGGAGGAGAACAGAGGGTAAGTATGAGGAGGATGGTCATCGAGACGCATCGGGTGAAGGGAGGAAGGCCAGCCGGGATGGTGTACCCAGTACGTCTCGACGACACATCCTTAATCGTGAGGGTTACGCATAAGCGACTATGATTACAGACCCAGAGGGTATGAAGGACAACAGAGTGGAGGGAGAGGAACGGATACAGCAACAAGTCTCGGCCCCAGAAGAACGGAAGGGGGAAAATAGGAAGAAATTAAAGTAGGCCAGGACGAGGGAGAACGGAAAGGGAGAACAGGAAAAAAAAGAGGTGCGCAAAAATACAACATATCCATACATAACGTCCAAAAAATAAATCAAAAAAGCACTTGCCCCTACAGACGCGCAGCATCTTGAACGAAGCGGATCGATCGTCGTCAGCTTAGAACCCGTGGCCGGCCATCATGTCGTCGAAGAGGAGCCCACCCGTGCCCTGGCTCCCGTCGTTGTAGTGGTGGTGGTACTGCGACCCGGCGTCAAGCGCACACGCGAAGTCCTGCCCAAACTCGAGGCCTGAGCCATCTGGGCCGGCCCCCAACGCGAGGTTCTCGGTGTACTTGGTCAACGGGAGCTCGATGGGCGGGATCGCGTTGATGTCGAAGTCGTCGCCCATCAGAACGGCAGGTTCGCCAGTGCCCCACAGCGCGTTGGGCCCGCCGCCCCACGAGAAGGCGGCGAACTCCTGCTGCACCTGCATCTCCATCTGCAGGTCCATCTCGGCCTGTGCTTGTGCCTCGAGGCTCGTCGGATCGCACGCAGCGTCCATGTGGTGTCCGTGATGCCAGGACGACGAGGACGACGAGGAGAGCAGGGCGGAGGTTGGGGTATACGGCCCGCTCGAGGGAGAGGAAGGGCCAGAAGAGCCAGAGCCGGAGCCGATCGAGGATGCGGGCGAGACGATGTGGTGCGCGGGGAGGAGGAGCGTGTCGGGCTGCTGTTGTTGGTGGGACATGTTGAGATGCTGCAGGTGCGTCGCGGGCTCGCTGTTGCGATGGCCGTTTGCTGGCGTGTTGGGGTTGTTGAATATGCTTCGCAGGAACTCGGATGACTGGAGGAATGACGACGCGATCAAGGATCAGATACGAACACAGACGGATGCAAGGTTAGACAGATTGAACGGATCAGAGGAGATCGCGGGACGTACCTGGAGGCTTGCTTCGAACTGGCCCGGCATCGGATACGACGATGGCAAATACGCGCTCTGGTTGGTCGGCACGAAGTCGAAGGTGGTCATGGCGTCCTCGGGGTGGCCTGGGTGCGCTGAGCGGCGGCTGATCATGGGCAGGAGCGAGGGCGAGGTCGGACAGGATGGCGTGAGATGGTAGACGTTGGGGATCTGGATGGACTGATACGGAGGCGGGGTTGGCGCAGACGCGGAACGGCCGTGCGGGCGCGAGACGGGGACGACAACGAGACGCTCTCGGACTCGTCGTACCCCATCGCCTTGGACGCCGCTTCCGCCTGCGCTTGCGCCGCCGCCGCCGATGCAGCCGCTGCAGTCGAGGAAGCCGACGACGCCTTCTTGCTGTTGCTCTTCGTCTTGCCGTCCTTGTCCTTCGCGCGCTGGGGGCGATAGACGTAGTTGGGATACTTGGACTCGTGCTCCTTCTTCTTGTCCTTGGCGAGCTGCTCCCAGAACTGGCGCTCCTCGGGGGAAAGGCTCTTCCACTGCTGGCTGATCGTCTTGGAGAGATCGGCCTGGCGCTGCTTCTTGGTGGGTCCTGCGCCCGCACCTCCGTCGGCGTTGGCGGCCTCCTCCTGGGCCTGCTGGCGGTCCTCGCAGCACTTGCGGCGGAAGAGGATGAACGCGTTCTCGGGGCGCTTGATGTAGTCCTCGTCGCCTTTCTTCGGCCTGCGTTCGACGACGTCACTACTGCATGATGATTTTCGGCGCTTGTGGTTGTGCGCGGGGGTTGGCGGTGATGGTGCGCGAGCGAAGGGTGAGTCGGCGCGCAGGACGGCGTAGGAATGCGGTGGGGGCGTGGCGATCATCGAGGATGAGGAAGATGATAATGTACATGGCTGAGGGAACGAACGAAGGTCGGGTTCGAAAGGAGAAGACGAGGGCGAGGCGTAAGGACTGTCGGTGAGGTTGTGGGGAGTAGAGAAGGTGAAGGCGCGTGGCGTCGGCGATACGATGTGGAGGGAGGGGGCGGCTGGTGCATCCGTCGACACTTCTAGTGCTGCTAAAGGTGAGCGCGTGCGTGGATTGAGACAATGGGGGACGCACTTCGGGACTGGGTATCGCGAGTGCGTAGGGCGGGCATGATGTGGTTGTGAATGAGCGGTGGCGCGTGGTCGTAAGGAGGGACAATGAGGAGAGAGGAGGAAAGGGAGGATAATGGTGTCGCTGCGTGGATGCGGATAGTTTTCTTTGTCCTCTGGCGCACGGGGCAGAACAATTGCACGGGCGGGGCACAAAAGCGCAAACAATACGAGCGGAGAGATTTATACTTCTGGACCCATTGGCCCGCTGAAAGGGTCCGGGGAAGGACACGAGCCAGTCCCCCATTTCGTAACCAGCTCATTGTCTCCTCCAAATCAGGCCAGCGAGAGGGTCCACCGCCCCGATGAGATGGCCTGTTGCCCCCTGTTTGCCCTGTAATGCATCTCACCACGCCCTATTGTCTTTACTGATCCCCGGTCCGAGTCACGCTTACTGCCCCCGCACATCTTATCGAGCACGTAAGATCGCCCCTTCCAAATCTCCCTCCGCGGACCCAAATTCGCCATCGACGCTTGGACGCACCACGCACGCCCAGGGGGAACACAGCGCACCCATCCACGCACCCACGTAAAAGCGCACCGAACACATAGTCTCTGCTAGGAATACATCCCCAGCCTGATAAAATTATCCACGGGTGACCAGGACTCTCTCGCACAGAAATGGGGCAGCGACCCTTCATCACAGCGAATGCGGCAACATGGAGCCGGCCGCCTGTCCTCGCGCGACAAAGTTGCTTCGCTTTCCCAAGCTCATCGACATCGCAGGTGGCTGGGCCCTCCCATGTTTCAATGGCACCACCCCCACCTCCGATCTCTCCCATCTGCATGCGCCTGTGCATACGAGGATCCGCCTATGATTTGTTTCGAAACCCAGGCTACCGCATTATGATGATCATGTTTTCTGGCTCTTCAGCGCGTTATCTTTTCGTCTGCGGAAGGTCCGGGCTCAGCTGCTGATGCTCGGGCCAGCGGAGGAAGGCGTGGAGAGCGAAGCCAAGGGGGGTCCACTCGTGATCAGGACATCCGACGTCATTCCTCTTTCCGTATCCCGGTGGCTGTGCTGCCTTCCGCTTTTAGCCAAGAACGCCGGAGCGGGTCTGGAAATGGACATCCTACCCGCATCTGTAGCCGACACACTGCGCCAAGAGATAACGTTACGACTCTCATCTGGAGTGCGCGTACGCAATACCCTCTGCCCATAATCCCCAAGCACCATCCCCATCCCCCAACGCTTTCAGACCCGTGAGGAGGGGAACATAACCCACTGCCCAACCCCGCGTCGAAAATCTAGAAATTCATACATATCTTACGCGCAGCGCCGTTCTATGTAATAAGCGATATGCGACAGAAAAAAAAATCAAGCTCCATCCATCCATCCTGTTCATTCAGAACCATTAATCTCCCGCCGCCTGCCGCCTCGTCCCGCCTCTCATTTCGTGTCAGTCCACGGAATTTTGGTGGTAATTTGCGCAGCTGAGTCACCGCTTGGCCCTCCCAAAATTGGCCCTCGAACATATCTAAATTGAGCCCACGCGATGTCCAACGTCCGACTCGGGGCGGGTTATGGTCCCATTCATTTGCTGGAATTTGAATCGATTATCATGGGCCCTCTCGCGTCGATAAATCCTAATCACTCCATATCCCATATATCTTCATCCCACAATACCTCGGCCTAGGTCAAATTACAGGCCCTCTGCCTCTCCCCTCGCCGATCGACTCACCGACTCACCGACTCAGCGGGCGGACGTGAAATTGCTGCTGGGGTAATACACTAAATATAGTAAGCCATCGAACACGATCGGGCAGCGATCGACGGACCCTAGGATGGGGTTAGGGGTCTCTATTAGTGTGGGAAGTGCCGGATTCGGATGGGTGGGTGAGATCGGGATCGGGGCCCCACCGCAAACGCCCGTTGAAATGTATATGGGTATGGGGTGCAAGCGCTTGTTGGTGGACGGTCCCATTGAGTAGTGGGTCCGGAGCGTATGTATTCAATTATCGCCCGGAGGAGGAAAGAGGGAGACGCCCGAGGTGTTGGAGGCGAGACATGAGGTGAAGGTCAGATAGAGGATAGAGGACGCCTCCGGAGCTTCAGGCCTCAGGCTTCGAGTGAGTGGGTTCGTAACTTCTACGAGTTCGGAAAAGGAAAGCTGAATGGGGGAGCTAAACACCTCGCGGCGAGCGCTTGTCAGCGCGAGGCGCGAGCGTATTACGGTAGGGGGATTTTAGATTTAATTTCTTTTCGTGCTATTATCGTATCATTTGGGGGTTGGTGCAGGACTAGCAGAGAGTGGGGATAAGAAGGCTAGGGCGAGAGGGAGGGTGCGATGGAGGAAGTGCAAGTGGGATTGGGTGGACGGGAGGTTGGTGTCGGGCACCGCTCGCCTTTCTGGGTTCGGGGAAGGACGAGCACGAGTCAGGGAGGCGCAGGGCGTGCCAGTGGCGCATACAAGATCAAAACGTTGAATGAATTTGAAAATAAAATCGATACATTTATTTGGTAGAGGTATCCGTCTATTCATTCAGACAAACCTAGTCCGAGTCGACTCGAAACACTGTACGCTGTAGTACCGTAACATCCACGGAAATTAACGACGACGGAGGACGGAGACAGTGATATTATCACCTTCGCTATGACTATAGTAGTGGAAAAATGGGAGTTGCGTCTGCAGGGTGCCCTCTACCCTCTCCGTCGTCGTCCTTGCCTATCGACCTTGCGCCAAATTCCTTCTCGTCGCTGGCTTGGTCGTCGCAGTAGGTCCGACGCCATAGCCAACATACCCTACAACGAGAGCAACGATGAGAGCAACCAACGCGCCACCAACGTAACGCCCGCCCGCCCGTCCGGCGCCTGATGACTCCAACCAAAGATAATTATAGTTCCAACCAACGATGATTACTTACGACGATGGTCGATGGTCGATGGGGGATACCGAGACCTCATCTCGGGAGGACCGGATTTGACTCGTACCTCAAAGCCGTTGTGAGCGTGATCCGGGATGCGAGATGGATCAGCGATGGAATCGACTACACGAAGGGACGATAAGTATCCGGCGCTTCGAGCTTCGTCCTCGGAAATCGGGCGCGTGTTGCTGTATAGTATATCAGCGTTGACAAGGTTGCAGCAGCACAGTTCACTCGTGTAGCGATAGGGGAGTTCGCTTAACTTACTCTACTTATGAGGGGAACAATGCTCACCGGCACCACTGTCTGTAAAGTGAGTCGACGGTTCGGGTTCAGAACGAGGTCGTTGATCAGTGATATATTGCGCTCTGTTGCTACAATATCACGAGAACGAGATGATTTAGGTGATTTAGTGCTTGGTTAGATATGCGGTATTGCTCTAGAGTACACGAAGGGCTAGACCTTCGTATTTACGCGCTAACCACGATCAGAGGCGAAATAAATGAGCTAAATGAGGGCGACACCCGTACGCGTCGTATTCAATATGGCTATGGGAGGGGAATAATGGGAACAGATAATGGGGCGTGAATACGCAATATGCCAGAGAGGCTCGCGTCAAGTCAGTGATCGATATTTCGATCAAGGTGTTCAAGGCGTTTAATGTCGCGTCGCGGGATTCGGTGGGGTGGGACGCGTAGGTCGAATATACTTTTTGATCATGACTCCAGCGATAGTGAGACTTCGAAAAGACAATGCTGAGGCGCTTTTAGAGAGGATATTGGATGGCCATTTGCATGGTACGCGGACGACAGGGTACGCGATATGGGTGGACGCGGTAAGGGGAAGTAAGGTTTAAGCTAATCGCAGATGATAAGTTACGCACGAATGTCGAATGTCAGAGGACTCGCGTGAGTGAGTCGTATTGGTACCTCGTACCCATGCCATTTAACATTTTGTGTCGTGAGCGCCAACATCTCTTTCCATAGGAAACGCCGAGCGTCATGTCACCGCAAGCAGTGAGCACATGAGCAGCAGCTGCACTGATCGTTCTCTCATAAGTGATATCTATGTATAATTACATCTCCCGTACCAACAATACCCAGTCATCTAGACAGAAATATTTAACTCATATATAGGAAGATCCCATCTGCTCTATTTACATATCTTGCTGACGGTTCACGTGCGAGAAGCTAGATCGAGAGAATTCCTTGAAATGAACTGTAGCACCGGGCGCTGACAGGGCGAGCGTGGACGCGTTCTCGCGTCGAGTCATGGCTCGTGAGTCGGAGAAGCCTCTCAGGACGAATCGGGAAGGCGATTCCTTCTTGGGATGGCGTGGTTCTGTGGGAGCTCTCACGGATGGACCGCGGGAAGGGCATCTTTGATCTCTGTGGCGCGCGTTCGCACTTCGGATTCGGAGGGTGTCGTCCTTCGTACCCCGAGGGCAGTCATTCCCTCCGAACCCGATAAAATGGACGATAGCTTCCACACCCTCCCCAAGTTATGACTTCGCTGATGGACATGCGAGAGCATGCATCAGTTCGATAGGCCTTTAGGAGGCCGGAGAGGAGTGAGGTTATTCCAGCCGCACATACGGGATCAATCGGCGTTTTGCTGCAACGGGCGAACAATGCACTGTAGACAATGTGCGAAGGTGAGAAGGATATCTAAGGCCGGGGTGCTGCTAATTAGACGCGATAGGAGTGGATATATCGTCTGTCGATTCCGCCGAATGGACCCTTGCTATTAGAGAGATTGATGAGATGAGGCTTGCAGTCTGGCGATGCGAATATTGCGGGCTAGAAGGGATGTCATGAGGCAAGGGAGATGGTGGGATTCGGCCTTGTGCAACACGAAGGTAGTTTATAACTCTCATTCATGTGGGTGATTAAGCTCATTTATCGCGAGACGCGACGCGACGCGCATCCAGGGTCGCGACAGGCACATCTCCCCGGCAATGACGCGTGTTCGCCAACATCCCCACTTGGAAATCGTCGGGGCGCCTGTCCTCTCCACCCGAATCGTCCCGAAAACCTCCTGTATCGCGTACGCCACGGTTTCGCGCGTTCATCTCCCGCCTAGCGACCTGCAGGTACACCTTGACGAGATTCCGGTAAAATATGAGGACGCCTGGACTCAAGGGGCGCCGTCCGGAGATGAACGTCGGTCACTGCCACACTGTTCTCCAGAGAATCTGATTTGCCGGGTACTATGAGGATAGGATAGTGGTAAGCTAGTGGTATAGGGTTGCAAGCTCGCGTGCAGGATACTCATGAGGCGCGGTGTCAACGTCATACTTGGACGGCAGATAGTCGCAAACGTGTGTCGGATAGGAGCGAACGGAGGATCGCGTATGTGTTATGGGCTTAAGTTCCGTCGGGGTATGAGGAGATGAAGGAGGTAAATTGATGAAAAATGGAGAAAAATAGATAGGCGGATTGGCGGACCTTGGGGATGATATTATCGACGGGTGAACTGCGCTGCGCTAGGAGATGTCTTTGTTCTCTGTAGGGTATGGTATAATCGGATTATCGAGCGTTTTCCGGGAGATTTTCCGGGAGGACGTCAGAACTCGTACTCAGTACTCAGGACCTAACTCTGGACAGACAGACGAAATGTCGTCCTCGAAGCTTGAAGGTTAATGTTCCGTTCTAGTTTTGGTCTGATTAACGGGCATTCTGTGAGCTCGTTAGCAACAACTTTGAGACGCCCAAGCCCGTCAACAGCGAATGGGCATGACTAGGTTATTATGAGCTTCCAAAACGAGCTGCCTCAGCTATCACGCTACTATAAATCATCATATGTGAAGACGACCATTCCCAAGCAGCCCGAAGATATGTTTGATAGGACGTGGGACGGAGATAATCATGTGTAGTACTAGCAGAGGATTCCCGAGTCGGCATCAAGCTTTTCTTGTCATTCCACCGCTGTGCCATACGACGAGAGTGCATCGCGGCCATGAGGAGGTGCAACGAGGCAGAGAAAGAGGACGCCAAGATGGTGCCGGCCTGGGAATTAGTCACGATCGCGAGCCGTCACACCATCATATGTTCGCGAGTCACGCGTCTGGTGAAACCTCTGAGTCAACTTTGACTCTCATCATCAGCTCTTCGAACATACCTTGGCTCGGTTCGTAGCTATTCTCGTCGAGCGGTTAACTAATAACAGCGAGCAGATATAGCCGTACTTGCTCAGATATCAAGGAACCACGCCCTCTCTGTCAAATGTCGACACGTAGTAGCTCGGGACCCGGACTGAAAAGGAAACGGTCAGCAACGCCTCTCGTTGCAAGCACCTCAGCCCAATCTCCATCTGATTCTACACCACTTTCCACCCCCAAAAGGGCAACTCCTGGCTCGTCCCAGACGGCGAAGAAGCTGAAACTCCAATCATCGTTTGTCGCCGAATCGCCATTCCCTGATTTCGAACACCCAACACCTGCGGAAGCGAAGGAGGTCTTCAATCTTCTGTCCAAGGCACATCGCCTCCGCGACCCCGAGCGAAGAGCACCTGTCGCAGGGCCCAACGCTGCACAGACCTGCGGCAATGTGCCGAACGTCATCGAGTCCCTGATTGGGACCATTCTCTCACAGAACACCTCGGGGACGAATTCTGGCCGCGCGAAGACGAATTTAGACGCGGCCTTTGGCCGAAACAATTTTGCTGCTATTGCCTCCGCACCTCTTAATGAAGTCGTCGAAGCCATTCGCTGCGGGGGGCTTGCGAACAAGAAGGCCGCGACGATTCAGAAGGCTCTTCGGTCAATCAAACAGCGTCACGGCCAATATTCCCTCCAGCACCTGGCCGCCGTCGAGGAAGGCGAGAGGATGACCGACGACGATATCATGAAGGAGCTCTTAGCGTACGACGGCGTCGGTCCCAAGACAGCGTCATGTGTCCTATTGTTCTGCTTGGGACGCGACTCGTTCGCCGTCGACACCCACGTCTTTCGTCTCAGCAAGATTCTCGGCTGGGTGCCTCCGAAAGCGGACAGAATTCTCACCCAAGCACATTTAGACCTTCGCGTGCCTAGCGAACTCAAGTACGGCCTTCATGTTCTCATGATACAGCATGGTCGTGCGTGTAAAGGATGCAAGAAGATTGATTCGGAGGAATCCTGCATCCTAAAAGAATGTCTCAAGGCGAGAAAAGCGGAGGACGGCGACGACGCCCTGGAGGTAATTGACGATGATGAAGACTGAATTCACCCTGCATACTAGGAATGTCTAAATTATGTTTGCGCAATGCAAAGTTGTTTCCTTACCGCCTCTCGTCCTCTCGTCCCTTTGCCTTGTTCCTGCATCCTCAATTTGCCTCAATAGGACTCGAGAACGTGACTAAGGTACCACTTCCTTTCTCGTTGGTCCTCGCCTTGATTCCATTTCTGCTCAGGAACCATTCTAACCCTAGCGTCCTCGATTCAATTATACCGTGTAGGGGGGTCCCTCAACAAACTCCCCCGGTAAATTCTGTCATGTCAGTTTCGCCCACAACCACCCAGCTTTTCCTGGCCAGCGTCATCCGGATTCATCACGAAGGTCATTAACAGCTGACCGGATCGGTGAGCATCGGCGCCCACGAAGCCCATGAGGCTCTCAACCTCTTCCAACGGACGTCTCGCGTCGCCCGATCTGGCTGTTCTAATTTATCATTTGACCTCTCTTAGCGCTCGTCTTTAGCGACTTCTAGGATCAGCGCCCCCAGATGTGATTAGCAGACCCGAGCCAACGGTGCGCCCGCCGCCGCCTGATGGAACTTTAAGCGCGCGCGAACACGTGTTATGGCGAGCGTGCTTGCTTTGTGCTGATGAATGATCAGGCATCCACCCTTCTCCTTCCCTTCCTGGACGAGTGGGACCCACCGTACTCCTTCTATCTAATCACCCCTACCATCTGATTGACCAGGATTGCGGAACCAACTATCGAGGACTTGGGACCTATCTGGCCGACATACCCCAGATTTATTTTGTGGACGAGCTCGGTCATCAATTGAAGATCTTTTTTTATCTTGTATGTCCTCCACATCAGCGGAACTGCCTGTACAGACGCTTGCCTACGCTTGCGTATACCATTCAACGATCGGTGCGTAAAGGTTTCTCCGAGAGGCTGTTATTAGGCTCTCCAATTGATTGTCGGCGCCCTGTTCGTCGCCTGTTCGTCTATCTGGCTCCTCGCACTGGTTTTTCTTCGAATTCGTCTGCATCTCGCCTCGATGCTAATACCATCCCGGGAACGCCGAAGAGTTGTTTGATTTGCACACCACACCAAATCATACAGACCCATTGCGCACACAGAACCATGGAAGGTTAGATCCATTCCAATCTCCAAATGCTGCGGGCTCAATGAACTCCCACCGCCCGAATTTACACGGGAGAATTTTCGCAGAGCACCGTTCGATATCAGACCCTCGTTCTTGCTTTCGCTCCCATAAAAGGACAATCCCGATGAGGCACCTAATCCTTCCTCTCCCGAGTCGCTGGCTTTTGTTATCGACTTATTGTCTCTTCGAGAGGGTTTTGCCAAAGCAACGGTTACTCGTCGACCGTTGGGACGAATGGGACAGCCTGGATCTCAGGTGAGTAGCTGAAAGGACAAATCCCTCGTCCGAGTCGGAATTCGCTGATTAGGTTGCATTTAGGGTACAACTTCGGAGCGTCGGACGCAGTGCCAGCACTCCGCCGTTGCTGTTGGTCTTTGTAAGTCTAACTCTCCTTCGTCCGATTTGTTATCTAATCACAACATTTAGTCTTCGTAGATATGAGCTGACACCTCGGTTATCGATCGATTGTAGGTCCTTCGTCGCTTCAGCTGGGGCCAATCCTTGACGCGTTGACAGTTTGTATTGATGGTTTGTGGGCGCGTTGTGGGCGTACTAGTGTCCTCGCTGACAGCGTTTGCTGTCCCGTGCTGTGCTATGGCGAGCGACTTATCCCCATCTACCCTTGTAAGTCCTATCTCATGATGCTTTTTAAACAAAATTTACTCGTGGTCCCGAACAAGATGCTTTCGATGCCGTTGTGTGGGACATGTGGGCGCTGATCCCATGATCACCCGTTTTCCCTAGCGCCTGTTATCCGTGGACGGTGGCGCAGTCTAACACGGTCTCATCAGCACCCACTTACCACGGACGCACTACGCGGAACACAGGATAGAATAACTTGGTGTTCAAAAGCATGCTTCTCGTTCTCTCGGTCTTCGGTCTGCTCCTCCTCGGATCCTTCCCACCCGGGCGTGTTCGTCCGCCACACGGCGCTGCTCCCGGATCACTATCGAGGCCTGTGCAAAAAACCAGTGTTAACCGCTCAGAGATATGTTTCAACTTCGAGCTGCTTCCTGAGGTTGTGCATCTTGATATTGGTGGTGTACCTCGGGATTCTTGAAGTTTCCGTGTTGGTTTACATCTGTCGGCTAACTGTCGTCGAGTGCTTCTCGGATATCTCGCACATTTTCTGTTCTTTTGTTTCAGACGACATTGGCAGAGGCAACACCTAATCGGCGACAAATGATATTTCAATTGTTTGCTGTACACCAGCGTTCTCCGGCGACGTTCTTTCTCTCAATATACCCGATGGGTCGTTCCTCTTGTGTCGACGACTTCTGTATTTTGTCACCATCTGTCTCAGAATATCTTATCAGCTCTGTTTGACGATGTGGACGGGAAGTATCTAATCAGGCTAGGCCTCTAGTCAGCGAAAGGGACATCCGATATCTTCTGGCGACGCTAGAGGCTCTGCTTTGCGTGGAATCTTCCCTTTCCTCGAAGACATCTCTGCGTCTGAACGAAGGATGCCCAATTGTAGGGAGGAAAATGACAAGGCCTACGGGGTGCATATTCCGTGCATCTTTCGATTAAGACTTCGACTTGTCGACAATCCTGCCTCACTGACTCAGTCGTTGAACCCCCAGCTCATTAGAAGCCTTCTAGTCTCATTCCCGCGGCACTTTTTGGGTTAATGAAGGATGAAGTCATCGTTTCGCTAATTGGCCCCTATACACGGTGCTTCGACGGCGAGTTCATGCACAGGCCTCTGTTTTCATGGGAACTCGCATCTGGCCGCGATCTGACCCTCTCCCCGTTCGATTTTCTATTCTTCGACTCTCAGCTCACCAAGTATTGTAATTCTAGTTCACCTCGTGCCCTTCGAAGAGCGTTACTTGTCGACTTCGTCTCGCTCTAACGGCTATTCCTCGGAGGAGCATCTCGCCTCCGCACCGAGGTACTATGATTGGGCATACCGACCGTCTACCCCGCCTCAGTGTCTTGGCGGCACTTTTCTTGAGGGCCACCGAATATGCAACAACTTTTCGGTCATTGCTTTGAAAGCTCAAGAATAATTCTCAGCTGACCAAGACGAAACCTTCCTTCGCGTCTCTGTTACCCAGGTCACCAAACCCCGCCGACAACACTTAGCTTCCATTTCACCACCGACATCTCCTTTGAAAAGGCCATTTATTTGACATTCTCTCTTGGACCTCGGGCATCAAGTACAATTTAACCTTCAACCGATGTCCTCAGCTTTGGTGTCGGCAGTGGTTCCTAGGTCAGCAAGAAGGGACGCGAACATTGGAGGCGCTGAGATCCGGTTAATCAATGGTCCTTCCCCGCACTCCTCTATAAGTACTTTGCCTATCAGCGACACCATGATCACCTTTGACCCCATTCAACGCTAGAACACGATCGATGGGTTGTGCAGCCCTCGCGTGGAGGCCGTTTAGTTGCCGGAGTCAGGTTCGGATCTCGAGCTTACCCCGCATACGCAAACGACCTCGGGCTTGCTTTTCGGAGACCCCGCTCTCCGTGTGGTGTCGCGACCGAGAAAGATAACCTCTTGCGCCTCCGGATCTCCGTTGTTGGCGCGGACGGGGGCCCATATACGCGAATTTGTTTGTCGGAATTCTTCACCGCCCCTCAGCTGACATGCTTTAGGCTCTTAGAAGACTATGAGCGCATCACTCGAGGGACACATTGCTGACACTGACGTCGATTATGATTCGGAACATACTGGATAGTGTGTTATCGCTGAACTTCTGGTCTGTTCGGGCTTTCGGCATGCTCAGGAATATTGCTCTCATTTATTGTAGTCGCTTCCGTGGCCCGTTGTATCCTCCGAAATCCAACCCGTTCACTAAGTGATGTCATAAACTAGGAGGTTTCGGTCCGTCCGGCTCCTATGCCTCCGTCTCCGACTCTTCCAGTCGGCACACGAGCTTCTCGCAGCTCACTATCTCCTCCACGCCAGCTCTTGGGCCGTTCAAACCCAATGGCCGAGTACTTATAATTTTCGGACATGTCCTCTCGTTCTCCAGGGGAAATCCACCGCGGATATATCTTACCTCGTTTTACACGGCGTCTCGGGTGGACCTATCTACCTCTATGGTCTATCAAATGGAAGCTCTGAGCCGTCTGCCACCTTCTGTCTTCCGTCTCTCGAGATTTATGAGCGGGAGGCGTCATGGGTCTCGAGTTGGGCAATGGGCATGTTACCGAGGATTTGGTTCCGTTAAGACCGAAAGGTAATTTGAAGACGAGGATTCGGCGTGTTCGTGCCGACCACTGCCTCGCCCTCAGACTGCCATAAGAAATCACGTCAGGTGACTTGAAAGCTACGCTATCTTTGCTCAACCCCTTGGAACTGTAAGTAAAGTTTGGGAGTTCTGAAGTATCTGTCGAGCTATTCGCCGCCAACATCTGTCTATTTTGGCACTAGTAGCCCGGAACTCATTGCTTTCAAGTTCGTGATTTTAACCAATAGATGATCCTTGGATATACACCAGGGTCCGAACTATGTGGAACGTTTGGGCATTGTCTTATCATTTATCCAGAACTCTCGTAAAGCATCTGTCTTCAGCATCCAATACATATACTTGTCGAACTCTGTTCAAAGATTGAGGGAGTGCAATGATGTACCACATTTAGAGCACTAACTTGGCTCTTCATTTCCATGCTGAGAGCCTGAAGTCTCCTTCATAGTTATCAAGTGATTCATTGACCGAGGATGTTCAACAACAACAACCGCCCCCGGTGACTGAACGGGAGATAAAAATATCGAGTACAGCACTGACGAAAGTGGGAAGCTGGTAACGTGCACCCCGAAATGGACGTGTCACTTGTCGAAAAAGAACGTCCGAAAAATCATCATAAAGAGCTGTAAGTTTAGCTTTAGGAAATGAGGGTGGGGTCACTCTCAAAGCGTTAAGAATCTTCGGGAGGAAGAATGGAGCCAAATGACAGAGTAGGTGACCCGAGGTGCGTTTAGCATAGGACAACGGCGTTCGCAACCAAAGGGCCCTCATCGTCTTGATTCGAGGGTTATCGAACTGCGGGCACATCACATGCTTGAAGAGCGGTCCCGTCTCCCAAACAAATATTCGAAAGTCTTCATTTCATTACAAGTCACCTAAAATAAATCGAAAGCAACAACAGAGCACGAAAGCTTAGCCAAACAACGAAAACAGCAACCAAACGCACCGAACACACCACCCCGAGGTCTTCATCCGAAAGCCGAGATGAATCCCGTTGGAATCCGCAATCCCGTTGGAATCCGCAGGTCGGGGTCGTCAGCTTGGGGGTGGTGGTAATCGTCGCGTTGGACGAGATCGATCTCCCACTCGCGCTCCCGGTACGAGTCCATCAGATCCTCAACCTCCCGCTCCTTGTCCATCCACTTCTGAAAGACAAACTTGCTGGGTTCGAGACTCGCTGTCCTTCGCTTCTTCGCCTGGACCTGATCCCAGACTGTGGGTAGCCCGTGGGTGATGCAATACCACTCTCTTCGAGGAGGCTGAGACCACGTGAGGAAGGTGAAGCGGTCGTCCTGCGAGCAAGGCTCCAACCACTTCTTCCAGGAAACGTAATCCTCGCTAAGCAAGCCAACGTTGACGACGAATACAAGTGATTGCAGGTTCTTCGACTTCTTCAGAACCTCCTTGAGAGACGCGACAAGGTTGAGCGCAGTCGTCTCTGGGAGCTCCGCGCGAGTACTGACCGCGAGGTCTGTGAGAGAGGGGAGGTCGGCGACGGTGGAATATCGGTGGCCGTGCGTGATGCACGTGTAGAGGTGCGTAACGGATTGGAAAATGGGGTCGTAGAAGTTGACGAGGTGGGGGCTACCGTAGTGGACGATCAGCATCGTCTTGGGGCGGATGGGGTGCAGCCTAAGCCAGAAAGCGTTCGCGGCGAGATTCTGGCTCGTAATGGCGAGCTTCGATATGCTGGTAAAAACGGGCCCCACATTCGCGAGCGCCGTTTCGATCGAAGGCCGCCGATCGTTGACCACGAATACCCACGTGTCGACCTTGTATGTTGAGAGCATCCGTGGCATAATGTGAAGCTTTGACTTCAGCGCTGGCACGTAGTTCTTGCGCTTGGGCAGAAGGATGCTCGTGAATCGAGTAACATGGTCCGGCATGGTCATGACGACATCCCGAAAGAGGACCGGGAGAACGAGGATGTTAACGTCGCTGGAGACCAATCGCAGCTGCCGAGCTTTGTTGCTACTCGTTTCTGCGAGTAGTATTAGGATTTCGCGTTTGAGCTCTAGAGGGAGCTGGTTCCACAAGTGAGGAGATAAATCCCTAGAAGCGAGAAATAAGTTGTACGATCGAACTGGGGAATGATACGAAATTTGCTTGCTGTGAGGATGCCATCGTTAGGATTCCTGGTTTCTCTCAGGTACTGGAGGAGACACTAGCAGCCTCGAGGGACTTTCGTCGTAGTGGTCGATGTCCAAAGGTTTGAATAATCGAAATTGCGGCCCTCGGTCGCTTTGCCGACCCTAATCATCACACGTGATGGCTCTTTGACGACAAGTACTTATTGGATGCTGAAGACAGATGCTCTACGAGAGAACGTTCTGGATCAATGCCCAAACGTTTCACATAGTTCGGATCCTAGTGTTCGTCCAAGGATTATCATTGTTGCAGTGTTTTCGTGTTGTTGCATTCGATGTATTTTAGGTGACTTGGAATCAAATGAAGGCTTTCAAGTCTCGAATAAAGCGTGTGATGTGCCCGCAGTTCGACAACCCTCGAATCAAGACAACGAGGGCCCTTTGGTTGCGAACGCCGTTGTCCTATGCTAGACGCACCTCGGGTCACCTACTCTGTCATTTGGCTCCATTCTTCCTCCCGAAGATTCTTAACGCTTCGAGAATGACCCCACCCTCTTTTCCTAAAGCTAAACTTACAGAACAGCTCTTTATGATGATTTGCCGGACGTTCTTTCGACAAGTGACACGTCCATTTCAGGGTGCACGTCGCCAACTTCCCATTTTCGTCAGTGTCAGTTGTGTGCTGTGCTCGATATTTTTATCTGCCATCTAGTCACCGGGGGCGGCTGTTGAACGGCCTCGGTCAATGAATCACTTGAGAGCTTGAAGTCTCCTTCAAGCTCTCAGCAATGAAATGAAGGGCCTTGTTGAGGCTCTAAATGTGGTACGTCGTTGCACTCGTGCCCTCCGCAGTCTTTCCGTCCTCAGAACATCCTTTCCACCTTATCTCAGTCAGATGCGTGGCTCGCTGCATTCCTGGCCATGCGACGATTGATTCTCAGCACCTCTTGGTGTTTCGCGGTTACCTGCCTCGGTGGAATGGATTTGTGGACCTTCGTCCAATTTCGGATTATGACCTCAGTGCCCTCTTCCACATTTCGTCGAGGTAAGCGATCAGCAGGACTCCGACTCGGAAGCTTATTTATTCTGAATTCAGTTCGAAAGAGGTACTTTCTGTCGGGGGCAAGTCGCCACCGTTCTTGGCGAGGGCGGATCAGACGCGTTGATCGCGCCTGATGCGCGCGACGATACCCGCTAATCGAACCAGACGATCAAATCTGATCGCGCCTCCACCTTCCAATCCTAATTCACAATTTCAAATCCTTGACCAGTATCAGTGTACCACCAGACTGCGTAGAGGTATGTACCCTCCTTTTTTTTTTTTTACTTCCGCCTTCGTTTGCATGCCTAGACAAACCAACGCACGCATCAAGCCGCCTCTAGGCATCCTCCGTTGTGTAAAGACAATAAACACGGTGGGACAAGGACGACCTATGACGCCCAGCCAAGGATGTGTTGGATGCGATGCGTTCGCCACGGTCAGCCGCCTTTTGCATTCATTCGGCCATGGAACACACGTCGAGATGCACCGCCTCTCCCAGCTCGTCGCGCGGACTACCGACGGACGCCGTTGATTATCGAGCGCCCACGTAGAATGAGGTCGTTCTAACCTTCGTGATTCTGAAGAACACGCATGCAGTGCTCATTGTGTCCATACCAGGCACTGCGCCGCGATGCGGCTCCTCGGTACTCCAGCCACCGATGCTTTCAGGTCTCTCTTCAGCATCCATATCACCCAAAGATTCGGGGTGTCTCCAAAGAGGAATAGACCTTGGCGGGACCTATTGCCTCTTTAGCCTCTCCTGCGGCCGCCCCTTTTTTTTTCTAATTTCGATATCAGCTCTTTATCATCCTAGGCTAAATCGGGCACCAAAGTGGGACTGTTCCGTGGATAGAATTTACCCTCTTCTCAATAGCCTCCTCCGACTCGGAGTTGCCGCAGTTCAGGTCCAAGCATGGACCCGGATGACACATTCTGTCCAGCCTAGGACACACGTGGGTCTTGACCTCATTAAGGACGCCACTCTGCACCCAGAATCTGGAAGACATATGGACGAAATTTCTGTTCCAACGGTGCCTTGGAGGTGTGGATGACTGTTTTGTAGAAAATTCTGTCGACTCCGATGTGGGCTTGGGCGACACGATGAATCTCGGTCAGACGTGCCTCTCTCTACTTTGTGAAGTCAGCTGAAACGCAGCAGAAAATATTTCTGCTGTTGAGTTGCTCCCATTGGTCGGCTCGTTGACAGTCGCCCCTTGCCCAAAATGGAATCGGATGCGCCACACAGAACTAGGTCATTCGAGACACGTCTCTTGTCTGGATCAGGTGACTGAGTAGCATCTACACCTTTTTGTTACGACAGTGTCTTTTCTTCAAATTTGTCTACCTCCTCTGCGTTCTCGATTTGCCATTCGGGTCTCTCATGTGTACGTTTGCTGGATAGCTCACCCCCTTTTAGTAACTTCTTCACGATTGATGAACTTCTCAGTACGCTCTGGATTGCCTTTCCGTCGTTCTTCACTACCTCATTTCCACTCATAGTTATCGTGCTCTCTTCACTTTTCAGTCCTAGATAGCGAAGGCCGACTATGGTCTAGACATGTCAATCTCGAAATCAGTGATGTCATCCTCATGTTACCTATCATGTTCCTAGGCAATTAGACATTTCCTCATGTCCTGCGCCCGTCACCCTGTCGTGAGGCTTTTTAACTATTCACTGATCCGTGTTGTGTCCGTTCTGTATAATTCATTATAATCACACCTCGTGTAAGCCTCGAATGGATTTTGTGGGTCCTATGTTCCTTGATCGCTTACCATGAGGCATTTTCACGAGTCGAGAAGTGAGAATTCAGCTTCGGCCATTCACGTGAGATTCATAGAAGGGCGATTCCAACAACGAAGGCAAGATGTACAGTCACAAGACCGAATTTTGCCGTCTCTAGATAGGAGCTCGACGAACGTCGACCCGGCGTATTTATTTATTATCAAAAGAGGAAACTTATGCGGAGTACATGCGGCAATCGCTTGCTGTATCTTGTTCATGTACTCTATGCACAAGCAAAGCGCCGTCTACCCCCCTCCCATTCTACGTCAATTTCTCCAAAGCTCTCCATAGTCATCTTCTTTCTCGATCCTTACGTTGATCGCTTATGAGCTGGTCCGGACAATATTGGCAAACGGCAGGGCCAGCTTATCCCCCTCCATACTACCCGTATCATCACGGACCTCCAGGGCCCGC
Source organism: Cyclocybe aegerita (assembly GCA_902728275.1). Taxonomy (NCBI): domain Eukaryota; kingdom Fungi; phylum Basidiomycota; class Agaricomycetes; order Agaricales; family Hemipholiotaceae; genus Cyclocybe; species Cyclocybe aegerita. The sequence goes on along the minus strand of CACVBS010000032.1, from coordinate 450,476 downwards.
TCCTTCCAGTAAGATCCTTTAATAATTTCACCTTTTAATTACTGTTTATTGAGTCAAATGAAGATTTCCACCAGCAGTGGCAATGGTACAGCAATTATCCGTTCCCGAATCCTTATCAACACAGCAGCTCATACCATCATCCTTCATCTCAACCTGCCTCGAGACACGACAGCGGAAATTCGCAGTATAACGCCGCAGTGCTGCCTCCTGTAATTCCGGATCCACGGTTTACAGCTCAGTCTCAGACGCAGGCGGCATACCTCCCACACGTATCGTATACTCCAGTGGCACCGGCGCCTCACCTCACCCCCAATTCCAATAGTCACCCAACCACACCGGCGACTCCGTATGGATTTCACTTTCATGATCCCGCCTTCTACACCCCGCATACGCAACCACAGCTCTTATGTCCGAACCCTTTCTTCAATCCCCAAGGAGTAGGTACTTCTCATGGGAATACGTGGTTACCGAGCCTTGGGTCTCATGGAACGCCGAACGGTTACCTTCATCGACGGCCTTCAGCCGGCAGCCTTCCGCGTACCCCTCATCACAATAATGTTCCGTTTCCTGACGCCCGTAACCAGAATTTCCCTGCCTTCCCCGCTCCTCAGATTCACCGTCAACCCTCTAGTCACCCCCATACGCCTGCATCATCTCGCCCTCCATCAACCGATTTTCGTCGAGGTTCCTCGCAAACCTTTTATTACCAACTCTCTCCAGATCTCGCAAACGACCTCTCGAAATTTCCATTCCTGGATTGGATAGTGTGGCGAGCGCCTGCTCACGCACGAAAATGGGTAGGCCAGACCGCGCAGGGGCATATAGCGCTTAATGATCCTGCGGTGTATCCAACAGTAAGGGAGCTTCGAATCAATTCGACGAGGGCCGATGACCCTCTCAAACACGCGATCCGCCGCTGGGGTTACATTACCGTCGCTGCCGCGAGGAATCAGCCCTACGTCACTGTAGGCGATGTCCTTAATGAAATATACAGCTTCTTCCGCACGCCATTAACGCAAAGGGAGGCTTCCACTATGACGCCTGAGTGGCACGATTTGGTCAACGAATCCTGCGCTCAGCGCACGGCTTCACAGTCGGCGGACGACGTCTTCCCGCTCCATGACCCGTTTGTGCCTGGTCTTCGACGTTGCGACGCATTGCTTCACAACATTAGATATGCCGGCCTGGAGATAGATCCCAATTTCCACAATTCTCGCCAGCTGTTTCTGTCGCTCGAGGATGACAGACTTAGGAATTCGTCCTAGTCACGTTTTGTAGATCGTCTGATAGGAATGCATATAATAACTTCTTATTCGCCAAAATATTTTCATTGAGAGAAGTAGCAAGCGCCCATGCAACCTCCATGTGGCCTGACAGGACTTAGTGTCAGGAAGCCCCTAATCCCTGTTGCAGGGACAGTGTGGCGTGGCGAAGAGGGCGTGGGAGGGCGCGTCTCACCCAGTGGCATCAGGAATGTCTTGCATGGACCTTCCATCCTGCCGTTTGGTGCATGAACCCAACTCAGCACAAGCACCAAAGAGCTTCTCTATAGTGGCGCATATTCCTCGCTCGGAATGACATCGAAATCGTTTGTCTATCCGGTGCTCTTTGAGGGCGGTCAAGGTTTCCGAAGAGGACCACCCGAACGGCGACATCCCTGCATTCCATAGGTTCCAAACCTTATCAGCTCGGGATCGTCTCGCACGTAAATGGATGACTGAATTGTCATCTTTCCCTTCAGTCGTCGGCACTTTCTCTCTCTCTTATGTATGTGCAGGAACCTTCGCTTCCCATTACTCCTCCCCAACCTGCGCAGATGCAAGAAGTGTCTCTGGTTCTCAGTCGGGCTGCGCTTGACAAACGCCATTACTCGTCTCGTACGTTTGGTTTCTCATCGCGTTCTTTATCTGACTGACTTCTTTCGCGAAGTGGCCGCACTCGTCCTTCTCGTCCTGGAGTATGCGAGCATGTTTAAGTATGAGTACGCGTTGATTTGGAAGTAGGTGGCTATTTCTTTGCCCACACTGTTCGCCTCATCGATATCGGTTTAAAGGTCTCCTCACAGCTTTGTGAAGAGTCTCTACTTGGGATCTCGGTATTTGGCGTTGGCAGCAGAGATGTGAGTATCCCGCTTCATTCAATCCTCGAATCACCTCAACGACATTCGCGGCAGAGCGCATTATTCCCTGATCCACGCGTTTCTTCTCCACGCTCCTGTGAACCTTGAAACTTGTCGCGCATGGTTCCTATTCCTTATTGCTAGCTGCACGGTCTTGATGGCCATTCTGGACTCTGTACTATTTCTCCGAGGTGAGTGGCATCTTGCTTTTGGTGATTATGCTATTCAGCACCCGCAGTGTACGCCCTCTATGAGCAAGACCGAAGAGCCTATGCTCTGGCTCTGCTACTCTTTCTCCCATACGTCCCCACCGCTGTCCTCATCTGGCGAAACGCTTTCCTTCCCCATTCCTTTAGCAACACGTGCGATTTGACCATGGCACCCCTTGAGACGATAGTTATTGGGTGGGTCTTCGTGAGGAATATCACGATATTTGTTGCTGACGGCGCCTGGCAGCTCCACCTTTGTCATCGGCCATCTAGCCCTCTGGATCGCCTCGTACTCAAAACGTAACATCGCACAAGGACAATCTGTCGTCGTCAAGCTGGTCGTCTACGAAGGGGCATGCGTGTTCGTTCTTCTATCCGGTGAGATTTATTTTCTTAGTGACGAACATGATAAACGATCTAAACCCTAAAACCAGCTATTGTCGCCGGCATGGTCCCATACTCTTTCATCTCTCAGACTGGAAACCCCTTCGTTCTCTTCGTGTAAGTCTGCGATTTTATTTTTCTCCTTCTAAACTCATTTTTTGGTTACGGTGGCTCTTAGTTGGCCAATAGCCGGGATTTCAACAATGGTACGTCCAGACATCCTTCGCTCGCCTGTTACTGAAGGGTTGAGATACTGCAGTCCTGCAGGTTAATTCTCAACATGCGGAAGTTGAAGCCGCCTACTGAATTCGAGACCGCGTCGGACTTTCCGCTGTCAACTTTCATCCACACCTCTCAAGATACTGAGCACATTGAAGGCTCTGGCGATCTGCGATTTAACCCCTAAATACCAGGATTCTAAGCTATAATTAACTTCCGCTTTGATGAACAGCCTAGTCGTAGCATAAATATTAAAATAAGCGCCCCGTTCGCGCACGGACTTGGTGCTTAACGCCGTAGCTCTCTCACATCATACTTAGCTTCGCAACTCCATAGTACCTGTCTCCCGCCCTTAATTTTCGCAGCCGAATGCAACTCGGGGTTGGTTCGCAAGCTATTGGCCTGCCCTTAGTTTCCTTGGTGTTCTAGCGGAAGAAAAAATGCGCGCTCGGGACCAGCCCTGCAGATTGGTCGGGTGTCACCAAGGTTTTTGGGGCTGACGATGGCGGTGCTTCAGAGGGTTGTGCTAATCCGTGAATCAAGTCCCGGGGCCGGAATCCTTCTCTCAAGAAGAGATCTCTTGCTTATCAGTTCCCAGCAACGTCAAGGGAGGTTGAGCTGGGATAGGGGAATAATTATAGGAGAGCCGCTTGTCTCGAATACTAACGAAGCACCGAGACAAGCTATCGCGAGAAAAAGAATTCACTTCGAATCATAGAAGGCCATTTTTTGTTCCCCGTCAAGTACGGATGACAAAATTCGAAAAGAAAGAACCGAAGAACCTTTGACAATAAGTAATTCAAAAATAACCTGCGGTGGAGTTACCCACTACCCCATAGGAACAGGAATCAGCGAAGCTTCTTGTTAGGGTGACGGAAATGTCCCTATGGTTTTCCTTCTTACAGGGGAAGAATAAATCGGCAGTTTATAGGCACTGAGAGTACCAGTCGTTCGAGAAGGTACAGGTTGAGCCCGCGGCGCACGTAGTGCATCCAGTATACCCTTGACCTCCACATTGACCCCACTTGTTGACGGTGCAGCTGGGTGGTTGAGTGGGCTGAGGGTTGGCAGTGGTAGTAGTGGGCACGGGTTGTGTCGACGTTCCGGGAGTGGTGGGAGGAGACGGGATGCTGGGATCATACCGAGCTTTAATGAGGTCTGCAGCCTATAAAACGAACATGCGTCACCAAAAAGGCAGTAAAAATGAAGAGTAAAATGTTGGAAGCATCACTCACCTTCTCAGCAATCGCATAGACTGTGGCGCAAGTGTGCGTCGCAGGGATAATTGGGATGATGGATATATCACCGACGCTGAGGCCAGTGACGCCGTACACCGTCAAGTCCGCCGAGACAACACCAGCTTGTTCCTGCGGGGCCATCGCAGCCGTGCAGCATGAGTGAGCAGTAGAAGCGCCCATCGAAGTCGTGAGGTAGTTCGCGAGCTGCGCGTCGCTAGTGAGGCTAGCTCCCGGCGTCTGCTCGACGGGGGTGAGCTGCTGCATGCTCGGGGCCGCCATCCACCTGCGGAAGAACTTGATCGTGGCGACAAGGATATCGGGATCGACTGGGTTAATATTCACGTTGAAGTCGACCGAGGGCTCGGCGTAACGATTGGCGGGGTTCAGAAGGACGGTCCCGCGAGAGAGCGGCTTCATGAGGACGAGAGACGTGCTGGCTCCACCTGAGAAGGGGATTTCGACGACGCCGTTATCCTGCTTCGCGAACGAGGCGAGGAGGATGTCACGTTGGGCGACGAAGCCAGCGACCTGGGCGGCGGTGTAGCCCCGGGGGAGGTATGATGCAGCGTTTTGAGCTTTACCCTTGTCGAGGATGGCCTGGAAGTTGGAGGTTAGGATGGGAAGCGGGGCGGTGACCAGCGCGTTGCCAACACCCATTGACCTGGGTCCTTGAGGGAATTAGAGACGTAGAGGAACACATATGAATATATTCTTACCCTTTCTTTGCTGCCATTGCTGATCAGCCCAAGTGCGGAATGTCGCGTCGCTATTGAGGGAGCCAGGGTTGGGGACGACGTCGGTTTGGTCTGAAAAATTGTGTGCATGAGCTACTACCCCTGCAAAAGCCATCAAATGCCTTACATTGGAACCCGGCTCTGGATACGGGATGGTCCTGAAGATTGGATCCAACACCGGGGAGGTCCGCCACAACATTGACGCCAGCTTGCTGAAGGAGAGCGCGTGGACCAACTCCGCTTCGTTGCAGGATTTGAGGAGTATGGAGCCAGCCAGCACAGAGGATGATTTCCTGTGTTGCCTTTACAGTGATGGTGGGGGCGCCGTTGGAAGAACCGCGCTCTTGGATGGTGATGGACTCAGCGCGCTTGTTGGCATTGAAGAGGACCTCATTGACTCTGTAACCAATTAGGAGTTTAAGGTTGGCACGATTGGCGACGGGGTCCCAGTAGCCGGTTCTGGCGTATGAACGGCGATATTGTTGGTCGACATTTGAGGGTATCCAGTAGGCCCCGAACGCGTCTCCCGCTGCACCTTCGGTGTTGATCGGCATGCCAACTTCGGCCCACGCCTTCCATTGAATTTCTGTTTCTGTGTAAGAACAGATAGAAAATAATTTGACACAGAATCGTACTAATTCCTGGCCATTGCCAGTCGGGGAATGTAGCTTGAACGGGACCATTGCCGTAGGCGCGTTCAATGTCCCAGGTGATGTTGTATTCGCGGGTGAGTTCGGGACTCGGAGGGGTAAATGTAGTGCTCTGGAAGTTATGTCAGAGGAATTTTAGACTATCATCACTGTGAATTACGACACACCTTTTTGAAGTAAGGGAGCAAGCCACTCCAACCCCAGCCTGGATTACCTAGTCTCTCCCAGATATCGTAGTCTTCTGCTGATCCACGGTCGAAGAGCATTCCGTTGACGGTAGAACCGCCGCCGACTACGGACGCCGCATAGACCTGCCCTTGTCTGTTGCCGATCCCAGGTTGTGCCACAGAGGAAAGGTTGAAGAGATTGCGCGAAAGATATTGGGTCGCACTCGCGGGCTCCACCTGCGCGGGATTGTTGTCGAAATAGCCATATTCGACGACGAGGACGGATCCTGACGAATAATAATCGACGGTCAGACATCTTGCGAACGATAAAAGGAGAGAAAAGCGCACTCCCGGAGTCTTCGCTCAAACGGTTTGCGATGACAAGGCCGCTCTGGCCACCACCCACGACGATGTAGTCGTAGGCGGCCGCGAGCTGCCCTGCGTTGATTTGTCGAGCTTGCAGCCCGGAGAGCATTTCGACATAGCCATTGACGGCACCGAGCACTGCCAGTAGCTGCGTCAAGCCTAGTAAACGAGATGTGAGTCGCGCCATCGTTCTCGTTGGAGAAAGTCGAGCTTGGGCGTACGTCACAAACTTATAGCGTTGTCCCTCTCGTTTCTTGTCCCGATTTTGAGCCGACGAAAGAGAGACAAGCGACTCTAGGTAGGTGGTATTGAATAGAAGGAAGGGGTCTTTCGGCGCTCGCGTATCATGAAGCCGCCACGAAAATCGCGTCGCAGTCTGCAAAAGACCAAGCAAGGTCAGCCGCACAGTCGCCAAGCGTAATAAAGTGGAAATAACGAACCGTATGACCAGAAATGACATCGCTATTTAGGCGATGGAATCCCCGCCTGGATAAACTGGCGATTAGTGTGTTGCAACACTGTAGAGCGGATTCCCAGTCAAAACACGATATTTAGCAGGCCCTTTCCGTGTTCTACTCGCAACTTTGACCTTCTATAGCGAATCTATGTATAGGACTCAAGTCCCATAGTAGCCTTCTCTCACTTCTGAGGATATTTTAGTCCTGTGGGTGTTCGTCTTCGATGTAGATTCATGGAAGTTCGGAGGCACTAGCATTTTCGCCGAGGTTGGGAAATTTTGATTAGATAAGATGTTGAATGTTCCCAGGGAGTCTCGACTGTGCATCTCCCCCAAACTACTTTATTGAAATCGCGTTTCGTATCTTCCGCTATGTCAACTGCGAGCGTTTTTGTCACTTGGAGGTCTCTCTCGAGGAATAATTCGTGGTACAAGCTCTCCTGTATGGCGGAATATCTAGCATCTCAAGCGAGAAGAGTTCTTTCCGAAGACCAATATAATACACGCAATGGGGTAATTAAGCTCGTACGTGATTTTTATAACCTTTAACTCGGCGGAACTGCAAAGTCCGAAATGATCAAGCTACTATTGAATGTGCGGCGTCATCCAAATTGGACGAACCAAACTCTGTTTGCCTTGCACTGCATCGCGAGAAATACAGCAGGACTCGAGCCAATTTGTGACAAGTTACTGAAATACTTACAAAGAAGAGAATATAACGGGTCTCTTCAACAGCCCCAGTGTCCATTCCGCCATCGAACAGTGGTAACCCGAAGACAGACTGACGAAGTTCATCTCGAGGTCTCCTCAATAACATTTGGAGGAGCTGAAAGGCATTAGAAATGCCACGTTCCTCATGATTTCCAGTCATCTCGTCATGTGGTTTTCTCCACCTTCGAATTATTCCGCCAGGTCTTTCGTCGGGTTTTCCCCCAAGTGCCAAGGCAAAGCCCCAGGAGATCAAAGTTGGGCCTCGGTCCTCGATCAGCAGCCTATATTTCAAGATCCTCGACACTGTTGAACTGCCACGACAGTCGTGCAGGTCCACATGTCCCTGGAACTGCTCCTGCTGTGTTTTCACTAGGGGAATTTGGCGATCCGGACGGTCCGGACGGGGAACTGGCTCACCAGTACTCAAGTGCTGGCGACATCGCCGACATGAACGCCGGAAATACAGTGATATGTTTACCACGCGTGAGCGCATTAATCTGCCACCAAACGAACTGTACAGCCGAGCAACTATCCCTAAAGGCGGAACGTGCGGAAAAGACGATGAAGTTCAACAATCTTGAGACATGGAAATTGCGCAAGCGCTAACGCTCCGCTCGGACAGGCAATAAATGGGGCTGCAGAAGGACAGAAAGGCAACAATCCGAGACGAGGGTGCAGTGTGGCTTATTGTCGCGCTGGAGTAGTCTTGGACCCCGGTGTTCAGAAATGGACCATGCCGGGTTACACCTCACCTCACCTACACATCGTTGCGCTTTTACATAACTTCTCATGTCGCTTATTTGAATTATATCTCTATACGAAGAGCAGCATCGTTGGAATTGTACACTCCTTTGCTAGCTTCCTCGGTGATAGAAGCTCGATGTCCTGAGTTCTGTGACTAACTGAAACAGCGAAAGGAGTTAATCCTCGTGTAAATTTCCTTTACCCTCCTTTTACCCTCCCTTTCTATTTTATGACACCGACTGTACCGGTCACAGCTTCGCAGTGTAATCCTACTCTAGGAGCTATTAATATATTCTGACCATGACTACATTTCAGTCCGCGAAACTCGTTCTTGAGGCCAGGCATTAGGGCAACACGTTACACAGGTTAATGTTCCTACAGAATAGGCGGTATATCTGGCACCGTCCAGTACCTGAAGTAAATCTGAGGAGACACTAGCATGTTGTTCCGGCATGAGGTCAGAAGATCCGGCTAGTCATATTATTGCAGTTCACGATTTTGCTGTGCCTTCGAGGCAAAAGAAAAATATGCCCAAGTCATTTTCCTTCAATTCTACATAGCTTCGCACCTGGGCTAAAGCTGTGTGATGAACGCTCGTGAAGCCTGATTCCCCAGAACAACCGCGTCGAGATAAGCCAATTCATAGGTCCCCTCCCACACGGTAACCTTTTGCCCCTCCTCGTCGTACTGCCAGCCATTCGCCAGGAAGATGCCAACCAATCTGGCAACTTCAACGCGCTCGTCATATGTGTTCCCCATGGTCGTGTAAAACACTTCCCAGAATAGGTCGCGGAGGGCCTTCTGGTTGGGATGGTAGCACCATCCCCCCTTTGTCTTGTTGATCCCAAGCATGGTCTCGAGACCCCCAAGCGACATCCCAAACGGGCTAACCTCCGTGCCCTTCCAGTCGCAGATGCCAACAAGCTTGCCAGTGCCAGTGTCCACATGGATGTTGTTCTCCAAGAGGTCGGTGTGGTTGGGCACCATTGGCCAGTCCTCGGCAAACAGGTCTGGGAGGCGCGAGATGAGGTTGTCCAGGGTCTGGTGAAAGCGCGGGGGGAGCCCCGCGCAGAGTTGCGTGAGCTGTGACGAGTAGTCGTCGTATAGCAGCGTGCGGCTCGGAGATGGCGTCCCTTCTGGTGTGTTATGCCATGCTGATGCAAAGAATCTGCGATGGCGAAGTCAGCTGTATGGCTTCCTTGAAATCAGACATTGGGACCGACAGACCTGGCATAGTCTTTCACGGTTCGTTGTAGGAGGCGATAGTTATCCCGGTGCAACTGATCCCGGGCAAGATACATCGAGACCCCGCCGACGTTGTCCATTGTGTAGATGTAGAGCTTGCCTACTTCGCCAGCATGCAAGTGGTGTGGCACGAAGCCCGCGTAGGCTTGTTCGACGCATCTGAGCAACTGGAGGTCTAGGGCGGAGTGGCCGGCACGAAACTGGACGACAGATTCTCCAGCGACGACGGTGTAACTGGTTCCGCCTTGGACAGTCGATGGGCTGGCGGACGCGCCCGTGATGCGTTCAGCTTCCTGGTTGCATTGTTCTTGCGTTACAGGGGCGTTCTTCGAAAAGAACTGCGATATCTGGTACCTCGACAGAGCCGAAATTGATGCCTCCATTGTGCGGTGGGTTGTTTCGAGTGCCGCCAAGATTGCAAGTGGAGGGTTGATTGCTGCAGCTGTGGTGTAACTTTGGTTGTGGCCAGTAGGAGAAGGAGAGAAAAGAGAAAGAGATGGAGAAAGGCGATGGAGGTGGGCTGAAGTGCTGAAGTACCCACGCTGGTCGGGTGGCACATCTTTGCAATGCGACAATATGCAAACACAGACACAGAGGGACACAGCGCGTCCCGTTCTCTCTTTCTCCATGAAAACACTGAAAGTGCCACGTGCACGCGAATCCTCATTATTTCTTCTCTCCTCGCTAATTTGCTTCACCTTCGAATTATTCCGCCAGGACTTTCGTCGGCTTTTCCCTAAGCGCCAAGCCCTATGTAGCTCCTAGGTTCGACGTCGTCGGTCGATCAACAACATCCTCGACACCTGCCACGGGAGCGAAGCGTCCTAGAATCGTTCCTGCTGCGTCTAGCTTCTGGGGATGCTAGGATAGTTCCAACCTTCACTAGGCCTAGAAAGACTTGTTTTGTTCTTTTCGAGAATTTCGGGGGTCCGGACGGTCCGGGCGGTGAATTGCCCCTGAGGCGATGCTGCAGCGCTCAGCACTGGCGGCGACATCGCCGACATAGATACTGGAAATACAGTGAGGTGATTTACACGCGTGAGTGTATTTATATGCTACCAAGAGAACTAACAACAGAGCATCTACTCCCAGAAGGGTGGAATGTGCGGAAAAGACAATGAAGTTCTACATCTTGAGACATGGAAATTGCCCAAGGCTCGGCTCGGGCAGGCAATAAATAGCGCTGCAGAAGTTGAAGAAAGCAATATGCGGTTGCACTCTCAAACTTCTCCTGTTGCTCATTTGAATTAAATCCCTATCAGAAGAGCAGTGCCATCTTCTTCGGCGGGAAAACATAAAAGTATCGATGTCCTGCATTCCGCGACTTGATCGTTGAAACGGTGAAAAGAGTCAATCCTTGTTTTGATGATCTTCTTACTCTTTGTTTCTATTTTATGACGACGGGTTTATCGGTCACAGCTCCGCGCTGTAATCCTAGTAGATACTAGAGAGCTACGTATGCTGATATGGCTGAGAGTTCAATCCGCGAGTTCTTGAGGCCAGGTATTTGGGCAATGCGTTACACAGGTCAGTGTTTTTCTATGGGATACTAGATGATATGTATATGCGTCAAGGCGCCTCGCACCGCCGGGCTTGCTCGCAGTGGCCCGTCGCGGTCTGAGCTCAGGGCGGCGAGCTATTCACAGTTCCTGACATTTAATGGCTGTGCCTTCGAGCAGAAATGCAAATACAGTCAAGTCATTTCCATACATTCCAGCTTCGTATCTGGGTCAAGGCTGTGTGAAGAATGCTTATTAGAACCTAATTGCCCATATTAGGGAATCCTTAGGCTGTCCGAGCTTCTCGGTCTGCGAGAGGGGCTGTGTCACTGTGCGCTAGCGCTGTAGTACTTATACGGCTCCGCGAAGGTGGGAAGAAACTAATGTTCGTCCCTTTCATTTCCGAGTCGCGACAGCAGGAGCGCCCGTGCAAAGGCGCCCAAATCATTTTTCCACGCAAAGGTGGTGGGGGTGGTGGTAGAGGAGGCGGAGCACGCTCATCCTCATCGAAAAGTAGCTCCTCTTCCAAATCCTCCTCGTCGTCATCGTCTGGATCTACAGTCAAAGATGCGAGCAGCGGAGGCACTTTCCGAGCTTCGTCGAGCTCGAACGGTGGTGTTCCAAAGTCTACCATTCCGCAAGGTCAACCGTTCGCCGGACGCGAGGTCGGTGGTGGCACGCGTTCCCAAGTATATGGCACCTCGTAAGCTCTATATTTATTGCTATTGACTCACCTTCCTGATCAAAGACCGTTTAGCGTTTATGGAAGCGGCTATCCAGGAGGAGGCGCCACACGAGGCGTAGCGGGACGTGGTTTCCCCTTCGTCTACTACCCTATAATTTGGCCAGTGGGGTTGGGTCCAGCTTATTTGTACAGCTCTACAGAGGTTAGTATTCACCTTCATCTCTCTCTTATGACACGAGATGCTTACTTCTTTTAAATTAGTACGGATCCATGAACGACGCTAAGCGCCCAGGCGGTCCACTCGTCCAAGTCGCAATCTACAACTCTAGCGCGGAGCCAAGATTTACCTACCGCGTAATTTCCGACCGAGATACGGGCAAAAGCGTGTACAGCACACTCAGAGCGCGTTGTGCGAAAGACTCCGTGCGCGTCGACTTGCCTGTTGCTATCAACCCCAACGGGACCGTCGCGACGCGGCCCTCGGAGGCCATCCAGTACTACAGGGCCAGCAGTGTCGTCCTTACGCTGGATGGATACAACAATACAGCGATATATGATACGACGGAACCGTTCGACCCCTCTGCTCCTCTTCCCTCAGGTTTGAATTTGACGGAGCTGGGTTGTATCAACAATACGATTGGGGACACCGTTCTTCTTGCGGGAGGAAACACTATTCGTCCACAGACAACGCTTACGTTGTTGGCTTTTGTGGTGGTTTGGATATTTAGCCGTCTCTAACTGGGGTTCTGACTGATTGCTTCACTGGCATTAAACCCGCGATACCCGTCTTTCGACACGATACCTGAAGTTACTTATATATATAATATACGTTCCATTAGTATAATCTAGCTAGGTATTACCTTGTAGAGTATTCTACGACGCTAATTACCCGACCAAAGTCTTGTACAGTGTCCCACAGGACGAGAGCCATTGTCCGAGCAAAAGTACATACATAACGCGAGCGCACATGCGGTGGAGGGGGACCAAGGTATAAAGCCAATTGGGGTGAGTACACAAGAGGAATCAAGAAATACAGAATGGTAAAGTTACAATAAATCACACTGTTAACGTAGACGGTTCCACCTCCTGCAAAAATCCAGCTAAGTGCTTGGGGATATCTGGCCGGTGCTTAAACATTAGCCATGGATCCGGGTACATGCCCCTCGAAGGCGCGTCCGCGGGGTTCTTCTTCGTCCAGACCCACAAGGGGCGCAAATCAATTTCGCCCTCATCGCACAAGCGGAGAACGCGTTGGAGAATGTCGTTCAGCCCAAACCTCGGTGTCCAAGCCCTCTTCTTGAGAGCCATGACTACGCCTTCGTTATCTGACCTGAGCGTTATCTTGACGTTCTGGTACCCGGCCGCGAGGAGCGTTAGTACCCCAAGCTCGACGGCGATGAGTTCCGCCCAGGACATGATGATCTTGTCGTCCGGGCCGAGAGGAATCAACGGGTGGTCCGGTGTGAAGGTCCATGCGAGCCAAAAGTTATCGAATATGAGCCCAACACCGTACGCGGACGCGTCGACGAAAATCTGGGGGAGGTGTTTCTTGCGAGTAATGGGCGAAGATGGTGGGAGAGCGCTCGTCGAGGGACGTGGCGAGGATACAGTGATGTGGAATATACTCGCAGTGGGTGCTTTCCACGAGGTAAGAAGAAAAGCTTGTTCGAGGGATCGTTCTTCCTTGGGCGTGCGCTCCGCTTCTCGAACAAGCGGATAGAGTCGGAGCAGAGCAGCCTCACGCTTTGGGGGGTCTTCAGCGGCAGCTATCAGAGCGCCGAGTTCGGATATTGTCAGACGTTCGTCCTGAGGTTCGGGTATCGATAAGTCGAGGACTGAGCTTGCAGGGGAGGGAATTCCGAGGTCGGATTCAATCGATATAGCGCCCAGGAAGAGTGAGGTTGCGTCCTCGTCTTCTTCCTCGCTTTCTTCCTCACTGTTGGTATAGATCAGTAGGCAGGACGTAGGAGTTTGATTAGGACGAACGCACATTGCCTCGCGACGAATACGCTCCGCCCACTCTGCATCCTCCCTGTCCCACTCATCCATAAGATGGAGCTGCTGCATGATCCCGAACTCTTCATCTTCCTCGAAAAGTTCTTCGTCTCCAGGCCAGGAGACGCTCGAAGAGGAGGGCGACACGGACTCCGTGTCCGGAGAGGCCACGTCATGGGGCACGTCGCGAATCGGCGGTGGTGACTCTGCAACCCGATGCAGGCGAACTCTGTCCGATGATAGCTCTTCATACGCCAACTGGAGCGCAAAGAGCCTATCCTGCACTCCGGCCAGCTCAGCCTTTAGTCCCTCGGCTTCGTCTTGATATTGTGTCTGGAGAGCCTGGGACTCGTCAAGCTTGTGCTGCATGCTGTCCAACTTCTCCCGGTAACGAGCAAGCTGCGCCTCATCTTCCTCCCGTTGTGTACGCTGGCCTTGGAGAACCCCCTCCAGGAATGCATCCTCAGCTTGGCCCAGGTCGAGATCTTCCACAAAGCCGAAGTCTGGTTCAGGGTGCAGAACGTGTTGCTTGTAGGCGTCACATTTGGTGCATTCGTCGGTTGGGTGAACGACATCGACCTCCTGTCTGGGCGCTAAGTCGGAATTCGGTGGTTGAGGGCCCCGTAAGCTGGTCCTGATGCCGAATAAATCATAATTCATGACGGTTGTTCAGTGAGAAATGCCGGATGGTTTGGGAGAAAATGCTCGTCTGTTCACTAAAGGGTTTATGGTTCGATGTGCTTCCTGTCAGCTGCATGGCATGAGCGAGGCAATGACTCACAGTCCACTCAGAGCGCTACAGAATTCTCGCCTCGGGGGATTGCTGGTAGAGATCCTGAACTCAACCCCGCTCAACTCTCTGCTCCGAATAAAAAGTTTCTAATCGTGCCAGTCGTCTGGACCACTTGCAGGAGGGTTAAAGAAAACCGCAGCAAATCACCCTGCATGGACATGTTTGAAATTGAACACAATGTGCTAGGAAAGAAGGTATATAGAATACTTACTCTGTGCCAAGGTCGGTTATTGCAGTTACAAGGGATATAGGGGAAACGAGGAGACAGCGGAAAGGGAAGCGACGGGAAATCGGACCGCGCTGCGCGGCTGCGGTTCTAGCACACGATCACGTGTACGCATTTGCTGAATTGGGAAATGGCGCGCCATGGCGGCTTTCCCACGATCTTTGGGATGAGTCATGCCAAAAATCTCTCCACTTCCACCCCGTGTTCATTCCTTCTCGAGAGACACCATAAGGCGTCCGTATGGATTGGCCTTATCTTGTACAGTATAAAAGCTCAAGTAGTATATCCTGTACAGACAGTGAAATACAGCCCGGTATTAGTGGATCGTGTTCATGGCGGCATTGGGAGCCTTCAAATCATTATTTCCTCACTTGAGACACGAGAAGCTCATTTGATTTTCGACACCAGAATGTCATTATCTGGAAGCCACGAGCGCTTCATTCTGTCTCGAAATTCCATCGCGACACGCCTCCTAGGCCTCCATTGACACGCGTTACGTCGGCATCTTCCGAAACGAGGTCAACAGGATCACGTGTGTATGTTGAACAGCCGATGTGCATCAAGATGGCTTGGCATTTGCTTCTTGTCCAGCGCCACCACAGTTCAAGGCGTCCATTGTTCGTCAGTGAGGAATGCCACAAAACACGTTTCCAGCCACTAATTCACTTATAGGAACACGTTATCTCTGCGAAGCGTCCAGCTTGACTCATCTGGCCACATCAGGGCCACTCTTCAAACTATAAACCCGATACGGCCCCCTCAGTCGAAATGTCCTCTTCTTTTTCCGGTTCCTCATTCTCCTCATATTTGTCTCTTCACTCCACAACCTCGGAGAGCGTCACGTCCATGGCATCAACAGGTAAGTAGGCATAGTCCCACCTCTACGACGCTCGACTATGCTAACGTCGCGAATCAGGGGGCGGGGACAAGGGGAACGCGGATAAAGGGAACGCGGACAAGATTTTTGCTATACCAGTCACGCCTTCAAAGTCGAAGGTCGCCAAAGAGAACCCTCGTCGAGCTGAAACCGCACGAAAGATCCTCAAGCTCGAACTCGATGGCCACCTATACCAAGACATCACCGTCGAGCAGTTCGTCATCAACGTCTGGGGCCTCGATGAGGCTACTGTGAGAAGAGTGCTGGATGCCAACATTGGCCTTCACAAGAGCTATTGGAGGCATTACAAAGCTGTGTGCAACAAACCGTCTCAGTCACAACCAGAGCAACATCTGCATGAGCCGTTCCGGCACATTTCGTCGCATCTGCTCAAGGACGTATGCAAGAAGCTTGGTCTCGACCCTAAGAAGACGATAAAGGATGCGTTCTGGGATGGAGGAGGAAGCAAGAACATGAAGAGCCGATACGCGTATGGGAGGCTTCGCAAGCCAGACCTGCTGCGAATATGGGGTCTTCGAGATGGTCGGAAACGCCCGCGGTGGAGTGAAACGAAGAGTGCTCTGGAGTTCAAGGTAGAGGAGGCGAAAAGGAGGGCAAAGAAGAATCCCAACGGCGGCTACACCTACGCTCTTCAGTCCATCCAGGAAGGTACCGAGATCGCTGGAATAGCAACGCCTCAGAGCGGAGCTTCATCCTCCTTCGCAACAAGCTCGCGCGGTACTGGGAGCGGATCCCGGGCTCAGTCCTTCTCCACGCCTCTGACCTCCTATGCCGACCTCTCCCTTTCTACAACATTCAAAAGCTCGACGTCTAGCAAGCGGCTCTTCGATGAGGTTGACGGTAGGGATGCCGATGATGGTGCCAATCCGCCGAAGCGAGCCAAGGTCGCCGCCGATGATGGTGACGAGGACGAGGAAGAAGAAGACGAAGACGAGTACAAGAAGCCTGAGATTGAGGTCAAGAACGGCGAGATCCAGCTGGCGACCTATGCACTCGAGTGTCTCGGCGACTCGAGCCGTCACTACACGACAGGCATCTTCATCGACAGCACGTCCGTGAATCTGTGGTATTACGATCGTTCCGCCGTCATCCGAGCCTCCAAGTTTGAATTCAGTGCCGGCGAGAACAACCACGGCACTAAGCTACTCGCTGTCGCTCTCTTCGCTCTCAGCCAGGCGACAATGAAGCAAAGCGGCTTTGACCCGTTCGTCCACAGGTTCATAGAACCCAAGAATGGCGTTGTACTACAAGAACACCACATCAAGGCCATCACCATCCCTCTCAGTATACGGTCGAAGACGTGCTTCCGGTTCAACAAGAACGGCGAGGATTTGATCTTCGTCGTTGACAAAGTGCTGTACACATATTCGTCCATCATCGGCCGTGGCACCTATGTCGCGAGCGGGAAGCAGGCTTATATTGGCTCTCCTGTCGGCGAGATCCCTAAAGTGCTCAAGCTCAGCTGGCAGTTACAGGTCCGGCATGCGGAAGCCGAGCTGCTCAGGAGGATCCGTGGTCGACTGCCTGACTACTGGCACAGACACCTTCCGGCGGTCCGGTTCAGCGCGGTTTACAAGCCGGAGGAGCTGGGGTTGCCACGGAGCAAGCTGAAGGAGGTACTGAAGCCGACGAGGAAGGAGATACAGGAGCGGGACCTCCACGTCCTGGTCACTGATCTTTACCACAAGCTCCACGAGGCCGCCGATATCGAAGAGTTCAAACGAATCTTCCTTGACTGCCTTGAGTGTAAGTCGACCAATCCCAATTTCCGCCATTTGACTGTAGCTAATGGTTCTGTTTGTAGGCCACTATCACACTTACACGACGGGCCGGGTGTTGCATCGCGATATCAGCGAGAATAACTTGATGTTCGCTGACCCGAAAGAGGTGGCCGCCCCTACTGGGGCGACCGACTGGCCTTCGTCGAGGTGGGGTATCCTCAACGACTTTGATCTGGGTTCCGAGATCGACGCAGATGGCAACGTCCAGTCAAGCAATGCCAATCATCGCACTGGTACACTCCCTTACATGGCCACCGACCTTATCAGCCGACCTGTCCCACGGAACCCTCACGTCCAGTACGTGCCGCCTTCTCACTACTATCGCCACGACCTCGAATCCTTCTTCTATATCCTCGTATTCGCGTCGACTCGGTACACATTCGATAAGGGAAAGTGCTTGCCTGTCCCCGCGTGTCTTGCCGAATGGACCAAGAGCGACACGGCATACAATAGCAAATGCGGCTTCTTCACTCCTAGTGGTCTTCAGCACGTCAATGCCGCCATATTGGACCACTTCACTGGCTTGTGGGATGAGTGGATCTACCCGCTGTACCGCATGTTCCGATTGGCACTGAATAGTACTCCATCTCCGCCAGATCCGGAATATAAGAAGTACAACTTCGTGACCTTGGAGGGTCAGGTCACTTTTGAGAAGTTTATGGAGGCAATCAAGGTGAAACCCCGCAACTCAGAGGGTGAGCGAGCTGCATAGAACAATTCTAAATGGGCCGAAGATTGTAGTTGTGCTCGCTTACGACACTAAGTAGTGGTAGCAATTCGGACTGTTGGTGAATCCTCGTATTCCATTTTTAATTGTGCAATATGGAAAATTAAATTTCATTGCCCTGTCATTTTGTGAAGGATACAGTATTACGGCGAGAAGTAAATAGAACTGCGAGTTAAATAACAGGCCATAAATAATTCTCACCTCGAAGACTTTCACAATTGATACCATGTCGCCTATGGAACCATAAGGTAGCGGTCAACAGTAACCAGCATGTTTATATAATCAGCTTAGTCAGCGCCAAGCCTGGCCAAATGTGAGGTTCGGCGAAAACCAAAAGTTTGAGGTAGGGAAACTAGGATACAATGGACACTACAGTAGTCTTTAATTTATTATACCGCTCCAAGAACTCTTTCTTGAGCTTTGCAGCCATCTCCGGGGGGAGAAGACAGTGGCTGTGGTACTTTCGGTTAGCCCAGGCTGCCTCGGGACCTGTGAGACCTTGCGCATAGCTGTCGATGAACCGCGCAGCCTGGTTTGCATATCTGAATGGCTATTAAATGTATTAAATAATATAAAGAGAATGGGAAACTCACCGTCTGATTTGAATGAGAGGAATGTCATCAAGAGAGTTACAAACATTTTCCTCCATCTCCTTTATGTTGTTTGTCTTTGGGCTGATTTGGTATCGAAGCTTTGTGGCGCCCCAATATTGCTCGATGAAGTTAAGTTCGCAGTGATACTTCGGATAAAAGTCACAGATATGGCCGCGTCGTGTGATGAGCTCCTCGAGAGCTGACTTCTGATTGACGAAATTGGGCTGGCAGAACAAGACGCATCAGCAACAGCAGTCAGTTTTCCCTTTTACACACTTGAATGCTTCGCACTGTGCATTCAAGCCCTTCTCCGGCCAAAGTCCACGTTCCCGGATAATAATTTCCATTCCTTTGAACCATCCCGGCATGGTGGGATGGTCATCTGGGAAATAGAAGTCTTGACTCGTGTTGTTCTCACCAAATGTCGTGATCCGCATCCTCGGTCCGTCCTTGTGATGGCGCCATGTTGCATGAGGGTTCTTTGGCATTTTGCAGGTGGAGAGGGCATCTTGAGCTCGCTTTTGATGGCTTGGTGCATTGTCAAAGAGAAAAAGGCCAGTTGCAAAGCCATTTGTCTTCCCTTCAAATATGTCAATAGCAGTGTCAACTTGTGCTAAGAGGTCATCATTGTCAAAATACCGTCACAATTTTTCCCTGCTTTAAATAGCACACACGCTTCTCTGATCAAGTTTAAGTCAGTTCTAAATTTAGACTGACATCCGTGGAGTTCTTACTCATCACCGTCTTTCAACCGCCCCCAGTCTGGGGTTAAGAACTCTGACACCATTACAGACTGCCCTTCCCCCTTCTTCTCTGTGGATGCCTTCTCTGTTTCGTGTGTCCACTTGGTCTTTTGTCGGTCATTCTCATAGAAGGTCAATTCGTCGTGGGTCACAAGGATGAGACGGAAACGACCAATTTGTGGGACAGGAAACCCAACTGGTGTCGAAAGTATGTTCCCATCATTGTCATAGATGACGAAACGACATTCATACTCTTTCCAGCGTTTCACAAAGCCTTCCTGGTATGCTACAACATCCTTGTGTTCGTGTCTGTCAATGTACATCCCGTTCTGCTTCCGTGTGTACCACCAGCTCAATTTTCACAGCCAACATCGGGCTGTGCAATCTGAGATGCCCCTTGCCTTAGTTCCAAGCTGCTGTTGCACCTCCAGAGTTGCAATGTAGTCCACAATGTCTCGAGCGTGGATGTAGCCCTTCTGCGAGATTTCACTGAGATGCCCTTGGATCTCACTTGCAAAGTCTTCGTCCTCAAGAATCGATGAGTGGTATGTGCCATAGCGATGCAACGGTAGCTTTCCAGTTCTCAGATATTTTTGTATCCAGGTCCAAAGGTTTTGTGCATGATTTGGCCCACGGCCTGCTGCCTTTGCTGCAATCAGCGACACTTGACGCCATGAGTACAAAAGCTGAGGATCAAGATAAAGGTTCAGGGTGCCAACCATGCCCGTTATTCGAGCCTGGAAGAAGACATCGATTTTCTTATCACGCGATGTGACGGTGAGTTTCGCTTTTGCTCATCGAAGGGCAGGGAAATCTTTGTAGCTCAGTTGATTGAGCAGCCTTTCAGCCTGGTGCTCAGGACTTGGATCTTCAGGGCAACGGCACTCATGGAGCTGCTTGAGTAGCTCTGCAACTTGCTCTTTTGGAGTCAGACCAGAGTGGTTGTGATCCTCTAATGGCCTGGCTTCTTGAACTGTGTCTATCTTGTCCTCAGGCTCCGTTTCGTCTTCAGTTTCCTGTCCCCTATTTTCATCTTCTGACTTGGGAATAGAGATGAATGTCTGCGGAGCTCCTGGGTCATCATGTGGCATGCTAGCCACTTTGTCTGTTGACTTCGTCTCTGTCATGTTCTGAGTCCTTGGTGTGAACATACTTGAGACAAATTGTTGGCCAGTTGCCGCTAGCACCTTGTAGTTAAATGCATGGTGGCGCTGGCTGCGTTTCAAGTTCCTTGTGTAGTGGTGTGGTCGATTGCTTGCTGCTGCACACTCAGCTTCTGCTGCAACCTTCTGGGACTCTGTTAAGGTTGCCACAAAATGGTGCAATGCCTCTTCATTTCTGAGGCTGATAAGTCACCAATATCTGCTAGCTGAAACGTTTAAAACTGGGGAACTCCCCAGAATGCTGGATGCATCAGGGTGGGGAGTTGCCCATCCATGGACCCCAGACCACCCTCTGCTGCTGGGGAGGGCTGGGGATGACCGTTTCAGTGATGGAAAAGGCTTGGGAGGGGTTTGATGAGACCCAGGGACTGTTCTGCATCCTTTCTGGGACAATCTGGTATGGGGGAGGAGGTGAATTTGCCTGTATGGGGTGCCACATTACCTTGGCAGTGCGCTTTTTTTAGATCCACGGCTATTTTTAATTTGACAGCCCATGACATCAGAGAATGATGTCACTGATCTGAGCCATCAATTCTTGATGCCTCGCCTCGGAGAATCCGCCTTCCGGCTGTGGCTGTGCTCATTCCCAATGCGGACATAGGGGATCAAAATAGGCTCTGCTGGCCTCATCCATGGCTTATTTCGTTACACCACACCTCTTAATGGACAGAACAGTCATGCGATAATATTATACATAATTTTAGCTTTCTGTAGATGCCAAGAACATCAGGAGAGACCTATTTTTGGTAAAGATATGGTGCAAACAGTGGTTTATACACCAAAAATGCGAAAATGCGCACTAAATGTGCCCCTCTCATGCCCCCCTGACTCAAATAACCTATGTGATAATTTAGGGTAGTGTATTACCTTTAATTTTACCACTTAAAATTGGTTGTGCAGTCAGTATTGACTATGCTATTCCCTTATAGAGCGCATTTTCTAAAAATAGCAAAGAAGCGCACTCAATTCTCTACCATTTGCAGGCATCTAATCCTCGGGGCAGGTCAGCGATTCTATAGAGAATATATAGAGCTTTCAAACGAGCCCTCCCGCGTGTTCACGCGCTCAGTATTGCAGCTTATATTACAGGATTACCCCTCATGCATGGCAATTTATTGATGGCTGCACATCCGTGCAGAATTTCGGCTTCCCCTCGCATTATTTCGCTTATATTTGGCTGAGCGAAATGCTGGGTACATTAATACCTTCTAGTAGACACCCTTATCGCATGAAACAGGTAGAAACTCATTGAGATATGATGAATGTGATTTTGCTGCTATAATACATGGTGCACCCATGCATCCTCAGGCATGTTTAGGGCCATTTGAGTTGGCCAAAAATGATGAAATACATGCCTGAGAGTAATTACAACATGCATAATGCCAGGGGGTGTCTGGGTGTAGTAGATATGAGGGGGTATATAGGTACACCAGGAGACCCACTCCAGATACCTCACTAAATGCAGCTCTGAAAGTCTGAAACTTGGTAGGTGGATAGTATATATTTATTCATGAATTTAACATATTTTATCATATTTTTATATTGCCTTGAAGTTGGGTTATTGACCGATTTCACACGAGCTGAAATATTCTATTGACCTCCAGGAGGGGGGATATTGGCACATGTAAAATCATGATAAATGACGATAAATGGATAGAAACAGAACAAGGTACTTGCGAGGGCAAGTGGATGATTCTGTGTGAAGTTATTAAGGGGAGAAGGAGGAGGTAATCCCCCACATCAGTATCTATCTATATACTTACCAAATCCGCATATGGCACCTATTCTATGGTGCGTTCGGGTCAGGAGAGTGTCCTTTGGCAGATTTCAGTAGTGACGGGTGAGGCTCCGATGCCTGGGGGAAATGATATTAGAGAAAGAGCTGAGAATGCGCAGAAAACACAAAAATAATTAAAATGACTACCTCGGACTTGTTCACAAATTACCAAATTTTGTATATGATGACCTATTAGCACTCTGAAGAGACTGCAAAAGACCAGATGAGATTCTGAGCAGTGGGTGGAAAGATATGAGAAGGAATTCCAAGTGCACCATTTGGATTAAAAAGTTGTTGCAGGATGTTGATGCTATTGCTGTCATTGTGATACCTTTTGCATATCTTTCCACCCACTGCTCGGAATCTCATCCGGTCTTTTGCAGTCTCTTCAGCGACATTCTGGGTGATCTCGCGAGAAACATGACTAAGTAGAAGAGAAATACCAGGTTGCAATGACTTGAAAGCGGTCGGTGGTTGGCAATTTTGATTGATTCGAGACTGCAAAGTTGCATATCTTGAAAATTTGGGAGATCGAAAATTTGGTCCACGTTTCCTCCATCTCGAGAAACTGTGGTGGGAGGGTGACGAATCACCAGTCCAGACACACGGTGACCTCAAAAAGACAGGTGTAAACAGTTGATTCAAAGTCAAGGTATCTACGTAGGCTAAGTCGAGCTTATATACTGCCGTAGATAGCTTATCTAATCGTAATCTTATCAGTACACGTAACGGAAAATGTGTAAGCCTTGGACTTGTGTGATGAAGACCACAGCGTCTCACCACATACGCCCTCCAGCTATTCTGAAGAAGAATGGCTCGAACGAAATGCCAAAGTAATTCAGTGCAAAAATTCAAGAAAAAAATCGAACCAAGAACCCTCAACCCATGTAGACATCTCCATCACGGTCCTTCGTGTTGCTGTGGTTCTTTTTGTCATATGGCTTGCCCTTTGCCTTGTTCGCTGGCTTCGCCACTTTACAGCCTCCAAAAGTTTTCGTCGTGACCTTGAATGCAAGGTCAATCGCCTCCTGAGCCTTGTCCTTGGAACCTCTGAACAGCATGGCAATCTTGAGCATGTTGTTGATTTCGGACTGCTTCTCTCCTTCAAAGCACAAGAAATGGGGTCGATACCCATTGCGGTAAGTGGGGTACTTGATGGCTGAACCCTCGGTGATCTCAACAAGGGCGTCCTTGATGAGCGGGTCCACATTGACAATCCGTGCGAAATCTCGGTATCCGAACAGCTCGCAAACACTGTTGAGCTTTGCAAGCTTCTCCTTGGATGGCGTCTTGCTGTTGGTCTGGGCTACCAGAGTGTGGAACACCATGAAATCGCGTGCCATACTGATCGTGACTGAAAATGTCTGGCCATCCTTGTTGGCGATGTAGATGTGGTTGCCAACACGGAAGATCGAGGTCGTGTTCCAAATGGGGGCCAGGAGGGGAATAGGATGCCCGTAGAACGAGACTGGATGCTTCCTGATTGTGAGTTCCATGGCGTTGACAGGCGTGGGAGTGGAGTAGGCCGAGTTAGGCTCAATCGAAGATGGAGTGCCTAAATTAGTGCCGGCATCTGTGGATGTGGAAGTGGACATCGAGAGGTAAAGTAAAGCGCCATGTCTTGTCCCCTGATTTCCATAGGACCTCAAACACGGAGTTTTTTTCCAGTTCCTGCATGTGAAACGATATGCTCCACTGCCCATTCGGTTTCTAAGTTCTCATCATCAAAAATTTGCATGTCCAGTCGTCCAGGAAAGAGACGATCATCATTTGGTACGTGGATTCTCAGCAAAGATGCATGAAACACATCATGAAGTCCTCGCTGCTTCAAGTGCGGCAGCAACTTTAATCAGAAAGAATTATTCTTGAAGTCCTCCATAATCAGGTATGGTCTGATGAATTTTGGCAATAGTTTCCAAGCTAATCCTGCCAGAATAGCCATGTTCTTAGTAGAGACATATGCCAAGTCTCCAAGAGCAAATGGTGCTCGCTGCCTCTTTCAATTTGCAGTGTGGACTTGTTTAACTTGTGCTGCAATAATGCTGTTGTGAGCACGCATCACCGCCGTCTTCATTTGCTGAGCAAAGACCCTAACACCAGGGTACTTCTCCAGCTTGTTTGAATCCCAAATGAATGATCAAGGCATTCGACCCGAGTTCAAGAAGAAAGGTGCGAACCCAGTACTCTCCGATTGAGCCAAATTGATAGTGAACTCAATTGCAGGAAGCTTCTGTGCCCAATCCTTCTGGAGCGGCTCAATGCAATGTCTAAGCATCTGATTGACTGTCTTATTTGCACGCTTGGTCAATCCATCAGACTCGGGGTGGTAAGCGCTCCACATTCTAAGTTTTGTTCCGATTAATTTATGCAATTCCTCCCAGAATGCACTCGTAAACAATACGTCTCGATCACTCATGATTGACCTCGGGAGTCCATGTAATTTGTACACCTCTGCAAAGATTAATTCGGCAATATTTTTAGCCATGTAATCTGTATGACTTGGAACGAGATGCACCATTCCTGTGAGTAAATCAATGATCACAGTTACTGAATCATAGGTGCCGTCTCTATCTTTAGATTCAGGGAATGGCCCCACGAAATCAATTCCAATCGTGTCCCAAGGTTGCGAAGGCACAGATAATGGATTCAAGAGACCGTAAGGCTTCTGATTACTCGTTTTACTTCGTTTACAAGTCCTACAGGAGTCACAATAGGTTTCAATATCCTTGTACATGGTTTTCCACCACACGAAGTCTCGAAGATAATCATAAGTTTTGCTCATACTTAGGTGAGCAAGCAGAGAGTGACCCTCTGCAATTACAATCTCACAGGACACTTCTTCCCTGTACCCAAAGGTATGGTATACAGACATTTCTGGCTGTCATCCTTGAGAAAAACCAAGCCATGAAGTTTCTATGCTCGGTAGGTTTCTCTATAACAGTTTTAAACACAGTATCTTGACCATACTTATGTCTAATCTCATTCAGGACATCAATTCCAGCCATATCCTTTGTGATATCGAGCTGGGGAATCTTGTCAAGCATTTGTGGTGCCTTGACTAAGTCTGTTTCGGCGTTCTCTGAAGCGTCGCTTGGTGCTCTTGGCTCGGTCTCGAGGGCGCTAATTTTAGACACTCTCTCACTGTCACTACGAGAGACGTTGCCCTTCTTCTTTCTGGCAGGTATTCTGATAACCAGCTTCTGGTTTGGATCTGACTGATTGGCAGATGTTCCCTGGTCCTTCTGACCCTCGCCCTCCATTCTCTCACACGGTCCGTGAAGAACAAAAGAGTCGCCCACTCAAGCAGCAAATTCTTCTGCTGTCTCGGGCCTTCCTGTCTCAGCCGGTGAGTTCGTTGCCTTCTTGTTCTTGCGATGAACATAATTCACAGCAAATGTAGATACCTCGCCCTCCAGTCCAACTAGAACCAGAGCCGAGATGACCTTGAGTGCTCGTTCAGACATTGGCATCCCAGAATCGTCATGTTCCATGTACTCGCTCAGAGCGCATACAGTCCCAGGTGCGTCATTAGAGTATATACACAAGAGCGCATCACTCAATATGTTCTCCACACCCGGAACATAGACAACTTCAAAATCAAAAATGCTTATCTTTTCCATCCATCGAGCTTGCCTTCCAGACAAGTTTTGTTGCTTCAACAGATGGATGAGGCCTTTGTGGTCTGTAAACCAATGAAAGTGAGTGCCTTGCAGGATGTCTCGATGCCTCAGCATTGTCTCGACACCCGCTAACAGTTCAATTTCGTGTACAGCATAGTTCTGCTGCGCTGGAGACAGTTTCACTGAAAAGAAAGCAGCTACATTTCACAGCTAGCTCTTTAATCTTGTCGAACACCCTCTGCTGTGTCTTGCCCCACCGAAAAGGGACAGAGTCGCTTGTTAGACTATGAAGAACACCCATCGGAATTTGCACATGGTCAATATCATCTGCAAGGTAGCCCGCCGCCCCAAGGAACCCTTGAAGAAGGTCTCGGTTTGTCGGCGTTTTCCATTGGGACAATGCATCAACTTTATGCGGGTCCATCTGGATGCCCTCTTTGTCAACTATACGACCCAAAATCTTGACTCACTTGGACAAGAAATCGAGCTTATTTGCTGAAAGGTAAAATTTCTCCCTTTTCAACACATCAAGAACAAGTTTAACATGCTCAATATGCTCTTCAAGGGTGTCCGAGTAGATAACTATGTCATCCAAATAGACATCCATGAAGATTCCAATGTACAGAGAAAAGATATGGTTCATCAATGCTTGAAACATCGCCGGTGCGTTACAATCGCCTATTTGGATGATGTTACTAACCATATTTCCCTGTGGCATCGCGAATGCCATCTTCCAGATGTCTTTTGGATCTATGCGCATCTGTTCATATGCGTCTTTCAAGTCCAGCATCGATCGGTACGTCTTCGCCACCACCTGACGAGTTATCCCTTCAATCTCTGGGAGTGGACTCGAAAGTTTCCTTGTATTCTTATTCCGTGGCCTTAAATCCAACGGATTTTGAACATCTGGCTCTTGTCCTGGCTTTGCAGGCTTTGGAATGAACATCATAGGTACAGTGTTTCGGGCATGTGTGATCTCCCACCGACCTGATTTAACGTATGCATTCCTTTTAGCTGTCCATTTCTCTATGAACGCCTCCAGGCATCGTGACAGATGCCACGGGTAAACCATATCTTCATCTATAAGATGAATCTGATGATTGATAGCTCGTAGAGGTGGTAGAGGTGTCTCCGTGGCTGTTTTACATAACAGAGCCGCATACTCTCAAAGGTACTCATGCACATCTTCAAGATTCTCCTCGTGCAGCAGTGCGCTCCTTGACATAACCTTTCTGACACTTATCCCTTCAATAGGCAATGATTTGTCACTTCCAATGACGCATCGAGTGGGGTTAAATCCTATCATGACACTATGTTGATATAACCACAGCGTTCCGAGTATCAAATCATAACTCGAGACATTCAAAATATCAAAGGTTCATTCCTCGTTGATATTCTGATACTTAAACTGGGTTGATATCTGATAGTTAACTTTAGAGCGCGATCCCTGAACAGCCAACTGTATGTTCAAAGGTGATGCTAGCTCTCTTTTCTTTAACTTCAGCTGATCTGCTAGCATGCTAGACATAAAGTCACATAGCGAACCCAAATCGACGAGCACCTGAGCTAAGCGCCCATCGATCTCAACGGCTATTCAGATGGGTTCCAGTACTGCCCTCAAGAAATCTTTCGCGAAGGCTGCCATCCTATGTGCTGAAGGGTACATGTCATCCCCTTTTGCTTTTGATGCGGCGCAATGAATATCAAATTCCTCGTCTAGCTCAATCATATAAGCTTCAAGAAATGAATTCATCCACTCATCATCATTGTCGTCATCTTCATCATCATCTCTCCCTCCTGCATCTGAGAAGATATTGGGCAGTGTCTTGTCAAACAGGGTGTCAAGGTCCCAGCTGTTGAGCTGCTCGAAGTGCTCTAGGGACATGTCCCATAAGTGCTTTGTTAATTGCCTCAAATACCATTGTCTAATGTCTAGGCGATGGTTCATTAACTCCTGAGGAGTTATACTAGTAACCAATCGCACTATGATGTCATATATCCTGTATGTGTTCGC
Organism: Cyclocybe aegerita; assembly: GCA_902728275.1. Taxonomy (NCBI): domain Eukaryota; kingdom Fungi; phylum Basidiomycota; class Agaricomycetes; order Agaricales; family Hemipholiotaceae; genus Cyclocybe; species Cyclocybe aegerita. The sequence goes on along the minus strand of CACVBS010000032.1, from coordinate 422,719 downwards.
ATGGCGATCCCATACAATTTCGAAACGGTACATATTGTTTCTTTTTTCTTTCGAGCAGTGGTAATAATTGAAGAAGCACTTGCTGAATGTGAGCTTCCATGCACCATTAAGTGCCCACAAATCGCGCTTTCGCAGCGATTTCTTGTGCCATCGAGGTAAGGGCTTAACCCTAACTCGTTCCCTTTGCGTGCACTTAATCGCATACCACCGGCCAATCAGGAAATCATCTCGCAAGGCCATCGAGGCCTCGAGCACTTCCATCTCATTGGTCACCTCGTCCTGTATGATTATATGACCTGGGTAGCTAGGATACACATTAAAACAGTGGTTTACCTTGCTTTCCCAGCAAGGATCCCCTGGAAAGGGTCGCATCGCGTCCAGTAAGTGCTCAACTTGTTTGCACAATGGATCGCCGATCTTCCCATCCATGTTTTTAGGTGTATCTTCACTCTCCAGATCATACAACAGCCTTGCTGCCTCCTCATACGATAAGGTAGGACCTACTTCGACGTATTCCTCAGGCGGATCATCCCCATCTGACTCGCACGTCCAGGAATCATTCTCATTTACTGCGCCGGACATGAAATTAGCGAAGTCTTGGAAGACTTCACTCCTTTCTGTGTCACTCCCAGTGTCAAATGAGACATTCGCCAACAGTACAGATGACACTCCAACCAATTTTGCTGGCTCAGTGGTACCTTCCAGGTTTTGGTACTGTTTCTCCTTTTGAACGGCAAGCTCCACACTGAAGCTCTTCAAACCAGGGGGCTTACTGCCTTTGTTCAAGGATACTGTCTGTGCTTTCGGGCACTGGCGCGAGACATGACCCTTCTCGTGGCAATGGAAGCATTTACCTTGCTTGCAAAGAAGTGCCTTCTTGTCCTCAGTTAGCTCAGGTGTGCTTTCCTTCTTCTTTTCGGGCTCTTTTCCCTTATCTGACCTAGACTTTTCATTGTCATGTGGCTTAAAGGGTTTCGACAAGCTTGAAGGTGCGCTACTGTTATTATTGTAACAACTCTTCGTGTTCTGATTTGTGTGCTTGCTCGAACTAGCACCCATATCACGATCTCCTAAAACAAGGCGATCGGCGATCTCGTGTCACTCAGCAACACGCACAACTTCTTTCCATGACGAGGTTTGGGGGTCCAAGTTCTCCCTCCACAACGCTCGCTGTAATTCAACCCTCAAACCATTCCACAACTTGTCAACACATTGACGCGTTGAGGATGACCCGAGGGTACGGAATACTATCAATAGCTCAGCCGCGTATTCTCTGACTTGTAGGTTTCCCTGTGTCATCTTTTCTAGCTTACGGCTTTGCTTCAAACGGAAGTCGGGTGGGAAGCAATAATTGAAGAGACCTTTCAGAAATTTCTTCATGCTCCACCCTTCAGTATCCATTGATACTTCTGTCGTGTAGAACTTGTACGCTTTACCAGTCAAGTAATCTGCACATTTGGATATCCGATCGTACTTTGGGATATTGGCCTCCCTGCAGAATCTTGCGCATTGGGTTGCAAAGCGGTAGAATTTCATTGGGTCAGCCTCACCGCTGTACTTTTCGGGTGTCGTCGGTGCGATTTGCTTATACACGGTGCACTTCTTTTTCTTTTTGTGGTGATCCTCCTCATCTTCCGAGTCAGATGGATCCGAGTCTGAAGGGTCCTTGTTGTCATCAGACAATGAGTCTCCCTCCTCATCCTGCCCATCTGCCGCACCTTTGGTAGGTGGCTCGGGTGGACATTTCTTATTCCCATTAAGCGCCCAGCTCAGATAACTGTTGGGTGCAACCTGATTGCTAGCATGTAGGGCTTTGGGCCTGGAGTTTCAAACTCGAGACAGTGTTTGCCCCACAGGAAGAGGCTCCCGCTGTGACTCTTGCCCTCCCTCCAGCCTCATTTCGTCACGCCCTCCAGATGTCGCTTTACACCCTCCAGCAATTGCAGTGGGGCGCTGCATGGCCTGTCCGATCAACGCTTCCATCTTGTTTGAGAGTGGGGTGGCTGTACGGCGTGGCGTGTTTTCTTCAGTAGCCTTGGCTGCCTTTTTCTGATGGTGGTATTCCTTCTCAAGAGCCTTGGCTTTCTCCTGCATCATGCAGACTTCCTCTTGCGTGATTTGCGGAGCCACATCAGTCGTTTTACGGGTCTCATTCGGTGCACCTGTTGAGTCCCTTTCCAAGCTATTATCATTGCTTTTAGCTAATCCACGGTTATCCCTATTATCTACTGGGGTGTACCGCATGTTTCAGTTGCCATCATCGGCTGCCGATTCTCTAATCCCTGCGAGGAGTGCATGCTGCACCTCAGGATTACTTTCATCCTCAGGAATTCCAGCTGCTCCCCAATTTCTTGGGTCCACAGCCTTTCCCCACCCCATCGGACCAGCCTTTGGTGGGGGGTATTCCTGTTCGTCTTCGCTGGGATCTGGCTCATCGACAAGCGGCCCATACCTCTGAAAGAGACGACGCTCGAGCGCCTCGAGGTTGCTTCGAGTTTGAGCCACCGCGGCCCAAGCCTCGTCCAGTGCGTCGTCACGCACTGGTCTTCGATTGGAGTCAACACTCCGTGAGCGTACCTGCCTCGCAGCTGCGGACCGAGAGGTAGTCTCGGGTCCGATTGGGCCAGCAACGTTGCTTCCATTCCCGACCTTAGGGACAGCTGCAGGGTGGCGTTGGCTCTGCACCAGGGTCGAATTACTATCCCGCTCGGATTCCTCATCGTCCTCCGAGTCTCTCCCGACCCTCGATCACAGAGAGTGTGCCCTATCCTCTCCATCGCCAGACTCATCAGTGATGGGCGGTGCAGGCATGTTTAGGGCCATTTGAGTTGGCCAAAAATGATGAAATACATGCCTGAGAGTAATGACAGCATGCATAATGCCAGGGGGTGTCTGGGTGTAGTAGATATGAGGGGGTATATAGGTACACCAGGAGACCCACTCCAGATACCTCACTAAATGCAGCTCTGAAAGTCTGAAACTTGGTAGGTGGATAGTATATATTTATTCATGAATTTAACATATTTTATCATATTTTTATATTGCCTTGAAGTTGGGTTATTGACCGATTTCCCATGAGCTCAGATATTCTATTGACCTCCAGGAGGGGGGTTATTGGCACATTTAAAATCATGATAAATGACGATAAATGGATAGAAACAGAACGAGGTACTTGTGAAAGCAAGGGGATGATTCTGTGTAAAGTTATTAAGAGGAGAAGGATGAGGTAGTCCCCCCCAGAAGTATCTATGTAAATACTTGCCTAATCTGCATATCGCACCCATTCAATGGTGCTTTCGAGTCAGGGTAGTGTCCCTTGGCAGATTTCAGTAGTGACGGGTGAGGCTCCAATGCCTGGGGGAAATGATATTAGAGAAAGAGCTGAGAATGCGCAGAAAACACAAAAATAATTAAAATGACTACCTCGGACTTGTTCACAAATTACCAAATTTTGTATATGATGACCTATTAGCACTCTGAAGAGACTGCAAAAGACCGGATGAGATTCCGAGCAGTGGGTGGAAAGATATGAGAAGGAATTCCAAGTCGCGATTGAAGAGCCTACAGGAAGGTATCAATGTACCCAACATTTCGCTCAGCCAAAGCTAAGCGAAATAAAGCGAGGGCAAGCTGGAATGATGCACGGATGTGCACCCATCACAATATTGCCAAATTTGGCAAAGCACATCAAACCCCGCCACGCACACTATTTCTGGCTGTGTGGCGCACCTCATAATTCATAATAAATGCTCAAAATATTCATGAAGCACCCTCCACTATAGATACAAAGGTCTGCAAATTTTCACAGCGAAATATCAAGTTTTCAATTTAATATTCAATTGTTTTGTATTTAAAATGCAAAAGACTCTGGATTTTTCGTGTTTTTGGCTCCCCCAGCCCACCCCGCACCCCGTGGGGGCCATTACAATTATTAGCATGCATATCTAGCCCCGCCCAACCCATTTTTAGGCCCCCGCCTCACCCAGAACCCACCGCCATCCCACTAGCCCCTATCATGCATCCCCCACCATCCCTGCCTGTTTCGGACGGATTTCCCATGGATTTCCCACCCCTCCTGCCCCCCACAGGCCTACCCAACCCCCGCCCCACCCCCAGGAGGGTTGTTTGGTCATTTATTTACCCCCTCCCACCTCCAAACAAATCCCTATGGCCCCGGCATCCCCAGCAAACTCACCCCAGCAGCCTCGGAAAACCTGACTGCTTAATCACAGTCCTGATCTATGAGTTCACACTGGTTAAACACAGGGTTTGATATAGAATTATAGCTGACATGGCTGGATCATTAAAACTAATTACAACTCATTCCGGTTGAGTTTCATATTTCAGGATCATGGAACACTGAAGATATGACAATGGTGCGAAGATAAGATTAGGGCTGATAATATGTGGCCCTCAGTTTTCAACTCGAACCTCCAACTTTATGCCTCTCCCTGCAGAGCCTCTCATCCCTATGGATATTATGTGGCTTCAATTATGCAAGCCTGAATCCGACTACAACATCTGTAAGTCCTCTTCAACTCTTTCATGGATGCATCGCAGATTGATTGGTATCCTATTGAAGTTTCAGGAGTCAAAACAATATGTCAGTTGCACAGTGAATTCAGTCAGACGAGACTTAGTTTGAACACATAGGCTATTCCTGGAAAGCCAAAGAACCCGACAAATTCTCTGCAAGGATCGAAGGTTTTGACTCAGAGCATACATACATGACATCCCCCGAAGTGAAGCAATTGATGCCGATGGTGCATTGTGAAGTGTTTTATCTCTATATCACTCCAAGTAACCTGTTCCTAGGCTCACGACATTTTGACCTATGTTCAAGGCCTTGGAGTTACTCCAACCCAGACTGAGACTGCAATGCTCGAGAACCTCTGTGCTACACATCAAGACAAAGTCCAGGAAATGCAGGCCAAGCACGATGCAATTCTTCTCTCGATCAGGGCCATGTGTAAAGATCTCCTGGTTATCGAGCGGCCCCTGCAGGACAAAATGAAAGAACTCGCAGTCGTCTCGTCCATCATAGCTCCTATTAGGCGCCTTCCCCTGGAGCTTCTAACAAAAATATTCCGCCTTACGACCGCTGAGCCTCAACCCTTGGCATACCCAGAGAACCGCATGCCTATCGTTCTCTGTAGGGTATCTACCCTATGGAGAAATATCGCAGTCAAGGACCCGTTCTTATGGACGCGAATTCAGTTCCCTTATCCTGTTTACAACAAATATGTTCAAGACGATGAATACATCGACTCGGACTTCGAAGAAGTGGAACCATCTACAGACGAACAACCAGTGATTGAAGAATATCAACGTGTTTTGTGAATGGTACGCACCTTTGCACAATGAGCTGGATGCCTACCACTCTCTCTCAGTGTTTACAACAACCCAACAGATACAACAAGAATCAGAACTCCATCGTCAGCACTCCTGGCCTGTAGACAGAACACCTTTACCCTATTGGTCTCCCTCTTCTCCAGATGCTGGTCATTGAAACTTCATATGGAGCATTGTAGGGGAGTTCACCTCTTTGCAAAACTTCCACCAAGCATGTTCCACAACATAGAAAACCTCGAGATCGAATTTCGCCAGGAATTGGCACCTAGTCCTGCAGTAGAGATGCGACTATTCACACTTGCCCCTCTGCGGAACTACTGTCTGCATTCGGCGTTTCCAAGAGATCTTGCGCGAATTTCTCTGCCACACTCATCACTGGAAACACTTACGTTACTTCTATCAGATGAATCATTCATGAACACGAACTTACCCTGCCTGGACGCCATCGGGATGTGGCGCAATTTCCTTCTTAGGTGCACAAATCTCTGTGATGTGTACGTTAGCTATCTACCCAAACAATATCCTCCTCCACCAATTCTCCCCGACACTACCACATGGACATCGCCGCATCCAGGATCGCGCATTCCATTGGCCCAGCTTTCCAAATTTCGAATACGAACCAACCTTCATGCGAGTGCATCCGTTATGCTTCGTGGCCTCGACCTCCCAGTGCTTAATTCATTTTTCCATGAATCCTATCACGAATTCGAGCGCACCAGTGGGGATTTTCCACTCATCCCAGAAGGGAGTCCACTCATTGACACCATTTTGTGCGACATGCCGTATTTTGCTCGACTGACGAAGCTTAGCCTAATTCGAGTGTCTGTGGACAACGAGGACCTCTATTCTCTCCTCCACATTACAACACAACTGCAGGTCCTCAGCATTCTCAGGGGCATAATTCAAACTGCAAATGAATCCTCTACAGTCACGAGAAAAAGATGGCTGGAGGATTCCTCCTACCTGATTTCCTTCTTGACCGTTGACCAAAACTCACAAAGGGAAGACACATTTTTACCGATTCTCCCCCAGTTGCATACCGTCGTCCTATATCACGGCATCCACACTCTCGGGAATCGGGTCCCAGACATCGACTATGCTCGACTCGCTCAATCCCGTTATGAATGGATGCACCGGCTCTCTGAGAGAGCGGAACAGGCTTTCGAAAGATCTCCTTTCCGAATGTGCGTTGCAGTAGAAACGGGGTTCCAGAACGAAGCTCGCTACGATGCTGTTACGACTTCTCTTCGAAGCGCTATTGGCCCTCTTCATTCCACGGTCATGAGGACAAAGGTTTGTTACTCACTGATGTCCACAGATGGTGAGCGTGAGTTCTCGTTCATATGGTAGTAAGTAGCGGTTTGGGTGAGCGTATTGGTAGCGGTGGAATTAAATTCATGCTCTTTGTGAATATTCGTACTAATCTCCCTAGATCGGACAAACCTGATACATACAAATGATAGTCGATAGTCGATCGTATCTGTCCTTCGTACCCCGCTCTCAATTCGATCATTGCTAACAGTCGACTCAACGGCCGGAGTGCCGGGGCCCGGTAACAACGTAACACGATCACGTGTGTATGTTGAATAGCCGACAAGCTGCAAGATGGCTTGGCATTTGTTTCTTGTCGAGAGTCTCTCCATTGTTCGTTGGTGAGGAATGCCACACAACACGTTTTCAGCCACTAATTCTCTTCAAAACGTCTAGCTTGACTCATTTCTTCTGCTTTGCACCGTGCGAACGTGCTCTCTGCCGCCACATCCAGGGCCACTCTTCAAACTATAAATCCAACACGCCCCGCTCAGTCGAAATGTCCTCGTCTTCTTCCTGTTCCTCATCCTCCTCATATTTGTCTCTTCATTCCATCACCTCTGAGAGCGCCACGTCCATGGCATCAACGGGTAAGCAGAAATAGCTCAACTTATACTATGCTCAACGGTACTAACGTCGCGAATCAGGGAGCGCTGAGAAGGTCGTTGCGAAACCAGCCACGCCTTCAAAGTCGAAGGTCGCCAAAGAGAACCCTCGTCGAGCTGAAGCGGCACGAAAGATTCTCAAGCTCGAACTCGATGGCCACCTGTACCAAGACATCACCGTCGAGCAGTTCGTCATCAACGTCTGGGGTCTCGATGAGGCTACTGTGAGAAGGATCATGAATACAGACATTGACCTTCACAAGCGCTATTGGAAGAAATACGAAGCTGTCTGCAACAAACCCTCCCGGTCGCAACCGGAACAACATTTGCATGAGCCGTTCCGGCACATTTCGTCACATCTGCTTAAGAACGTATGCAAGAAGCTTGGTCTGGACTGGAAGGAGACTATAAAGGACACGTTCTGGGACGGAGGAGGAAGCAAGAACATGAAGAGCCGATACGCGTATGGGAGGCTTCGCAAGCCAGACCTGCTGCGAATATGGGGTCTTCGAGATGGTCGGAAACGCCCGCGGTGGAGTGAAACGAAGAGTGCGGTGGAGTTCAAGCTAGACGAGGCCAAAAGGGGGTCAAAGAAGAACGCTAACGGCGGCTATACCAACACTCTTCAATCCATTCAGGAAGGCGCCGAGATCGCTGGAATAGCAACGCCTCAGAGCGGAGATGCCCTTCCCACTTCCTCCTCCTTCGCATCGAGCTCGCGCGATACTGGGAGTGGATCCCGGATTCAGTCCTTCTCCACCCCTCTGACCTCCTACGCCGACCTCTCCGTTTCCACCACATTCAACAGCTCGATGTCCGGCAAGCGGCTCTTCAATGAGGTCGACGGTGGGGATGGTGATGATGATGGAAATCCACCAAAGCGAGCCAAAGTGGCCGCTGTTGACGGCGACGAGGAGGAAGAAGACGAGGACGAGGCCAATAAGCCTGAGATTGAGGTCAAGAATGGCGAGATCCAGCTGGCGACCTATGCACTCGAGTGTCTTGGTGACTCGAGCCGTCACTACACGACAGGGATCTTCATCGACAGCACGTCCGTGAATCTGTGGTATTACGATCGTTCCGCCGTCATCCGAGCCTCCAAGTTCCAATTCAACGCCGAAGAGAACAACCACGGCACTAAACTACTCGCTGTTGCTCTCTTCGCTCTCAGCCAGGCGACAATGAAGCAAAGCGGCTTTGACCCGTTCGTCCACAGGTTCATAGAACCCAAGAATGGCGTTGTACTACAAGAGCACCACATCAAGGCCATCACCATCCCTCTCAGTATACGGTCGAAGACGTGCTTCCGGTTCAGCAAGAACGGCGAGGATTTGATCTTCGTCGTTGACAAAGTGCTGTACACGTACTCGTCCATCATCGGCCGTGGCACCTATGTCGCGAGCGGGAAGCGGGCTTCAATTGGCTCTGCTCTAGGCGAGATCTCTAATGTGCTCAAGCTCAGCTGGCAGTTACAGGTCCGGCATGCGGAAGCCGAGCTGTTCAGGAGGATCCGTGGTCGACTGCCTGACTACTGGCACAGACACCTTCCGGCGGTCCGGTTCAGCGCGGTTTACAAGCCGGAGGAGCTGGGGTTGCCACGGAGCAAGCTGAAGGAGGTACTGAAGCCGACGAGGAAGGAGATACAGGAGCGGGACCTCCACGTCCTGGTCACTGATCTTTACCACAAGCTCCACGAGGCCGCCGATGTCGAAGAGTTCAAACGAATCTTCCTTGACTGCCTTGAGTGTAAGTCGACCAATCCCAATTTCCGCCATTTGACTGTAGCTAATGGTTCTGTTTGTAGGCCACTATCACACTTACACGACGGGCCGGGTGTTGCATCGGGATATCAGCGAGAACAACTTGATGTTCGCTGACCCGAAAGAGGTGACGGCCCCTACTGGGGCAACCGACTGGCCTTCGTCAAGGTGGGGTATCCTCAACGACTTTGATCTGGGTTCCGAGATCGACGCAGATGGCAACGTCCAGTCAAGCAATGCCAATCATCGCACTGGTACACTCCCTTACATGGCCACCGACCTTATCAGCCGACCTGTCCCACGGAACCCTCACGTCCAGTACGTGCCGCCTTCTCACTACTATCGCCACGACCTCGAATCCTTCTTCTATATCCTCGTATTCGCGTCGACTCGGTACACATTCGATAAGGGAAAGTGCTTGCCTGTCCCCGCGTGTCTTGCCGAATGGACCAAGAGCGACACGGCATACAATAGCAAATGCGGCTTCTTCACTCCTAGTGGTCTTCAGCACGTGAATGCTGCTATATTGGACCACTTCACGGGCCTGTGGGACGAGTGGATTATTCCCCTCTACGCCATGTTTATGAAAGCCCGCAACGATGTCCCTGGAATCTGGGAACCTGAGTATAAAGAGTATGACTTCGTGACTTTCAACAATCGCATCACATTCGAGCAGTTTATGGCAGCGATCAAGGTTAAGCCTCGCAACTCGGACGGCAAGCGACCGCTGTAACTGTAACTCCTTTAAAAGGGCTTTCCTTCTTTCTATAACCCCTTCATAAGCCATGCCAATATTGATTCGTCTTTGTCCATGTGTACTTGTCTTCACCCTGCTGTATCATACTCGTACCTAAGTTAATCCGAATTCTAACCCAAGTACTTTTTCGAGATCCTCGTATTTGCATCCATCTGATACGCGATCGGTGCCGCGAAGCTATGCAAGACAATGCTTTCATGCCTCGCGGATGGGAAGAGCTGTAGCGAGGCCTACTTTTACACCATCCATGTCTCCTCTTTCGTTGGTCTGTGGATGGAGGGGATCAGCCTGTTGCATCTCATGTTAGATTGAAGCCGAATAACCTTCCGTCACCTGAAAATCTAGGGTACAAGGGGCATGAATTTTCACTTTGGAAGGTCAAGTCAACGATGAGAATTCAGGAAGACCATCCTGGTGAAGCCCCGAATAGCGAGCGTGTTACATAGGAGTTTCTAGATACGACCGATGTGGTTTGTGGTGACGGTGAGTTGTATGAATTCGCATTTATCGCAGCTTCGCTAATTTGCGTTCTGGCTTGCGATTGAAACACTCTAAGCAGAGTAACAGTAACATAGCGTTGTCGCCCTCTTGTAGAATTTGGCGCTGTAGACGCTGATCGGCCATCTATTCCACATTCGGGAATCGGCCTACCAAAATCGTTCTCCCCAAACGATCGCCATCCCCAAGTCGTGGGGCGAGCGCTCGTATCGTCTTTCCCCAAAGGAACTGACCTTGATACATAAGCCCCAACCATCTCTGGACGCACCTTTCCTCCGAACGCCCTCCATCTCTATACGTCCTGCTTCTCTCTCGCCTCCCCCCTCCCGCGGCGTCCCTTTCGCCGCCGTTGCATTGGCCTCGACTAGGCCGTTTGCGGCATCCTAGACCTATCTTGTCCGTCAGCTGAATTCTTACATGTCTGGCGATCCCCCGCTACGTTGATCTCCTGCTACGTTGATCACCCGCTGGTCCACCCGCAGCACTTGGGCTTGCGGTTGATTAGAGGTTGTTCTGTAATTTCGTTCCAGTATTTCCGCCAACTAGCACGCAGCCTCTTCAGTCTCAACGCGGCCCCCAACCTCGGAGGAACGTGCGTCTGTCAGTGTCGATCAGTGGCAGTGCCGCCCATGCCGGATCAGACCTCAAAAGGAATGCAGTGTGTCCTTGGCCGGGCCCAGCCCTGCATTGGCCGTGCATGACGTTCAAATTTGTGCGTGGTGTCCATTGTGTATTTACCACTCAATCCATTCCGTTCATTCCCCCACATTCCTTGCCTTTCTACTCCCATCTACAGTAACAACGTCTAGTTGTTAGGCGTCGCCTTCGACCGTTACCACCACCGCATGGCCGTGGAGATCCTGCTGCGCACCCAGGAATCGGAGACGCCGTTTGTTCAGTTGCTGCTTGCTGTTTTCAACGTGCGTTTCACCCTTATCGCTGCCGGTCTCAAGCACTGATAGTGTTTCTGCACCTGCAGTCTATCCTAGAAGTCTTTATACTCTGTGCCGCCGGGTACACCCTTGCCCGACATGGTATCCTGGACAAGAAGACACAAAAAGTACGTCGCCGTGCGGTAGCACCGTGACGTGAACGCTGACGGCCTGCCCCACCCCACGCAGCAAATCAACCGCCTCAATGTCTCCCTGTTCACACCCGCACTGCTTTTCTCCAAAGTGGCCTTTTTCTTGACGCCGGGTGAGTGCTTATCTGTGGCGGTTGGTGCCTCCTGTCTGTTGTCGAGCTGGCCTTTCTTTTTGTTCATCTTTTTCTTTTTCGGGCACGGGATGGAGGGGAGCAGAGGGAGGTTTCGTCGTCGACCTGTTCAATATTGTCCATTGGCTGCAGATGTTCCCAGCACACAGGAAGCCGGTGTACGCCCTCCAAAGCATTATCCCGCGGATGAATTCTTCCTCACTTTGTTTGCCTGAGGAAGAGATGAGCAAGGACTGTGGGTGCCGGCATAGACGATGAATACATTGAAACAGGTCCGCTGCGACTCAGAGACAGGCGTGTTTCGAGAGTGGCTGCTCAAGCAAATTGGATAAACATGTTACTTCTTGGCTCAGGGCTTCTCGAGCGGGCCATTCTTTTCTTCGATGTTTTCTTTTGTTTGTCTTTCGCTGTCCTTTATTCTTTCAATCGAGTCTCCTCCGTTGTACTGACCGATTCCTACAGCAAAATTGAAGGAGTTATGGATCATCCCTATCTGGTTCGTTACTGTGACGACCGCTTCAATGTTCGTCGGGCGCGTTCTTGGATTCGCGTTCGGGCTCAAGCAATCGCAACGGTGTGTTTTCACCTGGTCATTCTTGGTCACTTCACTCATTTTCATTCAGGAGCTTCGTCATGGCTGCTGCCATGTTCATGAACTCAAACGCACTGCCGATCGCCCTCATGCAAAGTCTCGTGGTCTCTGTACCTGACCTCGCCTGGGGCGACGACGACAACCGAAATGCGATGCTTGGTCGAGCCTTGACCTACCTGACCATGTACAGCACCCTCGGAATGGTGGTACGTTTGCAATGTCCTCTGACAAGCATTGCCTCCTGACCGACCATGCCCTAGGTTCGATACAGCTACGGCGTCAGCCTTCTTTCCCGTGCTGATACCATTCTTGTTCCTGCTCCAGCCAACAACGGCGAGGCAGACGAGAACACCCCTCTTCTTCTCGGAGACTCGCCCAACCTCCGCTCTCAACCTTCCACATCTACCATCACCGTCTCCGGCTCTTATCAGTCTTCCAAATGCAACAGCCACTCTGGCTCGCCGAGACTTGTCCACTCGCCCAAGGACGTCGCCCACACAGATCTGCAAGAGCTCATCACGTCGGAGAGGGGTGACCCACCGCCGCCCTTGGCCGGACGTCCGCACTTCCCGACGCGCAGGACGACGTTCTACAACTCCTTCCCGAACAGCCCGAACGACAGCGTGACGAACCTCGCGCGTTACGACACGTCTCCTAACACGACGGACAGTGAAGACAGCGATGACGAACATCCCCGAGACGTCGAGGCTGGACGTGCGTCGAATGGGAACGACGGACTCCCGACACCCCCGACGCAGCCCGCTCAGCATGTCCCCCAGCCTAGCCATAGCCATAGCCACACACATCACCTCGCCACCCACTTCCTACACCACGTCGGCCGACGGGTTGCCCGCTTCTGGGCGGCGCTGAATGACTTCATGACCGTCCCACTGTGGTCTGCTACTCTCTCTTTGTTTGTTGCATGCATCGCGCCGTTGAAGCACGCTCTCGAGTTCCACATGCAGCCGCTCAACAACGCCATCAACACCGCTGGCAAGTGCGCCGTTCCACTGACCCTCGTCGTCCTCGGAGCCTACTTCTACGTACCGCCTCCTGAAAGGTTTGACGCTACCAACGCTGGCGAGAGGAGGTTAAGCAGGAGCGAGCGAAGGCGGCAGAGCAGGACGTTCATCGAGATCGTCAAAGATACGTTTGGGATACCGAGGTACCAAAGGTCGAGTAGTCCCCCAGCGAAGAAGGAAAAGACGTTAAAACCTGGAGAGACGAAGACGGTGGTTCTGGCTGTCGCTGCGAGGATGATCATCACGCCGGTGTTGTTGGTGCCGCTCATGGTGTTTGCAACCAGGTTCGATTGGCATGCCATTTTCGAGGAGTGCGTACATTTTCTCTTTTGTTCATCATCTTCCGTCTTTCACCTCGAGCACGAGCTAATCTTTTTTCTGTTTTCTTAACAGCCCAGTCTTCGTCACAGTCAACACAATCCTCCTCTGCTCACCGCCTGCCTTGACGCTAGCGCAAATCACTGCTGCCGTCTCCGGCGACGCGTTCGAACGCCTCATCAGCCGCACGATATTCTGGAGCTACTGCATCGTTACGCCGCCGGTTACGATTGGGTGTGTTTTGTTGGGGTTGTGGTTGGCGAAGCTATGAGTTTCTAGAAAATACGTGGGTTCTTGAGATCCCTTAGAGGAGGAACGGAGAGATTGTTTCTTGGGTTCGTCAATCGTCCTGCTTCATTTTTGTTCAAGTGATATTCGTGTTTTCCAACTCCTCCCTTGCCTTTGATGCCTGTTCTTTTCATTACCATCTTGTAGTCTGCCTACAAATATACGAACGCTTCAAGTAATCTACGTTGCTCTCTTCACGTTCTGGTTCTCAAGCCTCCACTGTACTTGTCCGCTATGTTAGACCTCCTCTTAGGACTATACCTTGTACTCCAACGTATTCCCTTGTACTCTGAGTGTAAGTGCACAGCTGACTAGCTGACTAGACGTGCCCGAAAAGATAAGATAAGATCCTGCATAATGCATGTGTATGATGGTCGACGGTCCATGCAAGAGGCCGCTTCTACTCATACCTCCAAGTGCGCTATCTCTGGCCTACGGAACACTCTTGTTCCATGGACAGTCTTCGGGTTCAAATACATGGGCCTCAAACCCTCGAGAATGCCTCGTGTAAGTCGCTCTCAACGATGTGCTATTGGTCTGCAAGCATTGAAAACATTTACAGCCGGCACCACTGGCAGATCGTTATGTCAGTCATAACGAAGAATCTACCTGCTGGAACTTAAAGCTTACCGTGACCACCCAGATTACTCTTGGAAAGTCAAAGAGCCCGGTATATTCTCCTTGAAGACAAAAGGTTTCGATCCAGAGCGCGTAGCCGTCTCCTCCCCTGAAATGAGTCGATTGGTGCCGATGGTGCGTCGCAAGAATGTTTTCAGCTACTTGTCACCTAATTTCCTTCCAGTCTCATGATCTTTCGTCTTATATTCAAGGAATTGGCATTGCTCCGACCCAGGTAGAGGCTGTGACTCTCGAAGAGCTTCGCTCGACGCGTCAAAAGGAGGTCCGAGAAATGGAATCCCGGCGCGATGAGATGCTGCTCTCGATCAAGGCTCTCTGTGAAGATCTCCTGGCAATGGAGGAAACTATGGAAGGCAAAACAAGGGAGGCCGCAATCGTCTCTTGGCCCCGATTCGTCGACTTCTGACAAAAATCTTTCGTAGTACGACTGGAAAGCCACACCCTCCACTTCGCAAGGACTGCCCTCCATTGATTATCTGTCGAGTATGCACCCTCTGGAGGGATATTGCCATCAAGGACCCTTTCTTGTGGACACACATCGCGTTTGACTATCCTGTGTGGGACGACTACATCCACTCGGACGAGGAATATGGCTCGGACGGAGAGGAGTTGACGCCATCCAGGGACGAGGGACCAGTGGTTGAAGATTATCAACGCCTCATGCGAAGGGTGCAACTTTTTGTCCAACGCGCCGGAAACGCACCCCTCTCCCTTACCATCGGCAACAACCCAACGGACAAGATAAGAGTTGCCAATCCCTCCCCAACACTCCAAGCCTGCAAACAGAATGCCTTCAAGCTAATGATCTCCCTCTTCCCAAGATGTCGCTCGGTCGAATTTTACGCGGAACACGGGTGGGGCATTTCGTTCTTCAGAGGGCTTGTTCAGGGCGTGTTTTCCAACTTGGAAAGACTCGAAATCAACTTTTCGCACGAATTAACCTCCAGTCCCCCTGCGGAGGCGAAAGTATTCACACTTTCCTCGCATCACAATCCAACTCGAGGTGCTCAAAGGAGAAATTCAAACTCCAGATTCCTCCACCCGAATCATGACAGAAAGATGGATGGAGGATTCGCGCGGCCTGATTCCTTTTTTAACTATCGACGAGAACCAACAGAAGGAAGAGAACTTTTTGCCCCCTCTTCCACGATTACGCACCCTCATCTTGTACTACGGTGACAAGACATTGGGCTAGCGAGTCCCACACTCCAGCTACGCTCAACTTGCTCATTCTCGTTATGAATGGATGCTCCAGCATTCCACTAAGCACGAATTACGCATAACGAAGGAGATCCCTTTCGAAAAGTCCCCCTTTCAGATAGGTGTTGTGGTGGAGAAGGATATCGACGACGACGCCCGTTATGATACTGTTACAACTTTGTTACAAGAAGCTATCGGGCCTCTCCATACCACCGTCCTGAAGACAGCACATTGTTATTCACTTGCGCTGGGGGGTGGCGGCCGGGAATTCTCGTTCTTATGGTAGACAAAGAGTACGACGATACCAAGCCCTGCTGATGATTGCATGGGGTGTACGGATTGTATATTATTCTTTCCCTTGTCGTTTGAGAGAGCTCTCCTTTCGTCTCAAAAGTAAAATTCACCTAATGTGAGCTCGACTATGTACAAGTCTCCAGAGTTGTTGCGCTCAGAACTTAACGTCCTGGCTTTCGTCACTATCGGGGACTGCGTTCTTCCATTACGTTGATGAGGAACTGAGAACAATTGAATTGATAACGCTCCTTCCATCGTCTTTGTATCGTCGGGCATCGACGAGCCTTCTCATATCACTTATACATATTCAAGTGCACGTCCGTCTTCTGCTCGATTTGCATCGATTCTTCAACCCTTGCCCCCCTTGTTGGTCCCCGTGTTTCCTCCAGGCACTGTCCCGTTCGAACATGAATATGGCACAAGCCACCCAACACCGAAGGCCGAACGGCAACAGTGGTTCGCGTCGAAGCTGGCAGCACGCTATTGTCATGCAATTAGTATTGTAGCTGATATATCAGGGGTCGTAATCACTTGCATTTGAGAGGAGAGATGAGAACTCAGGATTTATATGCATGATAGGAATACATCGAGAAGATTGACAAGAGAAGAGGAAGGAGGAACTGATCAACGTCGCGGATGACTAGGGGTGAGACTTACAGGGAAGGGTGCCAATTAGAGCGTGCTACCTCGTTCGTTCGCCCGCTGAGTTACGAGGGGTGACCTTAATCGTGGCCATGAAGGCCTCAAACGTGATCTGCTCGTTCAAGGTCACCATGTCATACGTCTTGAAGGTAGGGAATCCTGGCTCTGGGATGGTGCTGAAGGCAGTTTTGAACATGATATAGAGGGGAAAGATCCATTCATCCCAGAGAGGCAGAAAGTGATCCAACACAGCGACTTTCACGGCTTCAGAACCGCGGTAACCGAAGAAGGCATTCTTGCTGTCGGACGCTGTCGCACAGTCTTGCCACGTCCGGAGGCATGCTGGAACGGGCAAGCACCTGCCCTTCTCGAATGTGTATCGAGTTGAGGCGAAGATAAGGATATAGAAGAAAGATTCGAGGTCGTGGCGATAATAGTGAGCAGGCGGAACATATTCAATGCGTGGGGACGGCTTCAAAGGTGCTCTCACAAGGTCTACGGCCATGTAAGGCAGTGTACCAGTGCGATAGGTAGCGTTGCTGGGTTGAACGTTGCCGTCTTCGTCTATTTCGGAACCCAAATCGAAGTCGTGCAGGGCACCCCACCTCGACGAGCGATCGTCAGTAGTCTCAGAAGGAGCAACCTCTTTCGGGTCAGCGAACATCAAGTTGTTCTCGCCAACATCGCGAGGCAAAATGTGGCCCATCGTATAAGTGTGATAGTGGCCTAGAGAAAGGGCTGTTAGCCGTAGCTAAGGGTGGTATATAGCTGACTTACATTCAAGGCAGTCAATAAAGATTCGCTTGAACTCTTCGACGTCTGCGGCCTCGTGGAGCTTGTGAAACTTGTGAACGAACGGGCCCAAGCAAGTTGGCTTCATTGTGGCTAAGCCCAGCTGAGAGCACTGCACCGTCCTACGTCGTGAAGGTTGAACTAGTTACCCGAAGGAGGCCGCGACGTTGAACCGTCTGGGGAGAAGCAAGCCTATCTTGAAGAAGTTGAACTTGATGATGAGGAACCGGAACAAGACCGGAATGAGTCAAGTTGGACGCTTTGCAGTTGGTGGCTCTGGACAAGTAGAGAGCGGTCAAGCTCGGGCCGCACTGCGCCGCCGCGTAGAAATCTCCTTCCATAGGCGACATGACACAAATTGTGAAAGTCTTCGAAGGTCTTCGAGATGAGAATCATTTACGACCTGTTATTTACTTCGCTGTTCTAAATATTTGCTACCAATCTTCGTATCACCCTCCTACATCGCAAATACTTAGCTGGATCACCACTCCTCTGCGCCGTACCTTCGCTCCTATTGACTTCTCGCTGCAAAGTCTTCACAAAATGACAGGGCAATGAAATTTGATAGTACATCTTGCACAATTAAAAATGGAAGATGAGGATTTATCAACAGTATGAATTGCTACCATCATATGACTCTTTGGCCCGTTTAGAAATGTCCTATGCAGCTCGCTCACCGTCTGAGTTGCGGGGTTTCACCTTGATTGCCTCCATAAACTTCTTAAAAGTGACCTGACCCTCCAAGGTCACAAAGTCGTACTCCTTATATTCCGGATCTTGCGGAGATGGAGTATTATTCAGTGCCAATCGGAACATGCGGTACAGCGGGTAGATCCACTCATTCCACAAGCCAGTGAAGTGGTCCAATATGACGGCATTGACGCGCTGGAGACCAATGGGGGCGAAGAACCCACATTTGCTATCGTATGCCGTGTCGCTGTTGCTCCAGGCGGCAAGACATGCCGGAACAGGCAAGCACTTTCCCTTATCGAATGTGTACCGAGTCGACGCGAATACGAGGATATAGAAGAAGGATTCGAGGTCGTGGCGATAGTAGTGAGAAGGCGGCACGTACTGGACGTGAGGGTTCCGTGGGACAGGTTGGCTGATAAGGTCGGTGGCCATGTAAGGGAGTGTACCAGTGCGATGATTGGCATTGCTTGACTGAACGTTGCCGTCTGCTTCGATCTCGGAACCCAGATCAAAGTCGTTGAGGATACCCCACCTCGACGAAGGCCAGTCGGTTGCCCCAGTAGGGGCCGTCACCTCTTTCGGGTCAGCGAACATCAAGTTGTTCTCGCTGATATCCCGATGCAACACCCGGCCCGTCATGTAAGTGTGATAGTGACCTATGGACAGAGTTGTTAGCTGCTTTCAAATGTTTGAAATTGAAAAAGGTCAACTTACACTCGAAGCAGTCAAGGAAGATTTGCTTGAACTCTTCGACATCGGCGGCCTCGTGGAGCTTGTGGTAAAGATCAGTGACCAGGACGTGGAGGTCCCGCTCCTGTATCTCCTTCCTCGTCGGCTTCAGCACCTCCTTCAGCTTGCTCCGTGGCAACCCCAGCTCCTCCGGCTTGTAAACCGCGCTGAACCGGACCGCCGGAAGGTGTCTGTGCCAGTAGTCAGGCAGTCGACCACGGATCCTCCTGAGCAGCTCGGCTTCCGCATGCCGGACCTGTAACTGCCAGCTGAGCTTGAGCACATTAGAGATCTCGCCGAGGGGAGAGCCAATTGAAGCCCGCTTCCCGCTCGCGACGTAGGTGCCACGGCCGATGATGGACGAGTATGTGTACAGCACTTTGTCAACGACGAAGATTAAATCCTCGCCGTTCTTGCTGAACCGGAAGCACGTCTTCGACCGTATACTGAGAGGGATGGTGATGGCCTTGATGTGGTGCTCTTGTAGTACAACGCCATTCTTGGGTTCTATGAACCTGTGGACGAACGGGTCAAAGCCGCTTTGCTTCATTGTCGCCTGGCTGAGAGCGAAGAGAGCGACAGCGAGTAGCTTAGTGCCGTAGTTGTTCTCTTCGGCGTTGAATTGGAACTTGGAGGCTCGGATGACGGCGGAGCGATCGTAATACCACAGATTCACGGACGTGCTGTCGATGAAGATTCCTGTCGTGTAGTGACGGCTCGAGTCACCGAGACACTCGAGTGCATAGGTCGCCAGCTGGATCTCGCCATTCTTGACCTCAATCTCAGGCTTCTTGTACTCGTCTTCGTCTTCGTCTTCGTCTTCGTCTTTGTCTTCGTCTTCGTCTTCGTCTTCGTCTTCGTCTTCCTCCTCGTCACCATCATCGGCGGCGACCTTGGCTCGCTTTGGCGGATTGGCACTATCATCGGCATCCCCACCGTCAACCTCATCGAAGAGCCGCTTGCCAGACGTCGAGCTATTGAATGTTGTAGAAAGGTCGGCATAGGAGGTCAGAGGCGTGGAGAAGGACTGAGCCCGGGATCCGCTCCCAGTACCGCGCGAGCTCGTTGCGAAGGAGGATGAAGCTCCGTTCTGAGGCGTTGCTATTCCAGCGATCTCCGCGCCTTCCTGGATGGACTGAAGAGCGTAGGTGTAGCCGCCGTTGGCATTCTTCCTTGCCCTCCTTTTCGCCTCCTCTACCTTGAATTCCAGAGCACTCTTCGTTTCACTCCACCGCGGGCGTTTCCGACCATCTCGAAGACCCCATATTCGCAGCAGGTCTGGCTTGCGAAGCCTCCCATACGCGTATCGGCTCTTCATGTTCTTGCTTCCTCCTCCATCCCAGAACATATCCTTTATCGTCTTCTTAGGGTCGAGACCAAGCTTCTCGCATACGTCCTTGAGCAGATGCGACGAAATGTGCCGGAAAGGCTCATGCAAATGTTGCTCTGGTTGTGACTGAGACGGTTTGTTGCACACAGCTTTGTAATGCCTCCAATAGCTCTTGTGAAGGCCAATGTTGGCATCCAGCACTCTTCTCACAGTAGCCTCATCGAGGCCCCAGACGTTGATGACGAACTGCTCGACGGTGATGTCTTGGTACAGGTGCCCGTCGAGTTCGAGCTTGAGGATCTTTCGTGCGGTTTCGGCTCGACGAGGGTTCTCTTTGGCGACCTTCGACTTTGAAGGTATGACTGGTTTGGGAACGGCCTTCTTCGTGCTCCCTGATTCGCGACGTTAGCATCATTGGTAGAGGTTGAGCTATTTCTACTTACCTGTTGATCCCGTTGATGCCATGGACGTGGCACTTTCAGAGGTGATGGAGTGAAGAGATAAATATGAGGAGGACGAGGAACCGGAAGATGAGGACATTTTGACTGAGCGGGGCATGTTGGATTTATGGTTTGAAGAGTGGCCCTGGATGTGGTAGCAGAGAGCACGTTCGCATGGCGCGAAGAGAGAAAAAATGAGTCAAGCTAGACGTTTTGAAGAGAATTTGTGTGTTTTGTGGCATTCCTCACCGACGAACAATGGAGGCTCTTGCCAAGAATAAGATGCCAAGCCATTCTTCTGGTCGTATCCACACGTGATCGCGTGGAGTACAGCCCCCGAACTTCGAAGTTCGAATGACCTATATGACGGATTCTTAGGAGGGGGGGACATGTTAAGCCTCACCCTCTGTCTAATGATCTTTTGTCCACAACAGTGCGTCCACAAAACACGTTGAAATACTCGAGTCATTGGCTACCTAACCTGTTGCCGTGCTAATGTAAGGATGAGAATTCACGACCCGCCAACGCAAGAGAATAACAGGTGACCCCAGTTGCTTGTAAGTCGTGCCGACCAACGTGCTGGACCATCCATTCATAACGAGAGTGGGCGAGTTGGGCGTAGGCGGTGTCTGGGGCACGGTCGCCGAGAGTGTTGATGCCATGGTAGAGCACGACGGTTTGCAACTGGGGAAGAGGGGGAAAAACTGTCTCTTCTTTCTGCCGATTTTTGTCAATTGTCAAGAAGGAGATCAGGCCGGTGGAGTCCTCAAGCCACGTTTCTGTCATGCTTCTGGTGGAGTCATTTGAAGTCTGAATTGCCCCCCTGAGAATATTAAGGACCTGGAGTTGTGTTGCGATGTGGAGAAGGGAATAGAGGTCCTCATTATCCACAGACACTCGAATTAAGCCAAGCGTTGTCAGCCGAGTGACATTATGGCATGTCGCGTAAAATGGTGTCCTTGAGTACATTTCCTTCTGGCACAAGTGAAAATTCGCCACCAGGAAATACGAGGACAGATTCTAGGGTAAGTGAGTTAAGGCGGGAAAATCAAGGCCACGAAGCATCACACATGCACTTGCATGAAGATTGGTGCGTACGTGAAATCTGGAAAGGTGTGCCAACGGGGAACGCGATACTGGAGGTGCAGAAGCCCATGCGATAGTGTTGGAGAGTGTAGGACGAGTAGAAAATTGCTTAGCAGGTAACTGACATATGCGACACGGAGATTTGTGCACTTAAGAAGGAAAGTACGCCACATCTCGACGGCATCTGTGCAGGGCAAGTTCGTGTTCATGTACGCCCTGTCTGACAGAAGGATTGTAAGCGTTTCCAGTGACAAGTGCGGAACGGAAATGTGGGCGAGGTCCCGTGGAAATTCAGAAAATAGATGATAATGCCGAAGAGGGGAAAGTTTGAATAGCTGTGTCTCTATAGGAGAACTAGCGGTCGTCTCCTGATGGAAACTGATCTGGAGGTTTTCCAGTTTGGACAATATCCCCGGAGGAAGCTTTGTGAAGAAGGACGTTCTCCATGCATGGTCCACGTAAAACTGCAACGACCAGCATCTAGGGAAGAGAGAGACCAGCGTGTTGAAGGCGTTTTGTCTGTAGGCCTGGAGCGTTGGCGAGGGGGCAACAATCCTTATTGTATCCGTTCGGCAGTCGCCGACGCTGAGCAACAGAGGCGCACTTCCAGCGCGTTGGACAAAAACTTGTACTCTTCGTAGCATGCGCCGATACTCCTCAACGACGTGGGACTCATCCCTGGAAGGCGTCAATTCTTCTTCGTCCGAGTTGCAGTACTCTTCAGATTGTATGTACTCGCTGTACACTGGATAATCGAATCGGATCTGTGTCCACAGGAATGGGTCCTTGATGGCAATGTTTCTCCACAGGGTGGATACGCTGCAGAGAACCATGGGGGAGCGGTCCTCTGGATGCGCCGGAGGTTGGGGTTCTGCAGTCGTAAGACGGAATATTTTTGTCAGAAGCTCTGGAGGAAGTCGCCGAATGGGGGCAAGGATGGACGAGACGACCGCGAGCTCCTTCAATTTTTCCTGTAGAGGGACCTCCGTGGCAAGGAGATCATTGAGAGAAAAATCGCGTCACGCTTGGACTGCAGTTCTTGAACCTCGCCTTGACGTGTCGTACGAAGGTTCTCAAGGATCGCGGCTTCTTCCTGATTTGGGATGACACCAAACCCTTGAATGTAAGTCGATACTTCGTGAGACTGGGAGTAGATTAGAGCGATAAAGATTCTAGCCACTCTGCAACGTACCAAAGGTACTAGCCGCTTCGCTTCGGGGGATGTCATGTATGTTTGCTCCGAGTCGAAACCTTTGGTCCTTATCGAGAATTTTCCAGGCTCTTTGGATTTCCACGAATAATCTACGCGTTCACGTCAATTTTTGTCAAGCAGAGTCTTTGACATGACTGACATAATGATTTGGCTGTAGAAATGCAATGTCCCATAAATTGACGGTGCATCAGGAACAGAAAACTTACCTGGGTATTGTCGGGAGGTTTGGGCGCATATACTTGAACCCGCAGAGTTTCCATAGGGAGATAAAAGTCTTGCAAGGGGACGACTAAAACGCAGTTGAAGGTTCGAGTCAAAGTTGAAAGGACGGCACGCTCACCGTGTGAGGCAACATCTTATCTGCTTTGATCTTATCATATCTACGGCGGTTGTGTGTTGGCGGAATGTCATCCAGCTCCGTCGGTACGAAGTATCGAGAACTATAAGCCATTACATATACACTTCACGGCAATGGTTGTTATCTAGAGGTTTGCCCGTGGCACGGGGTGTTACACAAGTAGAAAGACCAATGATACGCAAGTACATAAAAAAAGTCTACTGAAATGAATCTTTGTCGGTTGGGTTTGAGAGGAAGGGTGTCGGAATACCACAGCGTCCGTCTGTAGTCTTCTAGATCTTGAATAGACCGTTGACCGGCACGCAAGCGCTTGTTTCGGAAGATGCCGACGTGCGTGATGGACAAGCGCCGGACGTCAATGAAGGCGTAGCGCGATAAGATTTCAATGCAGAATGAAGCTCTTGTGGCTTCTCAATGGTGATATTCGATGGCTAGCAATATAAAATGAGCTTCTCGTGGCTCAAGTGAGGGAAATCGGGGATGTATTTCACTGCTCGTACAGAATGTACTACTCGAGCTTTTATACTGTACAAGATAAGACATAGTGATGTAATAGTGGAGACTCTTCGAGTCAGTTTTGAGTACGAAATGAACCGTGAGCTCATTCCGATGCGAAGGAAAATGAAACAGAGCGGGAATGACGAAATACTATTTATAGCACAAACCTTTCCGAGACTGCCGCAGCCGTGGCATTGTGCGTGATTCCAAGGCTAGTCCGTAAGGACACCTTACACTACGCTTCAACAGCTGCTGTTGCACGTCGGTCGGGATCAAGGCCGCGCGGCGTTTCACCCATCGCCTCCATAAACGTCTCGAAGGTGATTTGGCCATTATGGGTTGCGAAGTCGTATATCTTATAGGCTGGCTGTTTGGGATATGGGGCGCCAAGCATCGCCGTCCGGAAGAGTAGGAACAAGTTAAAAATCCATTTATCCCACAGCTCCGCGAAATGGGGAAGAACGGACTCTTCAAGAGTAATGAACACAGAAGAGACATAGAAGCCGCCCTTCTTTACGGAGGCTGTCTCCCTCACGTTCCAACCTGCAAGGCATTTTGGAAGAGGTTCCCGGATTGGATTTCCATCTTCATCTTTCTCAAGGCCGTATTGCGTCATGACCCATATGAGAGTATAGAAGAAAGACTCGAGATCATGCCGGTAATGATGTGTGGGCGGGGAAAGGTACTTGGGCCGCCAATCCTCGAGAAGGTCCTTCGCCACGAGAGGAAGCATTCCGGTACGATGGTTTGCCGAGCTAGCAGGAGCTTTGCCTTCAGCGTTCGGGTCCAAGCCGAGGTCGAAGTCGATGAGAATGCCACGGACAGAGGGGCTACCCTCCGGCCAAACGAAATTTCTATCGACCTCGGCGGTATCCTCTGCACGGACAAACATAAGATTGTATTCGCTGATGTCGCAATGTAGGACTTCGAAGTTGTTATAGGCGTGGTAATGGCCTACAGAGTAAACGATGAACGATTGGATTTCATGAAGAGCTTAGAAAAAAGAAGTGCCATACACTCGAGACAATCAAGGAAGATCTGTCTGAATTCTTCAACAGAGGATGCGTCCTCAAGCCTGCGATAGAATCCCATCACATTCGCGTGGACGCTATTTTAGAGGCAGAGGTGTGGTGGTCGGAACAGACCGTTGTGGCTATGATGGGTTTATACGTTGAGGAAAATTTGAGTGGCACAAATGTGGACACAGAATTCGGTGTTCCGGGTGGTGTACCTTGGTAGAACGTAAAAAAAATTGAGTCGAGTATGTACAAGGTAAACTTTGCAGCGAAAACGTGTTCCTACAAGGGAATCAGTCGGTGGAAAACACATTTTGTGAAAGTCCTCACCAATCAATAACGGAAGACTGGTGGCTCTGGACAAGCTGGAGACGCCAAGTCATCTTCGTGCGCGTTACTTTAATTACTTAACTGTTTGGCATGCCCACGTGATCGCGCCCTGACAGGAAAGAGTCCCTAGGTCTGAGGAGAGGAATAATGGATCCAATGCGCAAAGCAATACATGTAGGTGTGGACCGAGCTTTCGAAATTCAGCAACACGAGGCCGTCATATGTCGGGAACCCTTGATGCAGGACGAATCGCCGTTCCCCCTAGGATCGTTTCGGAGGGCCGCAAAATGGCGGGACCGCGATCTTCGTCCGTTTGAATTGGGGTAGGGCGAACACAAGCGTGTTGTGAGCTACCTCAGGTGCCCGACGCATTTTGTGCAGATTTTGACGACATTGACGATGGTACAGGAACAACAAGCTGTCTTGATGGATTACAATGTCAACGTCAAGAAGACGTGGTCAGCCGATGAGCAGACCTATTGAATTTGGATCAGTATAGTGAGAAGTCGAGTCGAGTGCCGAGACGAGACTTGACTTTGTCAGTCTCAAGCTTTGAAAAATACGATGTATTCAGATTGTTGGGTATCGACGTTCATTGTACAGGTCGCGTATCCGTAGATGAATATCAACATCGTGCAGAAAGAATGTAAAGGTTTTCGCAGGATAAGAAGACCCAAACAACCCAAACTCCCTATCCGATAAACCAGATAAACCAGAAAACGACGATGAACCGTCAAAATGTCTCACCTCAAAGCATCTCAACCAACCACCAAACGACCCACCAAATACTCACGAGCCCACTCACGCCTATGCCCTGTTTTGTCACAAACCCCACCCCCAACCCGCTCCCTGCATTAATCAACGGCACCGCCAGCCCAATCGTTGTATTCAGACACTCCAACAGCGCCAAGTCCCTCGAGTCCGAAAGCGGGATTTGGGCGTCCTGCACTACACCTTCCTGTGCGGAGTACGTGGCTAGCGAGTTGTTGTATCCGTCCAAGGAAAGCAGGAGTGTCGAGGCGCGGTAGTATTGGATGACTTCGTGTGGTTGGGGTGATTGCAATACCACGGTTGCGTTATCGGACGATAGAACATTGGAGGGCGTGTAAGCCAGAGGAGGTTGCGAGGCAACCGGGGTGGAGGTAGAGGGTAGGGTAGAAGAGAGGTAGGAAGAGCAATTTGCCGCGACGTCCTCGATGAGCGAGGATATCGTGCTGTTATCGGCTAGGATCCGGAAGAGAGCAGGAGGGCTGGCGAGAGAAGGAAAGAGTCCGGTGGATAGGGGGCCTCCTGGGCGAGAGGAGTTTGTGGGGTCACCATACTACGAAGTAGCACGACAATAAGCGAAAAAGACATTCATCAAGAGTGCGAGGGTCGAGACGGACCTCGAGTTTGTTATGCAGGTACGAAGCGCTGACCGCACCGTTGCCCACTGCGAGCGGCCAGGCGATGGGCCAGAATATGAACGGAAATCCTCGCCCTGAGGTTCCACGCCCGGCAACACCGGGGTATCCACTTCCATACGTTCTATCATACGAAAACATGGTCAGTATGGCACTCGAATACCCAGAAAAGGCGCATATATGTACCTTGTTCCGACTATTTGCGACCTGGTCGCCCCACCTGCCACTCGTCCAGCAAAAAGCTGTCCGGCAGGTATGACAGCGGCGACTGGGACACTCCCACCGCCGTACGTCGACGAACTCTTCCACTTCGTCGAAGACGAAGACGAGCTGGAGATGGTCTTAATCTTCGACTTGGTCTTGCTCGACGAGCTTGATGTGATTCCGGTACTCTTCGAGGCGCTGCTCTTGCCCGCTTTGCCTCCGGAGCTGCTCGCTCCTTTGCCACCTCCTTTCCGGCGTTCTAGTCTTGAACTCGAGGACAGCCAACTAGAGGAGGAAATGGACGAGAAAAAGGGCACGAACATCGTCGTGCTCCGATTTCGGCCAAAAGTGAGGCAGAAGAATGGAAAGAGGAAGATGCAGGCGAATACGCCGCCTTATATTGCCCTCGGATGCATGTGTGTCGTCGACGGCGGGCAGCATTTCTCAAGCCTTTTTCTGTCAAATTCACGGATAGCGGTGCCTGCAGGCTCTGCAAGGTTCCTGATTAGCCGCTCCGCTCACCCAAATTTTTGCGCAGAGCGCATATCGCATGCATCGCCTCAAATGAAGCAGAACGGCCTGCACAGCGACAATGAGGCGAAGTGTGCGTCGAGAAGGTGGTTCAGGGGTCTGTGCCTTAAAATGGACTGACAGGTTCGTTGGCGCGATCCCGTGAGAAGGTAAGTGCACGTGATGTTTGAACAAAACGCGTTTGGGGCGTGTTCAACTTTTGGTTCGAAACCGTCAGTCAGTGACAACAACGGGCGTTAGGCCTCCCAAGTCCCAGCAAGTCTTCAGGAAATGTACCAAGCACACACATACGCGCGCCTGCCACAGGCGCCTCAAATGCCCCCTGCGCAGCGCAGACACCCTCTGACGAACGCCGTCAACCACCATGTCAACCACCAGCAACAGGCGACACCCCCAAAGCCGCCGCCGAAGGCTCCAGCATCGCCACCTCTACCCAGGCAGAATAGTAAGACAACGCCGCCGTCGCCACCCAAAATCATCACCGACAAGTCGGGAAGGCTCCAGTTCAACCGGGTTGGGTTCTTGGGCGAGGTGTGTTGGCAGAGTGGCTCGAACATCACGGCGGGCTGACGTTGCTGTAGGGTGGATTTGCACGAGTGTACGAAGTCAAGGACGCAAGAGGTGCCCGACTAGCATGTAAGGTCGTCACGAAGGATTCATTGAAAACTAAGAAGGCTAAAACCAAAGTGAGTGTCGCTTGCACCTAAATTTCTCCACGGCCTCGCCATTGTTCTTGCATCTTCTACCCACTCAATATCACTCGCGAGTTTGCCCGAGTGGCTTGCCCCTCTGCCTGTTGAACTTCAACCTTACTAACTGATGGCATCAGCTCTACGCAGAAATTAAAATCCACCGCTCGCTGGAGCACCCGAACATCGTCAACTTCCAAGACTGCTTCGAAGACAACGACAACGTCTACATGACGCTTGAACTATGCCCCTCCGGGTCGCTTATGGACATGCTCCGACGCCGGCGACGCTTCACCGAAGCAGAGTCGCGGTTCTTCATGGTCCAGCTTATTGGCGCGTGCCACTACATGCACACGCACCAGGTGATCCATCGCGACCTGAAGCTGGGTAATTTGTTCTTGGACCAGAACATGAATGTCAAGGTTGGGGACTTCGGGCTGGCGGCGCTCATTGAGAACCCAGGCGAGAGGAAGAAGACGATCTGCGGGACACCTAATTATATCGCTCCGGAGGTTCTGTTCGACACCGCTAACGGCCATAGTTTCGAGGTGGATACGTGGTCAATTGGTGTTATCCTCTACACACTCGTCGTTGGCCGGCCTCCGTTCCAGACGAAAGATGTGAAAGCGATCTACAAGTACGTCATTCCCCGCACTGTCACCCTCTAATCAACCATCACTTACCTTCCAAAAAATGACAGGCGTATCCGCGACAATGAATACGAATTCCCGACCGACCGTGCCATCTCCTCCGCCGTACAGAATCTCATTCAACAAATCCTCACCCCCAACCCATCACAGCGACCTACCCTCCATGAAATTGTCGACCACGCATTCTTCGTACAAGGCCCAGTTCCCTCCTACATCCCAACATCAGCACACGACGCCCCACCCGATTTCCGGCATATTTCCCGGAGTGCGTCCGAGCATAACCTAAAGCGGCTGCGCAAGTACGCTCTGCTCGACGTCGACTACTCGTCCTTACCACCTTCCTCTTCTGGCGGCGCTGCTGGTTCACAATCGAACGGGGTGGCGAACACCAAGAACGTCGCCACATCCATCGCGCAGCAAGAAAAGGAGTTCCAGAAGGCCGTTCAGCCAGGCTCGCCCATCTCTGCTCTGCTTTCCTCTGCACGCCAGCCTCTACTCGTCGGCAATCCCGGCGCCGGCGGCCCGGGTGGTGCTCGCGACAGTCCTTTGCTTCGTAAGCTCCAGGCGGTCAAAGAGAGCCCTCTTGGTCGGCGCACCGTCGTCCGCGGCCTGGATGGGGTTGTTGAGGAGAGGGATAGGGATGGCGTACGCAGGAGACTCCCGATGCCAGTACCGCCTGGCGGCGCAGGCATGTACGGGAGCGAGGATGGAATGGACCATGAGGAAGTGGAGGAGGAAGAGATGAGGCTGAGAAAGAAGGAGCTGGAGGCGCAGAAGGCGAGGATCGTCGCCCAAATGGCGCCTGTGAGGGAAGAGGTCGAGGAGGACCAGGAAGATGAGATGGAATACGAGAGGGCGAAGGCGAGTGCTAGGAGGGAAGAGGAGGAGGAGACGCAGAGGCAACGAGAGAGGGAGAGGTACAAGGTTCCCGCAGTCAAGGAGCCGATGCGCGAGCGCCAGAGGGAACGATATGGCGAGAACGTCGCGCCGCAGATGCAGCGCACGCAGAGCAAGTATAGTAGTCTGAGGACGAGGAGTCAAGGCCTCGTCGTCGATAAGGAGAACGTCCATAATGGCGGTACATACCCTTCTTTTCTTACCTTTCATTTCGTTCCTTACTAACATTAAACCCCCAGGATATGCCTACAACACACCAACACCCGCGCCCCTCTTCTTGACGCATCATCCTCAATCTTTGGCACCCACTCCTGCTGCGCCGCCCGTTACATCCCAACCCCAACCACCCCCTCAACCACAAGCCCAACCACAGCCAAAGCCCAACGGCTTCGATGCTGCCGCTCAGACCCTTTGCATGGCCTTTGACGCTAAAGCTGCCGGGCGGGTCTTCTGCGACCCTGTGGGCAACCACCCGCTACCCGACGAGAAGGTGTTCATCGTGTCATGGGTTGATTATTGCAACAAGTACGGGATGGGATATGCCCTGACGGATGGCAGTGTGGGCGTGCATTTTAATGATAGCACAACGTTGGTTTTAAGTCCTGATAAAGTGTAAGTTTCCGTGTTTCCCCTGTGTCGTTGAGGAAAAAACAGGGCTGACCATGGTCCTGAATTCGATAGGCACTTCGACTACGTCACGTCGCGCCGCCACGCATCCATCTACGTGCGGAAGTCGTTCACCGTCGAGACCTACCCCGAGGAGTTGAAGAGCAAGGTCTACCTCCTGAAGCACTTCGAGCGGTACATCATGGACCGACTGTACGGCGAGTACGAGTACACGTTCGAGGACACCGGGCGCGAGAAGGGCATGGAGTTCGTCCAGAAGTACCTCAGGATGAAGCACGTCATCGTCTTCAAATTGAGTCACGACGTGTTACAGGTACGTCCAAGTCAATACCCAAAGTAGCCGTGAGGCTAACCCGATTTTATCGCTACAGTTCAACTTTTACGACCACTCCAAGCTCATCCTCTCTTCCTCCGGGCTGGTGGTAACCCACATCGACAAACACTACAAGATGACGCGCCACTCCCTCTCCGACATCATGGCCCAGGCCCTCTCCTACGCCGCCAACCCCGCAAGTGCCGCTGCGGACCCCGATGGTGCCAAGTTCAACCAGCGCATGATGGATAAGCTCAAGTATTGCAAGGAGGTGCTCGTCAGCATCCGCAATGCGACGGGTGGTGCGGGGCCTGAGGAGCCGGAGATGGGGATCCCTGCTTCGAATACGGCGGGGACGATGGGCAGTCGCGGGTCGAAGAACTCCCTTAGGTAAGAGGAGGAGGAGTCGAGGAGGCTTGGACGTAGGTCTGGGTTTCCCTCTCGTTGGAGCTCGATGAAGACCAGTCAAGGCGACCATGAAGACGATCAACAAGTCCAGGTTGTTGATCATGAATATGAACTCGAAGATGATGCCCGGTGCCTCTTCCATCCCAAACCTGAACTTAAAGTCCCAAAGTCTTTTTTGTTTATTCTCTATCCCACCATTGCACAGCCGTCGTAAGGACGGCTGATGGCTCTCCAGTCCAGTCAAGCGGTGCATAAAGCATGATATGTATTCTTTTATACCCTTCTCTCTCTCTCCGTCTCCGAGTCCTATACAGCACAAGCACAAGCACAAGAACTTTTCTGTCGCATCTCCATCCATCCAGTTTTTTTCGCTTTCCATCGCATTTCGCTATTTAGTTCTGCCGCACGTCTCCCAGTCACTGGTTGCATAACTCGTTTGTAGACTTTTCAGGTTCTTGATATCTCGTCGCTCTTCAGTTGAATATAAGCGATCACGATTATCTCACTCCAAATTCTGTACGATAAGCGACGATGTCCATATCTGAATATGGGTACAGGATTCCTACAATTGACGTTGCGACGAAGTATTCAGAGGGGCTTGTCCTTGTCACTAAAAATTGCAGTATGAATTAAGGCCTAGGATAGCCCATTTGTCGATGTCTCTGCATTCAAGCGACAGATGCCTGATCTACCCTCCGGAAGGCCTGAGTGTTGCCCCCTTGTCTATTCTCTACCGGCACTCCCTCCGAAATCCCTTCCCTACCAATATCCGCGTATTCAAAATCTTCCACCTCCTCTCCAAGACGGTGCAATGTCAAGTCCAAAAACGAGGCGCTGAGCGGACGGGTAAGCTCGAACCCTCTACTTTGATCCATCGTGGTCGCGGTGTAAGCGGTCGTTTGATAACGGCTGCTTGCTGAAGGGAGGGGCACGGAACGTAAATTCAGGACGAGTCGCGAAACCATGACGGAGGTTATGAGTTGGCTGAAGGAGGCCCCAATGGCTTTCAGGTCGAGCGCCGACGAGAGCTGAGTGGCGTGCCGACAGTTAATGTGGCTCGACGCCAAGGAATTGATGAGCGCTTACGAAGTAGATCAGGGTGTTCATGAGATTAGCAAGAAAGATGACGAAGAAGTACAGAGTTCCATCTCGCAGTACAATCTGGACAATTCTGCAGGCAATGAATAAGTGAAGGGAGAGAAGAGAACGGTCTCATGTGAGTTACCGTAACTTCTGGTCTGCGTATCCCCCATCGCGAAGGTAGCGTCGCCCTCGCCACAATGTCAGAGCGAAGAGGCATGAATCCGTTACGAGGGGTGCGAGCCATAACGATGCTTCCAGACCGAATACATTGAGAAACCCTCCTCAAAAGATTGCTGGAAAGAAATGGCTCACGAAAGAGGGTGCTATTTCCCGTTAAGATGCACCCAGGTGTCCCTCCATTAGGGAGATGAGGGACGGCTGATTTAGAATAGACAATAATTAGTTATTACAGAAGACAATGAGAACGCACTCACGGAACCCCTCGTGCAGACCATAGGCGGAAATAGTTATCTGTACCACAAGGAGAACCAGCAAGAAAATTAAGACGGGGGATGATCTTCCGTATAGGGCGTAGACACGAAGGATCATGGTGACTGGACAGATCCAGGGTTTAGTAAGTTCTCCTGAAATCAGCAGTGTTATTGAGTCCTCAGACAGACGCACGTTCGCATACTGCGATGTCAATGTTAAAACTGTGGGGGATAAGGCGGCGGGAGACTCACCTGAGATCAAAGCAACCGTTGAAGCGCCTTCAAACTTCACGAACCTTTTGCAGCTGGACAGACAACAGATGAGCCTTGAAGGACCTTCATTCTGCAGCGTTTGAAGGCTTACACGGACGGGGACCATCTGGGATCAAAAAAGGCTACGAACCAAGTTCGCCTGAGATTTCTTCAGGGAGGTAGTGGAGAGTATGCACCGTTTATGATGATTATAAATTGCATCGGTGTAACGTATCGGTTGATCAGAAAGAGGAGCGTGGCCCCCGAGAACTTAGGCTTCCAAATCCTCTCGACCTAAATTGGCGCCCACTCGGGTCATTATTAAATGAACAGGCCTCCGTATTACGGTACGCACTTCTTGACTGAATGTTATTCCTAATGAATTTTACTCGTTAGCGGCTGCAAACAGGGTGGAAATGAATACCTTTAAGACCTTACCGTGGTCGTAGATTAACATGACAAACGAGGCGATCTGGAAGTACTTCCCAGCCAACCTGCGTGGAGCGTGGCTCGTTCATTTCGAGGTTTTTTGCAGTAGTGAGTCGGGGAAGTACGTACAGGTGGCGTACTGCCTGGCTGAGTTGAGCCTCAGACATGGGGGGAAGACATCACCGGAAGCTGGTAGACGATGTCCCTATTATAAGGAATTCGAGTTCACCAACACATCTACTTCTTGGGATAATGTGTACCCGAGTGGTGGTTGATCGCCTCAAGTTGGTAACAACGGCTGGCAATAAGGGGCCTATTATAAGATCAGAAGGACCCTTCAAGTGAGCGCCTGTCCCAACTTAAGCTCTATAAGCCCGCGCACGTGGGCCCGATACATAGCTTTGGCCCGAGAACTCCTCAGTACCTCGAAATTTCCGGGCATTCCCTTGCAAGATTAAACGCAAATGGACTGATGCGAGCAGCCACTGTGATATGGGCGGTGAAAGAACGGACGCCAATCAGTCGCAACTATATAGAGTACAACAGATAAAAGGAATGCCGTATATTCATTGCACGGGCCTAAGTGCCGCATAAAATGCCCTTTGGTGCGGAAAGGTACGACTAGGGTCAGCCACGGGCCCACCCAGTTCCTTGTTATGGGGACGTGTAACGAAAGGAGTCCCACACAGGCTAATCAAAGAAAAGTTTTCAGCTGAAAATAATGTCAAATAGCCTTCCTACATATTTGAAGGTACTCACAATCTTTCCTGGGCATCCTGATGTTGTTCCATTAGCGTAATGGCAGAGATCATACCGCGTTATTCCGTAATACAGATTTCCAAGGCCAAAGGTTAGAAGGAGAGTTTACTTACGCAACGGCCCCCCGAATCCAGTCACAATATTTGAGCTCACCTAGACCGTCAAGCGCCGAAAAGTTTCTGTCAGGTCTGCGGAGCTGTGCGCCACACAAGCGGGTTGATGGATTACACGAGTGCCCTTACTAATGCCATAGAAATGATGTCCCTAGCGGCCAGGAGGATCGAGACTTTGCATTTATGTGGAAATAAACAGCGGATTCAAGGGATCCATGCTTTTTGAAAACCCGATCTTCACGGTGCGCAATTTTTCTTTATTCGAATTTTAAGCGCCCACGCAGTATCCTTTATGCCCAGCCTCACTTGAGCCTCAGTGAGTCTAGAGATTTATAATGACAACTTAGCCTTGGACTTGAGTGTTGGAATATGGACGGCAAACCCAAGTTGATCCCGCTCCATTTCGGCGCCCGTGCCTCTAGCGCCGCAGTCCCGCCACAAGTATGTACAATATCTCTTTCTTTTGTTCACTCTCCGTGTTACATAGCCTCGCATTTATTCGTGTACCTGCGCTATTCTTTATTGCGCATTTTTCCTTCATTTTATCCCTGGGATATTTAATCCCATTTCTCTCCTGTTTCACTTGTTTCCATTGAGTACTCTATGGACAGTGTACTTACTATGTATATAAGCTATGGACTCTCGTTGTCTCCCCTCAGCCGTTTGCTTCCCAAACAACTGAGGTGAGTTACCTTCCTGTCCTTGTACTTTCTCGTGTACTTACGTCGTTACCTAGACTTCGTGCTAGGTATTTAATTTATCTCTCAGCTGTTTGCTTCCCAAATGACTGAGACTTCGTGCTAGGATTCTTACAGGTTATGGGCCCCGCTTCCTGTGCCTAAAGCAAGATTTCATTTGCCTGACGTACCCGTTTACACCGCGCTTTGTTTACCATGTCTACAACGACCACTTCCCTCTCCGACTCTCTTCCATCCTCTGTCCTGAAGCTATGTTCGCGAATTCCTAGGCAGCCTTCGTGTGAAGAAGGAAGAGCTTGCGAAGGTGGGCGTCGACATCGGCAACAAGGACTACTTGTTGACAATCATTGCATCCCTCCCTCTGTCCCTCTCGAGTTTCACATCAGCACAGCTTGCCTCGGCACGGATGTTCTCCACAACCCGCACGATCGATCCTGACGTCCTAATTGGTCTTCTAATCGAAGAAGCCAACCACCAGAAAGCGCAGCAAGCACGTCGACAAGGTGGTGGCAAGTCAAAGGAAGAGGACCGTGATGAGGCAATGTCAGTGGTGCCATCGTCAAAGGGAAAGGCAAAGGCAAAGAGCAGCGGAAGCAAGAGGAGGGACCATATCGAGTGCTGGACATGTGGCAAGAAGGGCCACTACCAAAACAAGTGCCCAAAGGCCAGCCATGTACGCTAGAAATCTATATCAAACACTGTATTTAAACAGTGTATCCTCACATGTCAGGACTGTGATTAAACAGTCCACCCACGGAGAGGCCCTGCCGGGTGTGCTGAAGCCCAATCCTGTGGGCAGGACCTGTCAACACATGCAAACAACGCAGGAAACAATGCCCCAGCATTGTTCCTCGTCGTTTTCGATGTTCCCACCCCTGTTTTTGATGGGGAAAAGCCGCCAACGAATGAGGAAATAAGTTTCCTCATTGTTGTGCACCGTTTCCCCCATCGTTGGGGGGCGGGAAGGGGTGGATTGGGAGGAGGCACT
This sequence comes from Cyclocybe aegerita, assembly GCA_902728275.1. Classification (NCBI taxonomy): domain Eukaryota; kingdom Fungi; phylum Basidiomycota; class Agaricomycetes; order Agaricales; family Hemipholiotaceae; genus Cyclocybe; species Cyclocybe aegerita. The sequence goes on along the minus strand of CACVBS010000032.1, from coordinate 387,266 downwards.
TTGGATGACACTCGGTATTTTTACCATGTCATCTATTTTTAGCTGGGATTCTTAATGTACATGCAAATTGGAAAAAAAAAAGGTATTAAATTGTAAAAAAAAATATACATGATGCAGGTGGCAAGTAGAGCCACCTGCTACGAAAGAGAGATAATACGAACAGAAACGGCATGTTAGGATGTGCTGTTTCTGCTCAGGGGGGTGGAAGAGGGTCCCTGCTGGCACCCCCGCCCCCTCCTTGTCCACGGGGGGCACCTCTGCCCCCCTCTGCCCCTTGCTCGTCCGTGGGGGACCCCTCCGCCCCCTCCTCGTCCGTGGGGGCCACCTCCGCACCTCCACCCCCCTTGCACCTCTGTGGGGGGCACCTCTGCCCCCCTCTCCACTGCGCTCCTCTCCCCATCGTTGGGCCCCATCCACACCCTTCGCCGGCATGTTGAGCCCCTTGTGAGGGGGTAAGGGGCGAGAGGCGAGGGGCGAGGAGGAGGGGGAGCGAAGGACGAAGGGCGAGGGGACCAGTGAAGGTCTGAGTGAGGCGGGAAAACGCCCCGTCGTCGTGCTCGCTGCCCCCATCACCCCCTCCTGCTCCTGGTCTTCCCCTCCTCCTGCTCTCTCCTCCTCCCCCTCCCTTGTGCTCTCCCCCCTCCTCCTGCTCTTCTCTCCTTGTGTTCCCCCCCACTGGTGCTCGAAGGGCGAAGCGTGGAAGGCGAACGGGCGAATGGGCAAAGGACAAACGGGGCAAATGGGTGAAGGGACGGAGGGGCCAAATGGGCGAAGGAACAGAGGGGGCGAATGGGGCGAAGGGACAGAGGGGGCGAACGGGGCGAATGGGCGAATGGGCGAATGGGCGAACGGGCGAACGGGCGAACGGGTGAACGGGCGAAGGGCAGGAGGGGGCGAACAGGTGAAAGGACGGACGGGCGAACGGGCAGAGGGTGAAGGGCGCCCCCTGTCATGCCCCCACCGTCCTCCTTGTCGTGCCCTTGTCCTCATTGTCGTGCCCTTGTCCTTGTCCTTGTCCTCGTTGTTGTTCGTTGTTGTTCATTGTTGTTCATCGTTCGTTGTCATTCGTTGTCGTTCATTGTTCATCGTCATTTGTAGCCGTCGTCATTTGTAGCCATCGTCGTTCGTCGCTGTGGTTCGTCCGTCCGTGGTTCAGCCCACATCCCTATATAAGAAGAGGGGCGCAGAGGCGAGTCGAACGACGGAGGGGTGGGGTTCCTGCCCCTGCCCACATCCCTACTGAAGGGGGCCCTAGAACCAGGGAAGACGAACGTCGACTTCAAGTCGACGTTCGTTGGCCTAAGGTTGAATTAAAGGTGTATTAGAGTATGTAAACATGAATAAAACATATTACTTATTGTTTTTTTTCAGTTTTGAGGCGTCGTTTTGGGGTTGGGTGAAGTGGGGAGAGGGGAGATGGTGGTTGAGGATGAGAATCAACGACGGTCATCGTCGTTGATGGCTTATCCGGCGGATGCTGCGGGCGATGTGATTGGCTGGCAGTGGCGGTCCGGTCAGCCCGCGTTCCGCTCATCGACCTCGGAATAGCCCATTCCCTCGAAATATGATAAAATTTCCATGAATCAGCATTGGTAATTAATTAAACTACTGTAGTCTATGTATGTATGGAGGTCCGAATATTTTCTGAGATCAAGAACGAGCAAAAATTTCGAGTTACCATTTTCGCGTGGTGATTTACGTCTCCTTGATGTTCCAACCTCTCGAATACCACTCATTCGAGCAGTTGAAGCGTCTCAATCACTGGATGACTTTCCTTAACGGATTTGAGGCTCTAAAGCAAATGACGGGGTGCCAGCGTCGGGGATTAAAATGGAAGATGGGAGTTTATAGACGTTGGGGTTTGGAATCGCAGGGAAGGTTGAAAGGGCAATGAGGCACGAACGAGGAATGCCGAAGGCTGCCGTGGTTAGGAACATACCTAAACAAGAGCTTTTACACCTAGAATGAGGCTTTAGAACTGGGAAGGGGGTACTTACCCTCCTCCTAGATTTTTCGTTTGAAACAGCCTTTGAAGAGAGCGGAGAGCGGAATGTTTTCCGGGGTCCTGACAGGTGACAACGGCATGCATCGGCCTCACCATTTGAAACGAGATTTAGTGTTTAGAATGGGCTCTAAACGTTAAGGAAAGTCATCCACTTTGTATTTTACATCTGTAAGTAATTAAATACAACATATCAAAAATTTGGCCTATGTTTCCTATGTAGATCCTGTAATATGTTCCAGTGTCTAAAAGTTGACACAACCTTGAGTTGATTTCATATCAGTATCCACATTGTCATTCGTAGATTCTTAGTGTACATCCTAAAATCATTAAGTTCGTCAGGGGAAATCTACTCTTCAATAATATCATATTTAGCCAGTCTGTATGACATTTTTATATATTTATTTGGCTTCTTCTGCCTCTTGGAATCTGCATACAGAGGAGAGAGTTCCCTAATTGGCCTGAGCCGGAGATGAATTCACTCATAAAATATTTAAATTGCGCTACATTTTGTTTAAACTACATACATACATGTAATTCGACACTAATAACAGTTTCCAAAAGTTTTAATAGAGATACAAGGCGTGCTGCGTCCATCGGAGACGTTCCGTTGGTCAACAATGGAACGGAAACAGGATCGGGCCAAAAATCCCAGCCAATGGGGATGGCACAGCCGAATCCCACCAAACCACGATCAACGATGTTGAACATTGTTGATCTGGGTCTTTCTGCACCATTCCCTCACTCCCCGCTCACTCCCTCGCTGCGAAGCAGCCCCGAAACACAAAAAGAAGGTAAGTATGTACTGTTCTTATGTATTTACATCTCTACTAACCGATCTCTGCCCTCACAGTACCGTGTTCACATCAACGACGACGCAACAACTGAGCCCCTCCCTTGCAACAGGGATGTGGGCTAGGACGCCTCTCTGCCCATGGCTGCCCACTTGCCGACCACCACCCATTCGCCCACCATCGCTCTCTAGACCCGGCAGAGGATGGGAACGATGGGCACCACAACGACAGCGGGCACCACAATGATAACGACAGGCAGGACTACGACAATGGCATGATGAGGACGAGGACGAGGACGACAATGGAATGACGAGGACGACGGCGGCAGCGGCGGCAGGGGGAACGATGACAGCAATGGGGAACGACGGCAATGGGGGAACGACGACAACGACGGCGGCGGCGGCGGCGGCAGGGGGAACAATGACAGCAATGGGGAACGACAGCAATGGGGGAACAACGACAACGACGATGGTGGCGGCGGTGGCACTCTTCACCCCTGCCCTCAC